>OX333074.1:12300023-12900023 GCA_946863875.1 Alloplasta piceator
AATGCAACTTTGACATCATTTTAATAAAAAAGAATAATATTTTGTCAATCGTACATGAAATTGAATAAAAAACAACGATTCTTGACAATCAATTCGTCATTTTTATTGATAAGAAATACTTTACATATAAATACCAAATACTTGGGCTGCTATTATACGCACATAATCAGTGTTATAATCATCTTTGGAATCAAGAGACGCGGTAGCGTCTCGAGACAAGTACATTTACGGCGAAGTTCACGGACCTCGAGACGCGCCAAGTCTTTTATACGCCAAGCAACGTGGATTAGTCACATATTTGAATTTTTGTTAATCATATCTTATGAATTATCGAGTACGGGAGACGGTAATTATGCACATTCAAAAGTTAAATCAACTTGAGCAACATCACAATCAACTTTAGTAATATTATAATAAACTTGAACACCAAATTTGAACAACAAAAGAAAGAAAGATACAAAGGATTATTAAGTCCGTATCCTCGCAGACCATACATTCATAGGCAGGTTTGGTGGAGCCTTTGTTGCACTTGCCACAAATCCAGTTTTTGCAAGTGATGCAGCATATCCAGTCAGCAGCATGATGGTGGAACTGGAAGTCACACTTACAGATGTAACAGAGGTTGTTGTCCTTCTTCTTGCCCCTTCTTCATTCTCTTCTGGCGAACGGCATCATTGATTGTTTGAACATCTTGGCTTGTTACCCATATCTGTGTACCTAGTTTATGAATGACTTTCTATCCACTCCTACCCACTCCCCACACGCCCTCCCGCCACATAAGGTCAGGTGCGCACCCGTTTTGACCGTATTTTGCCGTTCTGCAAAAGTAGCCCCAAAACCGACAAAGTTACCTCCTAGGTCAAAGTAGCCCGTTTTACGGTACAGTTTTGTAGTAGGATTTCTTTGATCTCAAAAATGACTCGTTTGGGGCACCCTTGTGATAATTGCATTTTCTCGCTAGGAACACGTTGATTTTTATAGAGATATTTCAATTCCGACGTGGGCAAACGTTCGACTGACTCGCTGGTGCTGCGTCCGCTTACAATTAGTAAACTATATTCCGGGCATCGGAGGAACCCGAGGGAGAATTGAGACCCACCTATAACGATGTGGAGAGGACTCGAGACACGGTGGAATAGGTCCGGTAAACAGGGTTGGGTTCTTGGTCAGAGTTGGGTTTCTCGGGGGAAGAATCGAGACAGCATTTGCATGCGATGGAGACACGAGAATGGAAATTGCACACAGACGGGGTTTCTGGCGGAGTGAGAGATATATAATGGTCCATCCCCCATACCGTTCAAACTTCCTCCAAGGCCTCTCTCTCTCTCTCTCTATCTCTCTTTTCCTCTCTCTCTCGCATCGTCTTTCAAATATAAGCGCACTCGGCTAGTACCTGGTCCAAACACACTCAGCTATTACTAAAACTACCACTATGATCGTTGCTACACCACTACCAAAGTGGCAGAGACTAATTGCCAAGTTGTTACCAGACTTCGAGCCACGAAGTGCTGGTCGGCTATGCCTTTCTCTCTCGTCGATGACCAAGAGGCCTCTCCTATCTCCTCGATGTTCGATAATTTCTACCGTGGCAGGTAAATTATCGTAAGGAAGCTTGTGCGTAGCTGCTCGAGAGGCTTCTTGGCCAAGTGAAGGCTCGACACGAAGTTTCCTTCAACGTCTTCTTCTTCTTCTTCTTCTTCTTCGTCTTCGTCTTCTTCTTTTTCTCGTCTTTGTGATTCCGGAGTGTTCCTGAGAATTAGCGATGAAAAGTACACGTTCTTCAGCCATATTTTTTGTTGATACATTGTTCTTTTGTTTTTACTGAGTTTTGCTTAAGGTGAATGTCATAGTTGGCATATTCATCCAAAATAGAACTACAAACTATTTTCAAACTATCAAAACCAGTATTATATACAATAGATTATGGATACTGGATACTAAATCAATTGAAATTTTAGAATTTCTTTTGAGTGAACGCTTAATTTACTGACATTTACCTCAGAGCGCTGGAAATTGGCTTTTTTTCTTTCAATCTTAGCCGATAATATCGCTATTATTGTTCCCAGAAATTTGAAAAGCGTAATAAATTTATTCAAAATAAATGCATGCTTGCAAATATTTTCTAAGATTTTTTTATGTTTCCAAATGGAATGTCAAGAGTTTGTTCGATTCAAAATTTCCTATCGTTAACGCAGAGCGTGCTTTTTTGGTCCCATTTCAAAGATTCGCCCATTGAAGCGTACCTTTTGAGGCATGATGCAATCAATAATTCTGCGATAAGTTAACCTTCTTTTTTTTAACATAATTTTTATTAACGTTAAATAAGATTCTCCAACAAATGACAATTTTTTCGATTGACCAAACACTGACCAGTTGACTGAAAGCCGAAAAGAAAGTACATACAGATTCTCCACTTTGGATTGTCCTGCCATTTATTTCTGATAACTTTGCTGATGGTTTTGGAGCGTTAAAAATATGGTGAATAGTGGAGTTGTATATTTTCGATTCAAAATTTCCCATAGATAACGCAGACCGTACTTTTTTGGCCCAATTACAAAGATTTGCCCATTGAAAACTAACTTTTAAGGCATAATGAAATCAGTAATTCTGCCATGAGTTAACCTACTTCATTTTTAACGATAATTCTTATTAACGTTATCCCTAACTTGACACACTTCTGCAGAATAACGTACTTGATACATTGGGGTCGTTTGTACCCCAGCGATAAAAATTCTTATAAAAAACATACCATTTAATATTTGAACTTGCAGATTTTTTTGGAACTTCTTAAGAGGTTACTTCTCAAAGTTATACAAGATGTATAGTCAAATATCAAAGTTAAATATGATAGAAAAGTTTAAATATCCAAAAAAACTGAAAAAATCACAACTTTTTAATTTTTCGACAAAAATGACAATGACAATTTTTTCATTTGACCCAAACACTTTGATAGGTCGACTGAAAGCTGAAAATAAAGTATGTGCAGATTCACCACTCTGCATTATGCTGCCATCTATTTCTGATAACTTTGCTGATGGTTTTGGAACGTGAAAAAAATGGTGAATAGAAGAGTTGTATTTTCCATCGAGGTACATTTCTCATGTATACATAACGACGAATAATATCAGTATGTAGGATACGGTGTCGTACGACTCTCCTGTATATGTGTGTGTGTGTGTGTGTGTGTGTGTGTGCAAGCGCGATGGAACAGAAAAATTGAGCTTTGCTGGCAGAAGATTCGAAAGAGTCTCGACCGAGTTCGCGGCACTCGATATTCAGGCCTTCGTTATTATGTGCATACGAAAAATCAAGATGGCGCCGCCATCTTTGAACGGTTTACATGTTACTCGTGAAACTACCGCGGAACTTGGACTTCCGGTCCCGAATGATTTTACCGATTTCCTGCGGCTTTTCCTGGCACACTCTTATCTCTCTCCCTCCCTCTCTCTCCCTCCTTCTCTCTCTCTCTCTCTCTCTCTCTCTCTCATCTCTTCTCTCGCCAACGATTATATTATACATATATTTATATAGGCCACACTGTAACGCATATATATTGGCTGTATCGAAGCGATAAGACGGAATACTTAGGATATGGGATGTCGGACGAGATGACAGTCGAGTTTTCACGATGGAAGGGATCTTTGAACGGAAAATCGTAGCGCCGTGAAATGAAAGTCAGAACTGAGAGCTTTCTCGCTCTCTCTCCTTCTCTTGGGGAGGGAAGAGGTAAGGGACTGTGCTATCATCAATAAGAAGGTATATATATACATATATGGGGCATTCCACGTCAAATCACGCGGCCATCGGCCTGACCCCCTCGGATTTTGATGTCCAATGAATTGTGGGTTTCGTTTGGCCCAAGATATGACTTCGAATGGTTAGAAATTTTTATTTCATTTTTTAGGGTTTGCCCGAGCTAAAAAATCATTAAATTGAGGGAAAACATAACGAGGGGCCTTTTTCAAATTAATGAAATTTTGTTCACAGAAACTAGGGCCGAAAACAGATATTTTCGTCATAGTTCGATAATGGACCAAAAATGATTACTATTTTTTTTTGTATTTTAACTTTTTTTAAATAATTTCTTATTTTGATTGTTTCTTGTAGTGAGAATAACAACAACAAAATTATTTTTCCAGTGAAACTTGATTTTTTTTTCTTGTTTTAAGAGTGAGTTGATAACATTTTTCGAAAATTCATTAGCCTCGACGACCTGAAATGAAACGCATGATTCAAACACAATTAAAAAATGAAAAAAAAAAAATAGTAATTATTTTTTGCCCATTATCGAATTATGACGAAAATATCAGGTCCTAGTTTCTGCGAAAAAAATTCATTAATTTGAAAAAGGCCCCTCTTTATGTTTTCCCTCAATTTCATGGTTTTTTAACTCAGGCAAAAAATGAAATGAAATTTTGTAAAAATTTGAGGTCATATTTTGGGCTAAACGAAACCCACAATTCATTGGACATCAAAATCCGAGGGGATCAGGCCGATGACGGCGTGATTTGACGTGGAATGCCCCATATATATGTGCCCAGACGTCACTCCTCGAAAAGCAGGCAGAGACGAAACGCTTCCAAAGATCGTAGGAGAAACGTGTGTGGCGTCGTCGATGTGCCACTGATATTTTTCGACAAACCATCCGTTGGGATATATTTTTTTTTCTTCGAAATTTCAGTGAGAAACAGCTGCTGGTTGAGGCACTAATACAAGATGATCATTCATTCTTCAAAAAGAAAGATATGTTAATGCGTAATTAAGGATCCTTGGATGAAGGATGCTTACCATCCCAGCCAAAAATTTTATCTGATTGAAATTTCCGTACTTCGTGATACATTCAAACTCTCAAAAAATTCAGCAGCATCTGGCATGCCATAAACAACGATTATCAATAATAATATTGCCACAAATGTTATTAATAAATTGTTTAGACAAATAATTATTCAACAATTTTTCGGTAAGTTCTTTTTTTTCTTAAACAAACCGAATGCGTTAATTTTTCTGAACGCATATGAATATTTTCAGAATTTTCTCTCTATTTTGAAATATGATAAAAAACATTCCGAAACACGAACAAAAAATTGCCATTTTTGTGTATGTTTTTACACACAGGTTTATCGTTAGCTTTGAAAAGTTTCAAAGACACTAGGCCAAAAAATACATAAATACAGCCATTCTAAAAATTTCAAAATGGAAATTTCAAAATAGGGAGAAAATTCCAAAAAAATTCGTATGCGTTCAGAAAAATTAACGCATTCGATTTCTTTAAGAAAAAAAAGAACTTACTGAAAAATTGTTAAATAATTATTTGTCTGAACAATTTATTAATAACTTCTGGGCAATATTATTATTACGAATTGTTGTTTATAGCATGCCAAATGTTGCTAGAGTTTTTCAGATTTTTATTGTACCACGAAGTACGGAAATTTCAATCAGATAAAATTTTTGGCTGCGACGGTAGAGGCATCCTTAAGGCTACATCGTTACAATCTTTCGAGCAGGTGTTGCGTGAAATTTACACAAAATGTCGTGAAAAAAGACACGAGTTAATTAATATTTCTCTCCAATCATTCGAGATCATTTGTCTTTCTTTGAATATTGAATATTAACATTTTCTTTTGGGATTTATGGTCCTGCTATTTGCATGATTTTATCATATTTTCGTGTCTCATTATTATTCGCAAAATTTCCCGTAGTAAAAAACTCCATTCGTCGCCATTGAAAAATCCCCATTCATTCCCCATTGCCAAAATAACCAATGGAGATGAATGCCGAATTGCCTAAGGGGATTTCCGCCGTTGAATTCCCCATTTGAAACGGAATGGGGATTATCTAATGGGGATTCAATGGAGACAATCCCCTTAGGCAATTCGGCATTCACCCCCATTGGTTATTTTGGCAATGGGGAATGAATGGGGATTTTTCATTGGCGATGAATGGAGTTTTTACTATACGAAAGAATCTCCATTGCTGTTCGCCACTCATTCCCCATTGCCCACAAAACCAATGGATATGAATGCCGAATTTTCTAAGGACATTTTCGCCATTGAATTCCCCATTTGAAACGGAATGGGGATTATCCCATGAGGATTCAATGGAGACAATCTCCCTAGGTAATTCGCCATTCACCTGCATTGGTTTTTGTGGGCAATGGGGAATAAATGGGATCATCAATGGAGATTCTTTCATATGATTGCTATATATACCTACATGGAATTACGCATTAAATAATCAAATGATGTAAGTTATCAGTAAGTAAGATTAATCATAATGCTAATATTAGCATAACGACCAATAATTATATACGCATTATATATACATATATATATTATTACATTTAATAGAAATGATTGAAGCTCATATATGCAATTTCCGAGAAAAAATAATGAGCGTATAGAATCAGTTGCATATATATATTTTATTTACTTATCATTATTAATTCATACACTCTTTTTAAGAATCTATAGACTGATTATTTTGATCATTTCATCCTTAGCCGCATTTGGGTTCCAATGAACATCTGTGGGAAATGCTAATCTTTCAGTTCATCCGCATTGACTTTCCAATTGACATCATTGGGTAAGGCGGATCATTTCGTTCATCAGCATTTACCTCCCCATGGACACCATTGGGCAATGCTGATCGCTCGATACATCCGCATTGGCTTTCCAATGAGCATCATTGAGTAATGATGATCATTCGATTCATCCGCATTGGCTTTCCAATGAGCATCATTGAGTAATAATGATCGTTCGATTCATCCGCATTGGCTTTCCAATGAGCATCATTAAGTAATGATAATCATTCGATTCATCCGCATTGGCTTTCCAATAAGCATCATTGAGTAATGATGATCATTCGATTCATCCGAATTTGATGTTCAATGGATACCCATTCACTGATCAATGGTCAGCCCTGTACACCATTGACAAATGCGGAAATCTCAATGGGTCCCCATTCATTGTCCAATGGAGTCGTATGAGGACCATTGGTTGCCATTGGCGATTCAATGGAGTTTTTTACTACGGGTTGACTTTTACAAAAAAGTAATCGAGTATTTTTGAAACATTTGAACGATCATCGATTTTCACCGAACTCAGTTGCAAAGCAACTTCAAACGAAGAATCTCTATGAATCACGGATTTTTTTGGGATTTCTCGAAGAGCGGAGTTTCATTTACGGAGGAGCGAAATAAATATTGCGGTGTTTCTTCTGGTGAGTTAATCAGCCAATTTTCGGGCTTTCGATCTCTCTCGGGAAAAACTATATAGATATCCCGATGTTGTCGCTTTTATGTTCGAAAATTGTCAGCATATTTCACCCAATAATGAGGAGATTCCTTTTTTTCTACTTTCGTCGTTTCGCGTATGTTGACCCGTTATAACGACGCTGTTCTCCGATCCGCCTGACTCATGTCCTTTGATCTGACAACGAAAGCAGATTGAGTGTCTCTGTGTGTTTGCTCGTAGCTCAAAAGCTCGTTTCGCCTTTCCCTCTTTACCGCACCCTCGGCGTTTATCACTTCGTAAAGCTCATCCACATTTTTCACACATTCGCCTTCCTCGGCTGTTCTTCTTGTCGCGCCATTTTTCCTCTCGCGAATATACTCTTGAAAATCGTCGTTCATCCGTTTCGTCGATGATGCGCACACACACACACACACACAGGCGTGACTTTATAGGAGACCCGACACTTACTTTGAACCCTGATCTCCCAGAGATACGATAATTATCGCTGACAGTTTTCCATCGCGAGTTTTCTTCGATGACACGCCTGTCCCGTGTCATCCTGGTTCTCTCACACGTTGATTATTTTATTGATTGATCGTCACATTGGCACATTTACAGCTCTACCGTTTATTTCTCTACCAGAAATATATCTCCACTATAAGAAATCACTACCGTAATATTACTACCAATTACAAGGTGGCCACTGTCAGAAAAAACCTGGAGATGTTAACGAATTTTTCAAGTGTCAAGAAAATCAGGGAATTCAATATTATCCAGGGATAATATAAAAAGAACTCGTAAAAAATGCGAAACAAGAAGCTGAAGAGCTTCTAGTTTCTCAATGAAGCTTCTCAATGAAAAAATCATGGCGTTGAAGAATGCAAAATAGTTCCTTGGTTATATAATTTATTCCTTCCAAAGATATAATTTAATAAACAATACCAAAGAATGAATAATAATAAACATATGCAATGTTTCTACCGGGCTACTTTTTTTTGACAAATCTGTATGGTTTGTTAGGGAAATTTTTGAAAATATCGAAGAAATTTCCGGGAAACGTCAAGGAATGTTTTTCGTGATTTTTTTTCAGCGAAACCATAAAATAAATCGGATTTACAAATACCCGTTACATTATTCGTTGATATTAGTTAGTTAGCACGTTAGCTGGTAATATTATGGTAGTTAATCATTAATACTATGGTAGTTAATTGTATCCAAGGTAAATGTCCCAATTATTGAACAGCTAAGGATCTGGGGATTGAATTCGGTGAGAAAAAAAATATAAAATCAAGACAAAAACCATCGCTTTCATGTTCAAATGATACTTTGATATTTTTACTTTCGAAAAATCACTCTTTAAATTATTTTCAAATGATTGCAAATGAAAAAAAAAAGAATAACAATGCGAAGCATGCAAATGTCCCAATTATTGAACACTGGAAGTGCCTACGTCCCTAACATTGAACAGGCATGTCCCAGTTATCGAACACTCTCGAGAATTCTTTTTCCGTTCTGAACATATGATTTTGGGTACAATATTAAGAAATAAAAGCAAAATCAAACACTTGAATAATCTTTTATTAATCATGTAAAAATACAAAAATATATATTTAGTCTCTTTTCACAGGTTTTTGGTACATTCGTACTTGGTTTATTTTTGCTTTTCAACTCGAATTTTACTTTATTTTTATTTTCAGCCTCCCCGTTTTTATGTTCCGTTTTTGTTTGATTTTGTCGCAGCTTTCTTGTTTTTCGACAGAAATATCGGAGAGCAAAAAATATTGAACATTACATTCGTATTTTTAGGTTACGTTTAGGTTATATTATCTTTTTACTTTTCTTTTTATGTTTATTGCACGAAAATACAAATAAAAAATATATTTGACGATCTTAGAGTTATTATTAAAAGAATAAAGGTAAGTTTATTCAGGAACTTACACTTTTTGTTTGAATAAATCCGATTCACACGATCTGTCACGCGTTAACTGTCTCGATGTTTTGATGGCTTAATGACGCCATCTTGGAGATTTCGAGTGTTCAATAATTGGGACACACTGCACTTTCTATGTCCCGATGATCGAACACCGTATTTTTTAACAAATAATTAATTAAAATTTTTTTTTTTAATTGTTACTTGTAAACAATTTTTTAAGGAACCTGAATCGCCTTTACTTTTTGAGTTGCGACAGTTTTTGAATTTTTTATGCCCTCACGCGTGAAGCGGCGCGTCTTAGCAAAAACGATAAGCAGTTACCACGAGACGTCAAATCGAGTCACCGTTGCTGATTAAATAATTTTTTTCTCTATTAATTACACTGCTACCTCGATAATCGGAATCCGTCGGGACCGTCTCTTGCAAGAAGTGGGGTTGCGCACATTGCATAGAACCGTCTCTGCGCCGCTGGTGACTGACGGCGGCCTGGCGCGATTGGACCGTCTCTGCGCCACCAGCGGCGCAGAGACGGTTCTGTGCAATGTGCGCAACTCCACTTCTTGCCAGAGCTGGTCCCGAAGGATTCCGATTATCGAGGTCGCAGTGTAGAGCTTTTTTTGCACAATTAAGGTAACATTTCGATAGCTAAAAGTTCCATATATGTAATGAAATTTTTATAAATTAGTAAATGCATGCAGGTGAATGAGAAATAATAAAAATACAAGATAGTGTTCAATAATTAGGACATTTACCTTACGACAATATTCTTAATATTGTACAGTCGTAGTCCCCATTTCTTAACCCCCCACTTCTTGACCGTTCCCACATCTTGACCGGGTTACCATGGCAACCATTCCCACATCTTGACTTCTCCTATTAATGGTTGCACCACTCTATAACCCAGTAGTTTGTAGGCGCATGCGCAAGTGTGCCGAGATCAGAACAGCGCATGCGTGCTCCCACGAGCATGCGCGTGCTCGCACGAGCATGCGCGCTTGTGGCGTACACTATGGCGTCGTATCGAAAGTGGGGACTGTAGGAGAAGTCAAGATGTGGGAATGACCTACATTCGTCCGGTCAAGAAATGGGGACTTTGACTGTAATAAACGTATTTCTGGTACAGAAATAACTGGTAGAGCTGTAAATGTGCTGACACATTGATGGATCGAGATACGTCGCTTATTGCTCGAGGGTTTGACAAGCAAAAAATTAATTGATAAAAATAATAATAATGGGAAAACACGAAACGAAACTCCGAACAAGACGAATTTTTCATACTGATAAATAAAATGCTCACATTAATTAAACTCATCGTGTGACAGCGTCGAAATTCTCGATATTGTCAACACGTTGATCCACGTTGATTTGTTCGGGCTGGACATTGAAGTGCCTGCAGCAATATATCGAAATGGATAGATTTCGATATAATTAAATGAAAATGAAAATTAAATTATTACCGTATTTTGGTGAATCCACAATTCGCAAATATTCCAATGATTAACGCTGATTTAATCCTGCAATTATTTTCATTCATCCTTTTATACATTTTTAGCAATTTTCTATTATGAAACTAGATAATTAATTATTAATCAGAGAAATCATTAATTACGATTCTTTCGATGACGTCGGCGAATTTTTGTTATACGGGGCAAATGAAATTTGTTTGTCGGCATCAAAAGAAGAAAATGTGCTTTAAATATATATATTGCAAATTCAATCTCGATATACACAGCTGGTTCGTATTTAATTATGTACTTTGTTTCTGCTCTTCGTCTTTGAAAGTCTCGACTCGAATGCAAAGTTATATCTGCCGAGAGATGGGTGACAAGGTCCGGGGGAGTTTTCCTCGGGAAAATCATCAGAAATGGCAAGGGGAGGAGGGGAGGGAGGGCAAAAAAAAAACTTGCAAGAGTTTCGCTGAGAGAGTCTCGGGAGCGCGATGCGGGAGTGATAAACGCGCGGGCGGCCTTTTCCCCGGGACAAAGGGGCCTCGATTAAGTCTACCGGAGTGACAGAGAGAGAGAGAAAGAGGGAGAGACACTTTCTCTCTCGTACTCGTGGCGGGCGACAGACGACAGAACGAGTCTTCTTCACCGGTCCGTATTAAAATAATTAATGAATCCTGGAAGGACTACAAGGACAGCATAGCGCGCATCAGAGTTATGAGGGATAGAGCAAGACAGAGGTTAACCCAAGGGAAAAGAGAGTCGTCGCGCTTTTGCCATGAATTCACCGTTTCCCTCACTGTCTGGCCCTCTCTCACTCCATACATTTTTATATACTATATATACAATGCCGTCCAAAAGTTTGGAAACACTCGCCCCGATTCCACGTCGCACAAAAAGTTTCACTGCTCTCTTAAAAATGAAAGTATTTCAATTGAACAAGCGGCGTCTCAAAGGGGATATTTGGCTTCATTCCGCTTTTTCCGAATTTTTTTTCGATTTTTTTTTAAAACGTTCTTTGAAACACGGTCATTTTTTCAGCTTTTTTTTGGAGTTGAAATTTTGGCGCACGACCAGTGATCGGCAGTATCGATTTTTTCGTCAACGATATTGATTTTATTAATCATTTTTTCGAAAAATTAGTAATTAGTCGAAAAATATTACTAATTTTTTATAAAAATTCGTAATGAGCGGAAAAATATTGGTAATTTTTCTAAAAAATTAGTAATTAGTGACAAAACATTTCTAATTTTTCAAAAAAAAAATAGTAATTAGTGACAAAATATTTCTAATTTTTCCAAAAAAATTAGTAATTAGTGACGAAATATTTCTAATTTTTCTAAAAAATTAGAATTTAGCGACAAAATATTTTGAATTTTTTCAACCAAATTAGTAATTAGCGAAAAAAGATAACCAAGTTTTTTTCTAAATATAGTAATTGGTAAGGAAGATATTGCTAATTAAGTTTAAAAAAACAGTAATTTGCAGAAAAGTATTGTGTATATTTATGTGCTCGTGTGTACGGATTGAGTCATGGTTATAAGCTCAAACAATTCTATTAAAAAAGTGTTTTATTTTTTATGATAACTAGATCGTTTGAATATTTCATACATTAGTATTTATTGTATCGAATGTCATACGATATCACATAAGTTATTATTAATACGAATATTTAATCAGTACCTATTTAAAAAATGCATTAGTAATTTTTATTTATTTATTACTTTTTCCAAAATTATACAACATTTCTCCACAAATTATTGATTTTTTCGGTTATTTAGCAATATCTTTCTCGCTAATTACTAATTCTTGGAAAAAATCAGTAATATTCTATTGTTAATTACTCATTTTTTTGGAAAAATTAGAAATGTTTTGTCACTAATTACTTATTCATTAGACAAATTAGTAACATGTTCCCGCTAATTACTAATGTTAAAATAAAATTAGTAATATTTTTTTTGCTAATTATTAATTTTTCGAAAAAATTGGATAATAAAAATAAATTTTTTTTGCCGATCTCTGCGCACGACCCATGAAATTTTTCTTAAACTGTTTTTCACAAGAAAATCCAATGAGTACTCACTAAATAAAAATTGATGTGAAAACGAATTTAGCGTGAGAGAATTTTAATATCAATATTTCAATATTTTTATATTGAATTTCAATAAGTGGTAACTAAAATATAGCACAAATTTTATATTCGAAATAGTATATAATTTTTTAGCTTCAATTTTGCTTTCCCACAACGAAAGCTTCACATACTGACATTTTCATGTCAGTAGGTTAAAAATGTGTAACAGTTGTGAATTTGGCGGGAATTTTAATTTTTTGAAAATTGTTTGTGGGTGCTCGAACTTTGTTGAGTTTCTAGTTGATACGCTGAATTTTATCGTAACAATACATTCAATGACGAGGAAAAACAGAACTTAATTTTCCAAAATTTTGTTTCGAAGGGGTGTAACGCTTTTTGAGGGCATTTTTCAATTAATCCTCTCGCTGAAGAAATTTTCACATCAAAAACTTGTGAAGGGGAGTATAAGCTTCAATTTCGTTTTTAAAAAAATTTCGTACGATTTTTTATCGCCAAAATATTAAATTTTTCGCAAAAAACGACTATATTTATAGAATGTAGCGTAACTCTGAAACTACTAGGTTTTTGTTAAATCACTAGGAAGGTAAAAAGTTGCATACAATTATTTTAGATTCAATAAAATTTGTTCAGAATTGAAAAAAAAAAATTCGAGATTTTTTCCTGTCAACGAGATATTTTTTTATCTTAAACAATCGGATCTCTTATTTCATCTACACGGTTCTTTCATCGAAAAACCTCGTCTACATAGCTTTTTTATCGGAAAACCCGTGTAGATGAGGTAAGAAACCCGATTGTTTGAGATAAAAAAAACTGTCTCGGTAACAGTTGAAAAAATTCTGAAAAAATTTCATTGAATCCAGAATAATCGTATGCAACTTTTTACCCTCTTAGTGATTTCGCGTAAACACAGTAGATTTAGAATTACTCTTCATTTTATAAATATGATCGTTTTTTGGGAAAATATGATTATTTTTGTACAAAAAAATCGTACAAAACTTTTTGAGAAACGAAATTGAAGTTTTTGACCCTTCCACAAGTTTTTTATTCGAAAAACAGTTTTTAAAAATTTTCATGGGTCGTGCGCCAAAAATGTAACGCCAAAAAAAAAGTCAGAAAATGACCATGTCTCAAAAAACGAACCGGGTTTTAAAAAAATAGAATTTTTTTTTGGAAAAAGCGAAATGAAGCTGAATATGTTTACTTTGAAACGCCGCTTGTTGAATTGAAATATTTTTAAAAGAGCAGTGAAATTTTTTGTGCGAAGTAGAATCGGAGCGAGTGTTTCCAAACTTTTGGGGGACAGTGTATATTCTTGTTGCTCCGAAAAGCTCGCGCGACGCCTTTTTTTTGACTCCCGCTGAGAGATAAAATAAATCGTTGCGAAATTTCAAAGGGAATTGTGAAAAATGAGTCAAAATCGGCGAGTCGCGATGTGAGATAGAAAATAAAGAGGAAAAGTTGGTCAACAGTGAGGAAAAGAAGTTGTCAGCGGGGTTGGAGCGTGAAAATCAACCTTTTGCAAGGGGGATTTTTTTTTTTTTTTTTAAGAATTTGCAAAGTTTCGCGAAGAATCCACTTTTGAAGACGTGATGGTCGAATGACAGCCTCGGGCCGTGTAATCATACTTATAGTCCCGAGACCGAGCAGTAATATTCGATGGATCTTCCCTTTTTTTCTCCCTCTCTCTCGTCTCTCCTCTCCATCGACTTCTCTATTTCTTCTCTATGCCTCGAAGTCCTTATATCGCATCCTCGCTGCTCGTACATGTGTGTATCTTTTTCTCAGCTTTTTTGTACTTCGTAATTTTTTTTCTCCCTCCTTTTGCCTCGGGATAAACGCGAGAAAATGCTTTCGAACCAGTTTTTCAGGCTTCGCATATTCAACGTCGATACAGAACAAGACGAATTTGGAGCGTAAGCGCAAACGCCGCAATGAAAATAATTGCCGGTTCACTCGCGAGCCTTGATACGGCTCGATTTGTCAGTAAAAAATTACTTTACATACAGGAAGGATAAAGAACGAGCGTAATATTTCTTATTCATCTTACAGATTGCACGAAAACGTTTTTCTGATCGAGAAATTGCCCATCAAAAATGCAGTCCGATGAAATTGCACAGATATTTAATTATACGGGCGTGTAATCACTGAAAAATATTTTACAACAACTCTGCACTGAGAAAAAAAAATATTTGAATGAACAAAATCTGCAGTCAAATACGTTCAACCAGATATTTATTTGGTCTAACTAAATAATTAGTTTTTTGAACAATTCTGCGCTTCGGTTGGCTAAAATATTATTCAGGCAAAAAAATGTTCAATTGTACTAACTAAATATCTAGTTGAACGTATTTGTCTGCAGATTTTATTAATTCAAACATTTTTTTTTCTCAGTGTGAGAGTCATGAATAGGATAAATTTAAATTCCAGACGAATGATTAAATTTCTGTTAGCAGATGACATTTGCTATTCAAAACTCAAAATATAAATTTGACTCGCCAAAAAGTTGGACCAGATCGGTCGTGGGCTCAGTTTATTTGTTAATAGTTAAATTTATTATTTATAAAGCATGCTTGAGGTTGGAGTAAGCATTACTTTTTGTTGTTTTCATCTTTTTAACTATTTAGAATTTCATCACTTTTCAAAAATATGTAAATTTTTGTATAAACTTTCCATTAGATTTTCTATGATTGAATTAGTTCGCTTTCATAGTCCCAAATCAATATACTTTGTGATCATAACATGATAATATTTTGTCTCATATCGTAATGTTCTCTCAACTTCCTTGTTTGAATTTTAAGAATCAATTGATCACCATAGAAGAAATTTTTGTTACATTTATTACATTTTTATTACATTTTTTTCTAATTTTCTATGTTTTTTGGTTCCTGAATGGATTTTTCAGACTAAACTTGAATTAAATCAATGTGATAACTTTCTATTGGCCACCTTTTTCTCTGTAGGGCCAATTTTATGATTTTAAAAATCATGGTGACGATGTTTTTGTGGTGAAATTAATTTTTCACCATAGAATTTACTTTATTTTCATAGTTCCAAATTAATGTACTTTTTGAACACAACATAACGATAATAGTACATTACATCACGAGGACGTAAAAACATTTTCCGTCGAGTGATGTACGATATAATACTTTTTTTCTCATATCAAAACGTGTCCTCTCAATTTCCTTGTTTGAATTTTGAGAATAGATTGATCATCATAAAGAAACAAATTTTCGTTTAAATAATAGTAGTTTTTCTGGTTTTCCGTTTTTTTGGTTCCTGAATGAATTTTCCACTGACTAAACTGGAATTTAGGTACTAGCCTATTTTAAAAGACCGAAAAAAATAAATTTTCAATATTTTTTTTCTTAGTTCCTTTATCAGATATGGTTAGAAAACTGTTTTTACAACACTGTTTCATCCTTCGCAAATACAAAAAAAAAATTCATTTTGTATTTTGATTCTTTGAATAATTTATCAAAGGCGCCAAAGTAGAGTCTTCGGAAATGTAGAATCTTGTCCCATGGTCGACACTTAATCTCAGGATTGGCAAGTCTGAAACAAAAAAATAAAAAAGCATTCAAAAGCGGAAGATTTCTTACACAACAATTTACCACCGTTAATGAAAAATCGATTTAAAAAGAAATGGTGGATGTTTGAAATAAATTGTAAAAAATTCAATTTTTCTTTTTTATTTCAAACACCCGTTATTTTTGTTCAATTGATTTTCATTAACAGTGGTAAATTGTTATAACAAGAAACCTTTCTCTTCAAAATGCTGTTTTATTTTTTTTTTCAGACTTGCCAATCCTGAGATTAACTGTCGGCCGTGGGACAAGACATTTTCGATTTTGGCACCTTCTATAAATTATTCAAAGAATGAAAATAAAAAATAATTTTTCTTTTCTTACTTTCGAAGGATGAAACAATGTTGTTAAAACAGTTTTATAATATCTGATAAAGGAGCGGAGAAAAAAATCTTAAAAATTTGCTTTTTTTCACCTTCTAAAGTAGGCTAGTACCTTAAATCACGATGATTGCATTCTATTAATCCTTTTTATCTCCGTAGAACCGATTTTTCAATTGTAAAAATCATGATGATGATATTTATGTGGTGAATTGAATTTTTTACCATTGAAGTTACTTTACTTTCATAGTCCCAAATTAATGCACTTTTTCTCTCATTCCTTCCCTCATATCCTTATATGAGAAAAATAACTCCTCTTAACAACCTTAATAATAAAAATAATAAAATTAATACAATTAATAATACAATTAATACAATAAATAATAAATAATAAAATTAATAAAAATAATTCCTGTTAACAACCTTATTTAAAATTCGAGAATCGCTTGATTACCATACAAGAAACAAATTTTTCCATAAAAAGTAGCAGTTCTTCTGATTTTCTGCGTTTTTCCGTCCATAAACGGATTTTTCACTAATTAAACTTCGATGACATCAATGTGATTGCATTCTATCGACGCCCTTCAACTCTGTGGGACTAATTTTACGATTTTTAAAATCCTGATGACGACATTGACTTCAGCCAGGCGTTGAAAATTTGAAAAAAGTGGTCCATAAATTTCCAGGTTGAAATTAACTGTGAAAATGGCGATCGGAGGCAAGGAAAACTCTTGACACAAAGAGCATCGAGTCGGAATCCCACTAAACACAAAACGAAAAACTTTCTTTCATGATTACCCGTACGCCATAACTTACAATAAAATAAGAATAAAAACTTCCTCCAGCAGTGAGCGAATGAAATAATTCGTTCTCGACGACCCCAGATAAATATGATTCAAACATTCGGAACGTATTTTTTGGTTCAGTCATGCGCACACAATCTTAACGTCTTCGGCACTTTTCCACGATCATAATGGGGGCGGTCTTAATAGATCCAGTATGCTTCATGTAATAGGGGCGTCTCGAGCCTTGGAATAGCAACAAAAAAAAGTTCTCCAATTCATATAAAGGTCGAGTGTAGGAGAGAGAAAAAGGAACTTCAATTATTTAGAGGAAGATAAGATCGTAGATCAAAGTGTTTGAGAGTGGATCTAGGTATGCTCCTCCATTATAATAAATACCCGATGTATACTGATACCTTTGTAATGTGCCAACAAGTTGGTCGCGTGGAGTTTGTGGGCCTTGAGCGCGAGGCGAAAAAGACCGAAAAATAAGAAGCCGATAATGATATGCATGAACGCCGCGGGTGATCACTTTAATCCTCCCCACCTCGCATCTCCCTCATTTTCTCTCTTTCTTGGCCACCAACTCTCGTTTTGAGTTACTGCCCACACCCATAAGACACACATCAAACGCACACGAACTCGCAGCTTCGCTTATTTGAACGCCATAAGTCTTGAAGTTCCTCCAACCTGTCCGACATGTAATTACCTTATGCCTCTGAGAGAGACGAACGCGTGTGGGATGCCGAAACAGTATTAGAAATATATGAAATACTCTTCATGGACTGAGTCAAGTTTTCAGCAGAGTTGTGAAAATAGTAATGTAAAAGTAATGCGTTACCCATTACTTTAAACAATGTGTATTGGAAAAGTTTTCCATTACAAATAAAAAAAGTAATGTGTAATGGATGCGTGTTCCATTACAAATGAAAATGGTAATGTGTAATGGATGCGTCTTCCATTACAATTAAAAAAGTAATGTGTAATGGATGGGTGTTCCATTGCAAATAAAAAAGTAATGTGTAATGTATGCAAATTCCATTACAAATGAAAATAGTAATGTGTAATGAATGCGTGTTCCATTAAAATTTAAAAAAGTAATGTGTAATGGATGCATGTCCCATTACAAATTAAAAAAGTAATGTGCAATGGATGCATGTGCCATTACAAATAAAAAAGTAATGTGTAATGGATGCGTGTTCCATTACAAATGAAAAACTAATGTGTAATGTATGCATGTTCCATTACAAATAAAAAAGTAATGTGTAATGGATGCGTGTTCCATTACAAATAAAAAAAAGTAATGTGTAATATATGCATGTTCCATTACAAATAAAAAAGTAATGTGTAAGGGATGCATGTCCCATTACAAATAAAAAAGTAATGTGTAAGGGATGCGTGTTCCATTACAAATGAAAATAGTAATGTGTAATGGATGCATGTCTCATTACAAATTAAAAAAGTAATGTGTAATGGATGGGTGTTCCATTACAATTAAAAAAGTAATGTGTAATGGATGCGTGTTCCATTACAAATAAAAAAGTAAAGTGTAATGGATGCATGTCCCATTACAAATAAAAAAGTAATGTGTAAGGGATGCGTGTTCCATTACAAATGAAAATAGTAATGTGTAATGGATGCATGTCCCATTACAAATTAAAAAAGTAATGTGTAATGGATGGGTGTTCCATTACAATTAAAAAAGTAATGTGTAATGAATGCATGTCCCATTACAAATTAAAAAAGTAATGAGCAATGGATGCATGTGCCATTACAAATAAAAAAGTAATGTGTAATGGATGCGTGTTCCATTACAAATGAAAAACTAATGTGTAATGTATGCATGTTCCATTACAAATAAAAAAGTAATGTGTAATGGATGCGTGTTCCGTTACAAATAAAAAAGTAACGTGTAATGTACGCACGTTCCATTTCAAATTACAATTTTTTAAAAAAGTAGTTTGCAGTGGAGAATATTCCATTACAAACAGAAAAATTGTCGTGCTCGTATTAGAAACTTGCACATTGCTGTCTCATTATTTTATTTCGCTCACTAAAAGTTCATCCACAATTATCACAAATGATCCATAAAATTAAAAAAAAAGAACATGCACATTATTTAGGGATTCAATAAAGCGACAAATTTTGTATCAGTAACTTGTAATTTTTATTAGATTGCTTACAATTATGGGTAACAGCGTGCAATGTAACAAGTTCAATGTAAAGTTGGATAATTTTTGGGGTTGAGTAAATTTTTATACTTTATATTTAACGATGAACTGTCTGTTTTTTTGTTTCTATTTTTTAACTTTATGGATCATTTGTGATAATTGTGGATGAACTTTTACTGAGCGAAATAAAATAATGAGACAGCAATGAGCAAGTTTCTAATACGAGCACGGCAATTTTTCTATTTGTAATGGAATATATATTCTCTACTGCAAATTACTTTTTTAATTGTAATGGCACATGCATTCATTACACATTACTTTTTTTTTATTTTTAATGGGACATGCATCCATTACACATTACTTTTTGTATTTGTAATTTACGATTAATGTCATAAACAAAATTTCTGTCGTGTTCGAAAAAAACCTGCAAACCCAAAATGGATGAATTTAAAAATCCAAAATAATTCACCAAAATTGAACTCGATTAGTAGAAATATCTGATGAAATATGAAAATTATATGGGATATTGATGAAGAAAAAATTGACTCGTAAACTGAAGAGTGTCTCATATGAGAACAAGCGCGAGCGGAAGATCTCTCAGCGGAGAAGAGTGAGGCGAGCAATGCACGAGGAAGATTCTTGGTGAAAGTGAGAGAATCTTAGGGAAGATGGATAATCTCTGGATGAAACTTGGCATTGGAATATGTGAAGAAAAAAAAATGTTGACTCCCTTTACCCCGCGCTGACTCTCGCGATCTCGTGGAGTTCCGTTGCTCTCTTTCTCTCCATCTCGTTCGTCTTCTCCGCGGTTGCGAAACGTAAACGAGCTGAGACGCGCGAGACCCGTATCTATGTAAATTATACTCGGTTACCGAGATCTTTATTAGCCATGTCGCGCCCGGCGTTTAGAACTGCTTTACACGTTTCTAATTTTGTCACGAATTCACCCACGCGTAATCAGCTACTATACCGTAGAAATATAAATATACCGACATTAATCGGTTCAACAGACTCGTTTTCGAATTTCCTCTTTGAAATTATTATACCTTTGCTATATAAGAAAAAAAAAAAAAAAAATAGCACAGCTGGAGATATTTCCAATTTTTCTTACTACTGTCTTTTACTACTAATTTATTTATTTTTTCACTCCAAAAATACTTTGATCAATTCCGGTAAAAATGCCGCCCAACATAGAGTGGGCCGACATTTCCTTCTATTTTTTTTTATCGATTGAAACAAAAAAAAATTCCCAGCTGGGCTTATTTCACAAAATACGGCTCTGGGAATTTTTGAGGATTTATAAAGGACCTCAGAGTTTGAAAAATTGAGAAGAAAAAAAAATTGAAAGTGGTAATGAAAAAAATTTTGATTTGTTTTTTAAAGTGAAAAAAAAAATAGAAGGAAGTATCGGCCCATTCCATTTTGAGCGGCATTTTTACTGGAATTAATCAAAGTATTTGTTGAGTGAACAAAAAAATGGAAAATGGCCGAAAAATATGATTTTTCTCGAAAAACAGAGAAATTTTATAGATTTTAATATCTTCAAATGTTGTTGTATTTTTTTCTGAAAGTACATTCAAAGACAAAAATATTGATAAAGAGACGTCCCAATCAATCGATTTTTGAAGAAGTTATTGTTATTTGAAAAAAAAACGTTTTTTTGGGTTGGGTAAAAAAATTTGAAAATTTCCAAAAAAATGTTTTTAATGGGGTACAAAAGGAAAACAAAATTTCAGCCAAATAGAAAGGGGTCGGGTTTAAAAATTGTTGATTTGACACGGAATGCCCTATATATGTATTAATAATGTAAAAATTTTAAGCATTTCAAATTTTTTTTATTTTAATTGAATTTTCAAATTTGTAAATAAAGTCTTTCTCTTAACACAAAAATTTATATTTGCACTTTTATATTTTATTATAAAAAATATAATTTGAAAACATTTTATTGATAAATTTTATTTTTTTAAATAAATTTTTGTATTGACATCTCCCAGTATGTAAAATTTCCGTTAAATTTATTTTAAATTTGGATTTAAATTTATTCAACCTAAAAAAGTTTGAATCCATTTTTATATTGGCTTCTCAGTTTAGTATAGTATAGTTTTTGTCTTTTCACAATGATTTTGTAGCATATTATAGCGAAAACTTGTTTTTTCCGGAATTTAACGTCGACGAGCAGTAAAAAGAATCGTCTATAAGCTTCTGCTTTGGCAAGACGCATTTTTTAGAAAAAGTGTGGAAAAATTTAGATGAGAAGTGTAATTGAAAAAATTTGGGCTCCCAAATCACCCTAATCTACAAAATCTCGAATTCCACGAAAAAAATTCCAAGATTTTGGTGTCTTGATCTTGATCAACGAGTTTTAGGAAATAATTAGCAACATTATCGAACAATTTATTTCCGGAACATTTTTCAATTAAATTGTTATTTTTTCTCTAAGATCTGCGATCTGAGTTCGTGAATGACTAATCGAGGAATATATGAATAAAATTATTCGCAGTTATTTCTCAAACAACGATCATTTGCCTCGATCCGACTCTTCTCGAATCAAATTATCATTTAGCGACAATTTAAAGGAAAAGCCATTTGCCGAAACTGTACTTTGATGCAGTAAAAACAGTCGACCCACATCGGACTGTCCCAATCTTCTTTCGTTCGTTTATTTTTCATTGTTTTTTTTTTTCAACACAAATCCGGAAGTGGAAAAGTTTATAGCTTGCAGTACGTGGCTCTGTGAGGTCGATAGAGGTACATAGAGATGGGTCATTCCATGTAAAATCGACCAAGAGTTGGAATCGATCCCTTTCAATTTCGATGAAATTCGGTCAGAAGTTTTCGTTTTCAATAAAACGAAGTTCCACCAAAGGAAAAAAAATTGATTTTGTTTTCGAACGTTATACAAAATTCAAAATTTTTCAAATCTTCCAAGTTTATTTTTTAAATATCTTGATAACTATTATAGTTACGAAAAATTGTTCTACATTCGTCTTGAAGAGTATACTTGGGACTACGAAAAAAAAAAATCTTCCGAAACAAAATTTTGAAAAATGATGAATTTGGAGAATTTTGAATTTTCGAAAATCGTGAAGATCCAAGTTCCGTATTTTATTTTTGGTTTAATTTTTGTTATATAATACCTTGTACTAATCTTGAAAGATCGTAAAATTTTCAGAGGTGTTTTGTTTTAAATATACATTTTTGAATTTTTAAAAATCGTGCAAATCCACGATTAACATTAAATTTTTTGTAAAATTTTTTTTATATGTACAATTTGTACTGATCTTGAAAGATCCTGAAGTTTTCAGAATGATGTGCTTTTGATTCAAAAATATAAATTGTTGAATTTTGGTAATAATTTTTTTTTCTTTTCAATTGTCATTAATTGAAATTTTTACTGCTCAAAATTACAGAATTACATGATTGCTCAACTTTGCTAAACTTAGAGGAAAAACAAAAATTTTTTTTTACCAAAATTCAAAATTTTTTATTTTTGATACAAAAACACCATCCTGAAAATTTCACGACCTTTTAAGATCAGTACAAGATATTATATAAAAAAAATTAACCAAAAATTTAATGTTGATCGTGGATTTGCACGATTTTTAAAAATTGAAAAAATCATATTTAAAAAAAAAAACACCTTTCTGAAAATTTCAGGATCTTTTAAGATCAGTACAAGGTATTATATTTAAAAAATTGAACCAAAAATAAAATACGGAACTTGGATTTTCACGATTTTAGAAAATTCAAAATTCTCCAAATTCATAATTTTTCAAAATTTTTTTTAGGAATAAATTTTTTTTCGTACTCCCAAGAATACTCTTCAAAACTAATTTAGAACGATTTTTCGTAACTATAATAGTTTTTGAGATATTTAAAAAATGAACTTGAAAGGTTTGAAAAATTGTGAAATTTTAGATTTTGAATAACTTTTGGAAAAAAAAATTTTGAATTTTTTTCCATTGGGTAGAACTTTGTTTTATTGAAAACGAAAACTTCTGACCAAATTTCATCGAAATTGCGAGGGGTCGATTCCAACTGTTGGTCGATTTGACATGGAATGACCCAGATATATTCGTAGATGGATGGTAGAAAGTCGTCGACAGTCGAAGGGAAAAAAGGACAATTTCGCGAAGATCGAGATCGGAATCGAGAAAATAGTTGGGTGCGGTGTGAAATACGTGTCGGCTTTTCACACCGACTGAAAGACGCCAATCGGTTATTACACACGTGAAACGAGACTCGGCGATAAAGAGAAATGACGAGAAGAAGGAGAAAGTAAAGGACAAGGAGGCAGAACAAAAATAAAAGGATAAAGGAAAATCTCAAGCGGGATGAAGAAGCGATATATAGATCATATCGTGATTTTGCTTTGCCGGAGATTTTTCTTGTATATCTGTGTTTAGCCCAACCCGCCATATGCGTTGGAAGTTTATTTTCCTCATTTTCTTTGAAGCCATGTCCTGTTTATCTCCTTGGGAGCTTCTCCGCTGGACTTTTTTCCACGACACTGCATCCGATCCGAAAATCTCGTTGAGCCACTCGAAGCCCCCTTTTCACGAATGAGACCAAGGATGATAGATGAAGCCTTCGTCGGATACGCATGTTAGAACCTCCGTTGTATCCTTCTTCTTCGATCTCCTTGCCGGACAGGACATTTGTCTGATTTTCCTAGAAGTATCGAGATGATTATTAGACAATGTACATTGCGATATTTTTGCTGATGCAGGAGAAGAAATTATGCAGCTTAACCGTGCCGCTCGATCCATCATAAGTTTTCATAACTCCGAGAATCTTTGGACTTTAACCCTCCGTACACTTAAATTTTGGGACACCTGTACTCTGGCTCATTAAAGTCCTGCCAATGTTTTTTTCAAAGAAAAAAACGTCAAAGAAATGCGAAAAAAACCTGAATTACTCTTTTAACATTTTTTTCCAATTATTTATTTAACAGTAAACAAAATTTTGTTACAATTTTTCTAATTTCAGAGATATTCGATTTGAAAATTTGGCTTGTGCCTTAAAAGACCCAGTGTACAGACCGAGGGTTAAAGAGCCTTCTACTATAGAAAGAGCCTCGCGACTCTTATTCTTTGTATTTGAACAATAAGTAGCTTAATTGATGAAGAATCAAAATTTAAGAAGTCCTTTTTTTGATCATGTTCCAATTTACACCCTCGGTATGCAAAAACAAAAAAGAATTTTAGTTTACGAAATTGATTATTCTCTAAGGATACATTTTCAAAGTAAAAAATTGGTATTGCACCTCGTTTTGAGGTTATGAATTTTCTCAACATCGCGTAGAAAAATACTGACAGCTTTTACTTTTCTTCCTATCTTTTACCATATTCACGGGATCAATTTAGTATCTGGATAAACACTGAAGCTGCACTTTGTTAATTGTTGAAGTATTTTATTCGCGAGAAATAAAAATTTACGAAGAAAAAGCGCGAGACGCGTCACTCTGTTGTTGTCCCCACCTCGTACGCTAAATTTTTCAAGCTGTTCAGTTTCAGTGAGCAGCGCGTGCGCACGATCGAGTGACGTCACTCGACGGGCGAAGCGGCGAAGCAAAAAACTGCATCGCAGCGCACTCGGTCGGATTGAGGTCGAACTTCCGTATATAGGTCAGTGGGTCACATCAGCTGTTGTAGAACAGCTGTCTCGACTCTCGAGACAGACCGTGCTCGTGAGTCGTGACGTGGTCACCAGTATTTTCGGAAAAACTTCTTCCGTATATTTCACGAAGCTTCCAAGAAATTCTATATACTGACTGCGCGTGGAAATTCTTTCAAAGGGGAACGTCAATTGCGGTAAAAAAGAATGAGATAATGAACAGCCATAACTCCCGTGTTTTTGATCATACAGACTTCGTTCAGGCGTCATTTTCTTCGTTATCACCTTCTTAAGTTACTTTTTTGTAGTTTTATTTTTTTCAAAATCTTTAAGGGGGTACGCAGAAAATAAATGTTGGAACAGCCTTAACTCCCGTGTTTTTGATCATACAGACTTCTTTCAGGCGTCATTTTCTCCGTTATCAAATTCTCAAGTTACTTTTTTTTAGTTTTATTTTTTTCGAAATTCTTAAGGGGGTACGCAGAGACTAAATTTTGGAACAGCCACAACTCCCGTGTTTTTGAACATACAGACTTCTTTCAGGCGTCGTTTTCTTTGTTTTCAAATTCTCAAGGTGGCCTTTTTTAATTTTATTTTTTTCAAAATTCTTAAGGGGGTACGCAGAGAATAAACTTTGGAACAGCCATAACTTCCGTGTTTTTGATTATGCAGATTTCTTTCAGGCGTCATTTTCTTCGTTATTAAATTCTCAAGTTATTTTTTTTAGTTTTATTTTTTTCGAAATTCTTAAGGGGGTACTCAGAGAATAAATTTTGGAACAGTTATAACTCCCGCGTTTTTGATCATACAGCCTTCTTTTGTAGTTTTATTTTTTTCGAAATTCTTAAGGGGGCACGCAGAGAATAAATTTTGGAACAGCCATAACTCCCGTGTTTTTGATCATACAGACCTCTTTTGGGCGTCATTCGCTTCGTTTTTAAATTTTTAAGGTGTCCTTTTTTGGTTTATTTTTTTTTCGAAATCCTTAAGGGGGTACGCAGGAAATACATGTTTGAACAGCCATACCTTCCGTGTTTTTGATCATACAGACTTCTTTCAGGCGTCGTTTTTTTCGTTTCAAAATTCTATGGGCGTGCTTTTTTTGGTTTAATTTTTTTCGCAATTCTCAAGGGGGCACGTAGAGAATAAATTTTGCATTTACATTTAAGGCCTGGGGCACTGAATGCACAAGAAAACCTTGGGCAATATTGACTTCAAATTTCAAAAATTTTTTTTGACGTATAATCAATTTAGAATTTTCGATAAATCACGCGAATTATCCGAAGACAATATTGACTATCCAATTAGTTTTTGTTATGCTTATTTTATTTTTTCTTTTATTTTTACAGACCGTTAAGTGGCTTCGTTACTGTGGCAGTTGGACGTTTCGCAGTGTGTGCTTCAACGAAAACTATAAAGTATGATCGATATCTGAGAGGGAACTTTTTAATGGGACGGGACCGCCAATGGAGATGCAGTGTTGGATCATGGTGCAGTGTTATGGGTGAGAATATTTACCGATACCCGTATACGAAAAGAATGAGAATGAAGACAAAGTGGGAAGAATGATGGAAGAGTAATTCTTCTTTTTCGTCGCGAAAAGAATTTACCTGGTTTCTAAAAGATTTCATCCATCAAGCTACAAATTAAGTGACATATCATGCAAGATCAAGACCTTGGTATATAAATTTTTTTATTTCTTCCCCAAATCCAGCGATAATATTTAAGGTTGTTTAGAAGCTATGAAACCTTTGAATGGTAATTGTTCAATAAATAGCTTCTCAATCGTAGTGAAATTTTTACAAGACCTCCTGAATACTTCATGTAAGAACATACCAAATTTTCAGGATTCTATCATCATTACTTCAACCTCCTTAAGGGTTAAAATAACGAACAATGAGAAAATTCTGAAAATTTTGTATTTTTTTGTATGAGGTATTTAAGAGGTCGTGTAAAAATTTCACGACGATTAGGAAGCTCGTTATTAAGAAATTAACGTTTTGTTAAAAACAATTTTTTAAACAAATAAAAAAAATATTTATCAATAAACTTCGTTTTCTTTCCGTTACTTTCAGTAAATTGTGGATATTAAAAAATTGAGAGGTCAAAAAAAAACTTATCGCAAAGTTATATCAGTTTCTATAAGACTACATTTTATTTTATTTAATTTGTTAATCTCAATTATTCGATAACGAGCTTCCAAATCGTCGTGAAATTTTTACACGACCTCTTAGATACTTCATTGAAAAACATACCAAATTTTCATAATTTTTTCATTAAACGTGATTTGCTTCTAAACAACCTTAAGGGTTATGTGGGGCCTATTAAAATAATCCTCAGGGTGTTCTATACTTTTTGAAGGAGAAACTAGTGAGATTGAAGGCGGATGTGAATTACATCAGAGTTCCTATTGGTTATAGAATAGGGGGCAAATTTCGAAAATTCATCAGAATCGAATGAACAAAGCGCCGTTTTGAAGCTTCAACGATTACAAAGAAAATGAGAGCGCAGTCTAGGGTCAAAATTTTGAGTACACAAAAAATTACACCTATTTTAGTGGACAGATCCAATGTTGGCCAAAATGAAAAAAAAAAAACAATTTTTTGTTTTCAAACCTTATATCGATGAAATGTCCCCCTGAACACGAATCTACCAATAGTTTTCTCAAAAAATCACTATTACGTCACTCAGTGAAAGATAAGTCACTATTCTACTATTTCCTCCGAAACGCTGGCAAAACTGCGTTTCTTTTATTATTCCACAGAAAAAAAAATCCCTATCATTTTATCTGCATACATATATTCAGAAACAAAATACTCCAATGCATAGATATTTTATTAAATAAATTGAAACAAATATATCAAAAGATATGTGTGCCAAAGTTTATCGATGCATTACGGGCTGATCGAACGATCGTCAAAATTTGTCCTCGGGCGAAAACGGCAAAACGGCCGCGAAATTCACCCGGGACATTGTTCATACGTGTATACATATATATATATATATATATATATATATATTAGACTGGTCCAAAAAAAAAATTTTTTTTTTTTTCGGTCCGCCTTCCTCATTAAACTGTTGTTTATGATGAAAAACAAATCCTCTGCAAATTTTAGCTTGATCGGAGAAGATTTAGAGGTCCCGCTATCGATTTTTTCGTTTTTACATTGAAATAATACGTAAAAAAATGTTTACGTTAACTCACGGTCGATTTCGCGTGAAAAATATAGACGTGAATGAAAAATCGCGTGCCTAATGCCAAAAGGGCCTATAAAAAATTTTTTTTTTGCCATTCTTCTTAAAATTGCTTGAAACGTGAAGATCTGTAAAAAAAAAAAATTTTGATGTACTAAAACCAAAAGGGCCTATAAAAAAAATCAAAATTTTTCAAAGTTTTGAATAGAAATTGCATACCAGAGCATTTTTTTTTTGAAATTTTTTTTTTTTTTTATTGAAAAAAAAATTTTTTTTTTTTGAAATTTTTTTTTTTTTTTTTTTTTGAAAAAAAAAGTTTAAATAATTTGTTATTGTTTATTTGTTTCAACATTTTGTTATTTTTTATTTGTTTAAGCAATTTGTTTAAACGTTTGTTTAAATTATTTGACTTGTTTTCATTTTTTTTTTTTTGCAAAAAAAAAGTTGAAGTAATTTGTTATTGTTTATTTGTTTCAACAATTTGTTATTTTTCATTTGTTTAAAGACTTTGTTATTGTTTATTTGTTCAAACAATTTGTTCTTATTTATATGCTTAAAGAATTTGTTATTGTTTATTTGTTCAAACAATTTGTTCTTTTTTTAAACAATTTGTTATAGTTTATTTGTTTAAATAATTTGTTATTGTTTATTTGTTTGAACAAATAAACAATAACAAATTCTTTAAACAAATAAAAAAGAACAAATTGTTGAAACAAATAAACAATAACAAATTGTTGAAACAAATAAATAATAACAAATGATTTAAACTTTTTTTTCCATATGAAAAAAAAATAATTTCAAAAAAATAAAAATTTCAAAAAAGAAAGATTTTTTTCAAAAAAAAAAAAAAAAAAATTCCAAAAAAAAAATTTTTTTCCAAAAAAAAATAAAAAAAAAAAATTTCCAAAAAAAATTTTCAATTTTCTTAGCGGAAAGTAAAAAAAAAAAATTATAGGCCCTTTTGGCTTTAGATCACTAAATTTTCAATGTCCCAAAGCCAAAATTTGAGACATAGGTCCTTTTGGCTTTGGAAAATTTTTTTTTGTCTTTAGGCTTAGAAAATGTTGGCAAAACGATTGGCGCAAAAAAAAAATTATAGGCCCTTTTGGTTTTGCGAAGCCTAAAGGGCCTATAACTTTTATAGGCCCTTTTGACATTAGGCACGCGACATATCTAGAGACCTTTTTTGTACCAAATATTATCACCTACAAAAAAGTTCTCTTGATATTTTTCATTCACGTCTATATTTTCACGCGAAATCGACCGTGAGTTAACGTAAACATTTTTTTACGTGTTATTTCAATGTAAAAACGAAAAAATCGATAGCGGGACCTCTAAATCTTCTCCGATCAAGCTAAAATTTGCAGAGGATTTGTTTGTCATCATAAACAACAGTTTAATGAGGAAGGCGGACCGAAAAAAAAAAAAAAAATTTTTTTGGACCAGTCTAATATATATATATATATATATATATATATATATATATATATATATATATATTTCACTGCAATTACCAGCATATATTTATTATACGCCTTGCGCCTGTGTGTGTACATGCGGCAACGTACTCGGCATTGCTCATTCCATATTCAACGACTACACGTGGATTTCACTCTGGTGGGAGTCACATACGCGCCCGGGGCCAAGAGTCATTCGAACCGGCAATCAGAACGAATGGCAAAAGCCAAAATGTTCGTAGATTTCGTTCTAGGCTTTGCAACATATCCCCCCCCTTCCCTACGCCGCCCCCCCCCCAACTCCCCTCTGACAACACATATCGGTCGCGGACCGTGGGTTGGTTCGCGGGTGGGGGTGGGGCTGGGGCGGGGGGGCATGTACATACATACCGTGGACGAGAGAGAGTCGAAACCCCGTTCGAAAATGCAATTGAATACGAAATTGCAGCCTCTCAAAATTCATGACGATTTATACGTATTGTGTTGGCCAACGGGGTGGGCGGTGCTCGCGCCTTTCGACCAAGCACACAATATTAATTACACTGCCCGTTCACCGTCAACCTCCTCGCCTCCCTCATTTTTTTCCCTCTCGCACACTCTCTCACCCTCAATTTTGCTTCTCACTTGCTTGCCCTTCTTCGTGGGGATTATTCCCTCGGTCATCTCGCTCTGTCCTTCTCACCGACGCGACTCCCCCCGCCCCCCCCCCCTCCAATCTGCGTACAATGGCCGACTCTTTTATTTATTTATATTTCCCTCCACGAGGCTGCGTTTCACTTTTCTTCCTGTTAGCCGGCTGTTTCGAGCGCGTTTCACACTGTTTGTTCACCGCCTCAAAATCGACACGATGGACTTACTCGTGGACGCGATTTTGGGGAGTTCTTGTCGGCCATTAGTTCTAATTGCATTAAAATTCATTTGGAAAAGTTCTTGTTTGCCTCGAGTGCAGCAGGTCGCAATGCTTCATACTTGGAAAATTGGTGCTCGATTCTAGATTTGATGTGTTATATGAGGCATTCCACGTCAAGTCAGCCACCCCATTTTTGGAAATCGCCAAAAATCGCATTTTTAGAAAGTAGTTCTAACTATCAAGAAAATTTGTGATTTTTTTCAGATTTTTAAATTACATTTTTTAGGCGGAAAAAAATACAAAAAAATTGTTTGTCCCATTTTGTAACTCGAAAATTATTCATCGTGCGAAAATAAAAGTAAAACATAAAATTTAGGATTTTCAAGGGGCTTTTCACTGAAATTTTTTACAAACTCCTCCGAAAGCTCTATATGCCATTTTCGGAGCAAATAATGTTTTGATATTTTTTTTCTCAAAATTGACATCTTCGATCCGTCTGTAGTTTTAACAGTTTTTTACTTGATATATTTACAGACTATAAAAAAATTGGCGTAGTGGAGAATCTATTATTTCAAATGCATTTTTATTGATACAATCTATCATTATAGAGTAATTTAAAGAAAAAGTGTAGATATTGATATTTTATCAAATTAATGGTAGACAGGGAAAAATAATAAAGTAATCTCGTTTTGATACTGCGAAGACGATTCCAGGAACAAAGCAGTATCATTGCTTCATTCCCAAAAATCATGCCCAAATCGAATTAAAAAAATACTCATTGGCCATAGAAACGTCGGTGTATCCAAAGAGGGTAAATTAATTCTTTTTTCAATCGAGAGACGTGAGTCGCCTTTGACTTTAATTAAAATAGACTTTATCGGTGTCCATGGGTCCATTGATAAAGTGTATTAAAATGTACAAAAAGATATTTAAACAAATAAAAATGAAAAAAGTTTTAAAAATTGAAAAAGTACAAAAAATAAACAAAAATTCGGGCCTTAGAAAATATCTATGGATAGCCTCAACCCTGATGTTAATGCACAGAGAAATTTGTGTATTCATTTGGGATGAAAAACGCATGAGAAGGAATGGATTCTCCACCAAGTCAATTTTTTTATAGTCTGTAAATATATCAAGTAAAAAACTGTTAAAACTAAATCAAACTAGTTAAAATTTCATTTTTACTTTCGAAAAATCACACTTTAAATTATGTTTTAATGATTTCAAATGAAAAAAAAGAATAACAATGTGAAGCATGCAAATGTTCCAATTATTGAACACTTGGAAGTGCCTATGTCCCTAATATTGAACAGGCATGTCCCAGTTATTGAACACTCTCGAGAATTCTTTTTCCGTTCTGAAAATATTGTTTTGGGTACAATATTAAGAAATGAAAGCAAAATCAAACACTTAAATAATCTTTTATTAATCATGTAAAAATACAAAAATATATATTTAGTCTCTTTTGACAGGTTTTTGGTTCATTCGCATTTTGTTTATTTTTGCTTTTTAACTCGAACTTTATTTTATTTTTCTTGTCAGCTTCCTCGTTTTTATGTTCCGTTTTTGTGTGATTTTGTCGCAGCTTTCTTGTTTTTCGACTGAAATATCGGAGAGCAAAAAATATTGAACATTACATTCCTATTTAGGTTATATTTAGGTTATATTCTCTTTTTACTTTTCTTTTTATGTTTATTGCAAGAAAATACAAATAAAAAATATATTTGACGATCTCAGAGTTATTATTAAAAGAATAAGGGTAAGTTTATTCAGGAACTTAAAGTTTTTGTTTGAATAAATCCGATTCACACGATCTGTCACGCGTTAACTGTCTCGATGTTTTGATGGGTTTAATGACGCCATCTTGGAGAATTCGAGTGTTCAATAATTGGGACACACTGCATTTTCTATGTCCCAATGATCGAACACCGTATTTTTTAACAAATAATTAATGATTTTTTTCTTAAATTGTTATTTGTAAGAAATTTTCTGAGGAACCTGAAACGCCTTTACTTTTTGAGATGCGACAGTTTTTTAATTTTTTATGCCCTTACGCCTGAAGCGGCGCGTCTTAGCAAAAACGATAAGCAGTTACCACGAGACGTCAAATCGGGATACCGTTGCTGATTAAATAATTTTTTTCTCTATTAATTAAAGCTTTTTTGCACAAGTAAGATAAAATTTCGATAGCTAAAAGCTCGATATATGTAATGAAATTTTTATAAATAAGTAAATGCATGAAGGTGAATGAGAAATAATAAAAATACACGATAGTGTTCAATAATTGGGACCTGTTCAAAAATTGGGACATTTACCTTATAAAAGGATACGATATTCGATTTTTCGTTCATTTGAACGTTCAGAACTTCAAGTCCATGCGAAATTCACTTAGAATAGAAAATTGCGAATCCACCTTAAAGTCTCGATTCATCGTTGATTCTTCTTAATCTTTTCACCGATGTGAAGAGACAAAGAAAGTGTACACGATGTGGGGAAAATCACGAAGAGGACAACGGGAGGAGAAAATCGACGGTGTGTTCTCAGGGCCTCTCTCGAGGTGGATTCACGCACAGCGACAGGATTACCATTCAATGGACGATCCATCGATGGCCCCGGGCTCCTTGGTAAATCACACGTGGATTCATATTCCCGTTGGCTGAAGGACACACAAGCCGTAACCAGCAATCCCCGGGGATACCAAAGCGGCGAATGTCGAGCCAAACGCGAAGCAAAATATCATGTGTGTGCATGCATGTGCAAATGTGTTTATATGCATGTAAAACGACCGGTACATGCTCGTGCACGCCGGTACCACAACCTACCGGTATGTACTACCTATCTATTACATTCTCGCGTTTTGCCTGGGTCCGGCATCCTCGCGGGCTTTTCAAGGATCACACCCTCCAACGTCGTCGTCCTCTCGATGCCGCTCTCTCGCACAGGCCTCCTCTCTTATTCTTCCTTCGTGAGTGAGATTTATAAGCCGCTGGAACACGCCCAAAGTTTGTTCAGCGACGCGTACCTACCTCTTAACGTACGTGGTCCCAAATGGCCACTGACGAAGGTGCCACGGACTGGTGTGTTCTGGTGTGTTCTGGTGTGTTCCTCGATGGCGCTCTTCGTAATACACACGCAGACACACGTGGCCAAGATATATTCCAATGGGAAGTTATCCTTAACCCTACACCTTTGCATTTTGCGACGTGAAATACGGGGAAGCGAGAGGGAGGATTAATCTGGGCCCCTGGTATATCGTTCATAATATTTCTGGCCGTCCTCCTTGATCGAAGATTCCAAATTATTTATTATCATTTGGGCCCTGACGATATATATACGCACGAACCGTTCCGCTGTGCGAGGCTTATACGACGACTTATCATATTCGTCCGGATAAATGAGTTTCCTGGTTTACAGGTGCAACACACACTCAACGGATGCCAAAGACTGTGAGGCAGAGCTAATCAATTTGAATCTGCCGATGAGCGCGCGAGAGCGGCTCGTCGTAAAGATTGGCCGACGAAAAGGCCAAAAAGGCCCTTCTTCATTATATCATCGTACTATTTTTTCACGACTCCTCGCCTCCTTCTCATTATTATTATTATTCTGCACGTGTGTGTTAAGTATCGCGAAAAAAGGTACATTCGCTAACTCGCAGGGACGCGACGACGTTGCCGCCGGGATATTTATCATTCTGCGGTTGGTTATAGCTTTGTATATGGGGCATTCCTCACCAATTTGACCTCGGTCTGATCCTTCACCACTCCGATTTTGTCCGCGTTTTGTTATGGCTTGGTAGTACCTCTGAAGAGCACTCAGGATTTTTTTCAGATTTTTTTGGAGCGATTTGACGTGACTATAATTTTATAAGCAAATTGAGCCCAAACTTAAAAATCTGAAAAAATCCACAAAAATCCTTTTTTTATATGGAAAATTTCAAGCATTGAGCCCGTTGAGCAGGGGTTTCCTTCTGTTGATAACAACCCGTGTAGAAATTTTGGTGGAGAAAAACTTCTGCCCCTGACTTGCCCTCCCTAACTAATGTAGGGAAATGATCCGCTCATCCTAACAGGCCCTGTTTAGCCATGTAACACCTGGCTGGCCTTTTTCGGATCCGGCGATCATGATCAGGCCCCTATGACGATATGATCCGGCCCTAGCAGATCCTGATCAGGCCCCTAAGTTTTTCAGAATCATGCCCTTAAAGGCCCTGATCACGGTCGCGATCATACACCGAAGCGCTTTTTAAACAATTCGTTTTTACGAGGTACTCCTTTTTCAATGTATGCATCTTATTTATTTCGAGGCAACCCGTTCTTAGGGTACACTTTTCTTTTGGCAATCCTCGAAGAGAATATTAGATTCCGAGTGAACGGAAATTCTCTACGAGAATTAAATAAATAAGTACAATTACATAAGACGGCAGGAACTCCTTGTATGGATTCTTCCGACACCGACTTCTGCTAACATCCGTGCTCGCACCCGTCTATATAAGCATACTGAACACATTATCCGTATGCGAGTTCAACGGTTGCTGTCCTGCGCCATCTCGCGCCAAGTCTCGGAACTAACGCGATGCAGTTCGTCGTGATAATAATAATAATCCTCTGCCTACGTAACGAACTTGTGACGGGCGCACAATTGCTTGTTATTCTCGCGGGATAAAAGTAAATAATAATTAAATAATAATAATAATAATAATAATAATAATAATAATAATAATAATAATAATAATAAACGAGGCAATGATTGTTAATTTATTATTATTGTTATTACTATTATTGTTATTTATTATTATTATTATTATTATTATTATTATTATTATTATTATTATTATTATTATTATTATTATTATTATTATTATTATTATTATTATTATTATTATTATTATTATTATTATTATTATTATACTACTGAAAGCCGATATACAAATAATTTTATTTTAATAAATACTCAGGGCAATCCAATAGTTTTCACATCAGAGCCCTGCCAGGGTAATAAAATAAAAATATTTTTTGCTTAAAAGTGTAAAAATAACGTCGTCGGAAACTGTTCATATTCTGATCATGCAGGGCACTGGTAATAAGTGATTATTTCAACGTAATAACTAGGGACCAGGTCGTTAAGTTCCATGTCAGGGCCCTGCCAGGAAAATCGGATCAGGCAGGGCGGATCAAGGGCAAGAATCAACTAATGGTTGCCCTATCACATTTCTACACGGGAAGCCTTTTCAAAAAAAGGAATTTAGAACAAATAAAAAAAAGAACCTGAATTGAGTGGGCCCTTATCCTAACATTTTTTCAAACACCTTCAATTCATACAAAAGTGTTTGGATAACGGCCCACTCAATTCATGGTCCTCCTTCTATTCAATTTTTTTTATCTTTTAAATAGAAGGAGGTGCTACTTTGGCTCAACGCTTGAAATTTTTCATATAAAAAACGGGATTTTTGTGATTTTTTTCAGATTTTTAAATTTGGGCTAAAAATAATTTGTTTATAAAATTATAATTAAGTCAAATGGCTCCAAAAAAATCTGAAAAAAATCCCGAGTGCTCTTCAGAGGTACTACAAAACCATGCAAAAATGCGGACAAAATTGGAGAGGCAAAGGGTCAGACACAGGTCGAATCGGTGTGGAATGCCTCATATATATTGTATATATAAGCCTCTATAAGACATAAGAATAATTTGGAAAGTGATGAATGGTCGTCTCGGTTATAATATTCGCAGAGGGGATGAATCTTATTTCACCGGCCGATTCGTCTTTATCCAGTCCACCATCTTATCTTCCAACATTCATTTACCCAAATATTTTTCCATCCCTCTTTCTATCACGACAGCTCATTCTCACTCACTCATTATTAATTCGAATGTCGCGATCCTTTCTCTCATTTAAGCCGAAAAAATGGTTTTCTCGAGCCTCTATCGCCAACACCCAATTCTTCCTGCTCCCCTCGTTACGTTCTTGTGTTTGGAAGGCGAGATCCGATCTTCAAATAGCCAGAACACGTTTGGGAACACACGCGACGTTTCTATACACTGTCGTCCAAAAGCTTGGAAACGCCCCAATTCCGCGCCGCACAAAAAGTGTCACTGCTCTTTTAAAAATGAAGATATTTCAATTTGACAAGCGGTGTTCCAAAGGAGACATATTCAGCTTCATTTCGCTTTTTCCAAAATTTTTTCTTTTTTTTTTTTAACCAGGTATGCCCTTTGGAACATGATGTTCGTTTTTTGTTTTTTTTTTGGCGTTGAAATTTTGCTACACGATCCATGGAAATTTTAAAAAAAATTTTTTTCGTGTAAAAAACTTGTGGGAGGGAGTATAAGCTTCGATTTCGTTTTTTTTAAGTTTCGTACGATTTTTTTTTGCAAAAATATTCAATTTTTCGTAAAAAAGAACCATGTTTCGATGTAGTGCAACTTTAAACCTACTGGGATTTCACGAAATCAATAAGACAATGAAAAGTTGCATACGATCATTTTGGATTAAATGAATTTTTTTTAGAATTTTTTTTCAAAACTTTATTTTTTCGAAAATTTTTCTTGCCAACGAGATATTTTTTATCTTAATCAATCGGGTCTCTTACCTCATCTTACACGGCTTTTCATCGAAAAACCTTATCTACGAGGCTTTATCATCGAAAAACCAGTGTAGATGAAGAAAGAGATCCGATTGTTTAAGATTAAAAAATAACTCCTTGACAGGAAAAATTTTGGAACCAAAAATTTTGAAAAAAAAATCTGAAAAAATTTCATCGAATCCAGAATAATGATATGCAACTTTTTACACTTCTAATGATTTCTCGAAAACCCAGCAGTTCTAGAGTTACGCTACATTTGATAAATATGGTCGTTTTTTGTGAAAAATTGAATATTTTTGCGAAAAAAAATCGTACGAAACTTTTTGAAAAACGAAATTAAAGCTTATACTCCCCCGCACAAGTTCTTGATGCGAAATATACCTTTAAAAAAAAATCATGGTTCGTGTGGCAAAAATTTAACGCCCAAAAAAGTCCGAAAAACGACCATTTTCCAAAGGGCATACCGGGTTCAAAAAAAAAAATCGAAAATTTTTTTCGAAAAAATCGGAATGAAGCTGAACATGTCCCTTTTGAAACGCCGCTTGTTGAATTGAAATCTCTTCACTTTTAAAAGAGCAGTGAAACTTTTTGTGTTGCGTGGAATCGGGACGAGGGTTTCCAAACTTTTGGACTGGAGTGTACGTAACATCGCGATACGACATTACGGTAACCCACTTGGTGAAACACAGATATCAAAAGGTCCATTCGGTTGGTATGGAACACGTACAAAGGGGGGTTCGCGGAGGGAGGAGCCTTGAACCACCGAGAGGAACCGTGAACATATTCGTTTTCTATAAGGAGCAGTGTTTGGCTAACAGGGTCCAATCTTGGGCTACCGATCAGTCGTTAGCGTTTATATGTTGCAGTTGGCAGTTGTTTCGTTCTCGGGCAGGTTAGTCCGTTGCTTATAAGTTTCGCCGTTGCCGATTCCCGGTGTCTCTTATTCCTTCTTCGACCCTTTCAATTGATCCTACTCCCTCTCTCTCTCTCTCTCTCTCTCTCTCTCTCTCTCTCTCTCTCTCTCTCTTCGTCTTCTGGCAATTCCAGCAGCAACAGCAGGGTGCAACTCCCGGACCGTTTTCTCGTTTGTTTTTTCCGTTGCTTCCACTTGCCTCCGCGCATGGTGTACGAGTGTCAGGTAGCTATCGAGGTGTGGACCAACCGATGAAAGATACCACCCGGTAATGGTTTATTTAAATTGGTTCGGCGCGGTTCATCACTGTACAACCGCCTCCACGAGGAACTCTCCGCTCCTCGTTGTCGTTCATGTCCTCGAATGCACACCCGGGTGTGGGGACTCGTTGGCAAACGACGACGACGACGACGACGACGAAAAACCTTGTTAAGGCCCATCGCAGCATCGCCCATCTTCGACTCTCTTTCCATCCATCTCCGTCGGTCTCTCTCATCTGGACTTTCGTTTCGATACGTAAAAACATGTGAGCACACTGCCAAGTCGCGAATTTTGGCTCGCACAGACGTTAAGGGCGGGGTAAAGTTAATTCGGCGAAAAAAGGCATGTTTTTAAGATTTTTTTTTTGCGTAACCGATAGTGTTCGTTTATTGAAAAATTTCCATATAATAAAGTAACATGTGAACAATATTCTCCTAAATTTGCATTGCAAAATATTCAAAATTGAGCGAGTGAAAATTAAACCCCGGAGGCGCCTCGAAAAAAAGTTGGTTTGCGGTGTACACCATAACTCGCAACGGAATGATCTGAAACAAAAAAATCAAAGTGCATTTGTCAAAGGAGATGTTTCTCGAGGTAATGACGGGAGGATTTTTTTTTTTTCGATTTTTCGTAGCACTTGGGAGCCAAAAACCCGATTTTCGCTAAAAAAAATCGGCTAATTTGTTGTTGAAAAATTAATATTATTAAAAAAAACAAAAAAGCTGTCGACAATACCTGGTGAATTATGTGAAACAGTACTGTGCAAAATTTCAAAGCGATTGGTCCAGTAGATTTTGAGTTATCGTGCACACGGACTTCAAATATGACAAGTCTCAGAAAAACGGTTTGAAAAACGCAGAAGAGTTTGGTCGCTTAGCGCTCATTGCACATAAGTTTGAGAACACTTCTCGATTGCATAAAAATCTGAGAAAATTCATGCATATTAAAGGTACTCGAAAGATTAATTTTGCATAATAATAATTCCAAATTGTTATTAACAAAATGATGAAAAAATAATAGCGCGCCACGCAGCTGCCGCCAAGGTATAAAACCCGGCATGGAGCAATAGACGCTCAAATACTCATAACTTCGAGAATTTTACTCCGATCGACTTGAAATTTTAACACAATATTCTTGAGATATTATGCATTCATTTAAAAAATTGAAAAAAAATGAAAAAAAAAATTTAATACCTTACCCCGCCCTTAATTGACGTCGGGAATCTGGAGATCCGGATCTTTTGATAAGAACCGAAAATATGGAGGGCGGGAAACTAACCAGATGATCACAATGTGGCTGGAGACAGAGGGAGAATATTGAGAATAAAGGAATGCCTATACTTGGCTAAAAGTATCGGGATGTAGTTGGTCTATTTTAGATTTGTATAGATTGCCTAACGATCGTTGTATTCATCTCGATACATTAAATTCGATCCAAAAGAATGGTGACCAAAACGAAACATTGCTTATAAAGAAGTTCCAACTACGGCTGAAGATATGCGAGAGAGAATTGTCAGAGCATGTGCTTCGACAAGTGCCGAAGTCATAAGGAATACCACTCGATCCGTGATGAGGAGATTGCAGCATCGCAATGGTCATCACTTCGAACAGCTCCTGTAGTGTAAGTTCATTTAACCTTTTTGACTTTCTTTGACCTTCGGAGACCTTAATATTGCAGTCATTGGATTCGTCTCGATCGCCGCTATCAGAAAATAAGTACCAAATTCTAGCTTCCCATCTGAAAAAACAAAGTTGAGCTTCAAATATCTGAAGTGACTCCACCTAGCAACAAAGAACTAACGTCATATGATGGTCCCCGTTGTCCCATGCAACTTTTGTTTCAAAAACTTTCCTACTACTATCATACTTTCAGAGTTATTCTAGGTGGCAAAAACTGGTGACTCACCCCGTATATTATATATGGGGCATTCCATCCCAAATCGGACAGTTTGAAAAACTTTTTTTTTTTATTTCCTCAATTTTTGTATATTTTTAAGTACCCATCAAAAGACCCTACCTGTTGAATTTTGAGATTTTTTCGATTACCCGTTCAAAGGATATTAAATTAACAACAGAACCGCTCTTTTTTTGGTATTTTGGTCACAACTTCTTTAATAATGGTCCAAATTAAAAGTTTTTTTTCAAATTTTTTGTTTTTCTATGGCCTTTTCAGAAAAAAATACAAGAAAAATATTCGACGTGTTTTTGAATGAGTTTTTTGAGTTTTAAACGTTAAATCGCGTTTTTAAAAGTGAATGTCATTTTTGATTTTTTTTTTTTTAATTTTTGTTTCAAACATCTATCTATTCAACAATTTTTGAGACTAGTCCGATCGTGGGATCTCAATAACTACTATTTTTTTCGATTTTTGAAAATTAAAAAAAAATTTCTTCATAAATTATTATGAATACCAATTTTTGTTACTGTATGGTATTTTTTTAATCATTTTGAATTGATTTGGACACTTTTTCATTGTTAACAGATTTTAAAAATTAATAATTAATCGATGAGCAAATAACAACAGTTCAAGAATTGTATGAGTGGGCATTGAACCTGAATAGTTTACCGAATATTTCTGTCAAATTTTCACATGAGAAACATTATTCAGATGCAAAAAAAAGATTTTATTTGCGATAAAATACTGCGAAGTCAATCACAGGGGGACACAAAAATTTCATTCAATTATTCCAATGAGCAACGGAAACGTACTGGTAAAGGAATATTCTAATTCAAGAAATAATCGTATATGTAAGGTTTTCAAAAAAATACGTGAATAAATAAAAACTGTTATTATTATTGTTCATAAACAGACTTAACGATTAATTATTAATTTTAAGAACCTGTTAACGATAAAAAAGTGTCAAAATAAATTCTAAATATCGAAAAAAATGCTATACAGTAACAAAAACTGGGTCAAAATAAATTCTAAATATTCAAAAAAATACTATACAGTAATAAAAATTGGTATTCATAATAATTTATTTAAAAAAAAAAAAAATTATTTTCAAAAATCGAGAAAAAATAGTAGTTATTGAGATTCCACGATCGGACTAGTCTTAAAAATTGTTAAATAGATAGATGTTTGAAACAAAAAATTAAAAAAAAATCAAAAACGACATTCACTTTTAAAAACGGGATTTAACGTTGCAAACTCAAAAAACTCATTCAAAAATACATCGAATATTTTTGTTGTATTTTTTTCTGAAAAGGCCATAAAAAACACAAATTTTGGAAAAAAAAACATTCAATTCGGACCATTATTAAAGAAGTTATGACCAAAATACCAAAAAAAGAAGGTTTTTTTTGTTAATTTAATATCTTTCGAACGGGTAATAAAAAAAATCTCTAAATTCAACAGGAAGGGTCTTTTGGTGGGTACTCAAAAATATAAAAAAATTGAGGAAATTAAAAAAAAAAAGTTTTTCAAACTGTCCGATTTGGGATGGAATGCCCCATATACTATATTCAACTTTGGTATTGTCTGTTACCCCTCGTTTGCCTCGCAAGATATAATAGAACACATTCATCGCAGACGAATCTGGCTTTGATCTCGAATATAGTGAGTGGGAAAAAAAAACAATGAATTCCCGAATGCGCTACACGTGTGGTCAGGTGTTGGAAAGGTCTTCTCGAAATGTCCGGAAGATTCGTGAGAGTGTTCAATGCTTTCAGTTCGTTCCTCATTCCATTACTTCCGGTTCGTGTGGGTTCTTATCACCGAAACCGGACCAACGAGATCAATGGCGATTCGTTTCTCACTTGGTCCATACCCTTCTATCGCATTCCGGCCACACACGAATGCGCCATTGGTCCGAGAAAGCAGAGAGCATTCTATCTCGTAGCTCTTACCGAGAGAGAGAACGAGAGTGAGAGGGTGGCTTCTTTTTACGGTCTCGAACCGTATCGGGTACGATCACATTGGGAAACGGACAGACGGAGAAGCCCGCGAGCCTCCGCACTTGTGGAAAACGATATCGGACCATAATACAGGAGAGCGAGAGTCGGGTAGACGAAACCGCTTCCGGAAACTCGGTTATCGACTTGCCTCCAACATCGTATTCGCTCTCTCCTGGCGTCGACGACGCGAATCGCCGAGGGGCAACAACTTGCCCCCTCGTCTTTCATCGTTGTCGTCGGGAGGATGACCAGAGGCTACTTCGTCCAGCCAAACGATGTTCCTCCTTCCTGCACACATACACGGACCTAGTCCCCAATTTCTTTGGCTTTGCCTCTTTCACTCGCCGATCGTGTCACAGTGTTCAGCGGCTCCATTATCTTTTCCTCGCAATTTCTCAAACTTTATCCGCAATCTTTGGAATCACCGTGCTACCGCGCTAGAGCCAACTATCCTCAAATTGGCGTGAAAACCGAATAGCTAGGGAATATCATCTGGGAGTGCTGGCAATCTCGTTATAGGAAAAGTCCTATTCGTGTTCAAGGATTAACTACGGTTTTTTGGCTCGCCGAAGCCTTCTTGTCTTCCCGTGGTCAGCCCTCAATTGGTTAGCTTTTCTTAGTTGGTTAGCTGTTAGGTAGAACTTGCCAGCGTTGTGCATGCGCTTTTGGAGCGCTTCTTACTAGTTGAACCAGCACCAAAACCATCATCAGTCATTGTTATATCTTCCGTAAATATTAGTAAAAACGATTTATAATGCTTAACCCTATTTGAGACTGGTGTGAATGGCTCAAGCCTCCTCGAGAGATCCTACAACCCAGCGATGCCGATGGGACAGATGAAAAGATAAAGAGGGGCATTTTTGGCCGAGGGGTTTGTCACGTCGAAAACGAGGGGAGGCTCTGATCGACACGTGAATGCGATGATGGAACGCGCGAGATTTCGATCTAACCGAGAAAATGCAATATGGAAAATGCGATTCTCTCGGGGGATACACGTCGGTGTCAGAAGTTTGTTGACAGCATTCCCGGTTCTCATCGGTACGATCGCTGATTTCCGATGGGAACTATAAGAGCTCCTTTTAGTAATCCACTGTGATGACCGAAATTTCGACGTTTTTTCATTAATTTTCTTAAACAACAAAATAGAATGCGTTCGTTTTGAAATTTTTACATTTTCTTATTTGCCTCATGAAAACTAGAAAAAAACTTTTGTTCACTTAATTTTATATGAATTTGTTTATGATTTTGTACGTCAAAGAGGAGTCCTTGAAAAAAAAGGTGACTTATTTCGGGAAAGTACACAGCCGTCCGTAGTCATCTGAAATTAAAAACCCAAAGAGATTGTTGTTTTGTAAGCTTAGTTCTAGGCAGAGTTGGGCAAAGTACTTGAAAGTACTTCAAGTATCAAGTACAAAGTACCGTAGGTACTTGAAATATCAAGTACCAGTGGTACTTGAAGTACAAAGTACTTGTTACTTGCAAGTACTCGTTTTCGGGTACGTCTCGTAAATTCTGGTACTTGGGTCATTCCATGTTGAATCGACCAAGAGTTGGAATCGACCACTTTCAATTTCGATGAAATTTAGTCAGAAGTTTTGTTTTATCATAAAACCAAGTTCTACCAAAGAACAATTTTTTCTTTTTTTTTTTCAAAAGTTATGCAGAATTCAAAATTTACCCATTTTTCAATTTTTTTTTCTAAATATCTTGAAAACTATGATAGTCATGAAAAATCGTTTTTATTACTCATGCGGGAAAAGCGGTATCTTTACGCCCGCTGTTACGGTTGAAAAGTAGCTTTTTGCCCATTTTATAATTTGAGTACGCTCAGTTTACTTTGCGCACGAAAATTTAATTTAAACCCAAAAATTAAATTTGATCGTGGATTTTCACGATTTTGAAAAATTCAAAATTCTCCAAATTCATCATTTTTCAAAAATTTGTTTCGGAATATTTTTTTCTCGTAGCCCCAAGTATACTCTTTAAGATGAACCCAGAACGATTTTTTCGTAACTATAATAGTTTTCGAAATGTTTAAAAAATAAACTTGAAAAAATGGTGATTTTCGAAAAAAAATTTTTATTTTTTTCCTTTGTTAGAACTTTGTTTTATGATAAAAGGAAACTTCTGACCAAATTTAATTGAAATTGAATATTCAAATATTGGTCGATTTGACATTGGTTGAATGACCCATATTCAAAGACTTTGCACATGCAACCATCAACAAGACACATTCAAAAGTACTTGATACTTGTACTTGAAAAAAGTACTTCAAGTACAGAAAAGTAAGTCCATGAAGTACTTGAAAAATGTAAGTACAAAACTTGAAGTATTTTTTAATACTTTGTACTTGCAAGTACTGTACTTCGAGGACCTGCAAGTACCGAGTACTTTCAAGTACTGTCCAGCTCTGGTTCTAGGTCTAGGACCTATAATATGCATGTTTTAAGAAAAAAAATTAACGTAATGGCGGACTTGTGAACAAAAAGGTCTTCGAAATCGATTTTTTTCGATAAATTGTTCTAAAAAATTCATTTATTATTAAAAAATTGAATGTCTCAAAGGTCATAGTCTTACCTATGTGTGTCTAAAATAAGGGGTAACATTTTTCACCAAATCGGTTGAACAATTTTTAGTCAGTGCTTCCCCGAAGTTTGGAAAACGTAGTTTCGAGAAAAACGCCTTTAAAGATTTGACAACAGATTTTGTATAAAAAACTTACACTTACATTGAACAGCTATGCCTGGTGCACAGAGCAATCCTTCCGTTTCCTCAAAGTTATCTCAAAGTTCTTTTCATTTCTTCGAGAGATTTGCAGTTTCTGGTGATTGCCAAACCGTAGTAATTAGTCATTTTTAACAATAACTCATTAGTCAATTGCTCTCTTCTTTTGGCTATAACTTAAAAAATATTTTAAATTCCGGTCTGAAACTTTCACAGTATATTCTTAAGATGTTTATCCTGCGAAAAATGAAAAAAAATCGATTTTTCGGACCCGTCACAGTGGGCTACTGCCTTAATACAGCATGGTACCGCATAGTCTTTTGCGATAGGCGACTAGGTCGAGGGACACAGCCATTGAGCGATGATGCACGCTGCGATTCAGCAGAACTGTGGTCACTGCATCGGGGTTGATTCACGAGTAAAGACAAAAGGGTTTGAGCTCATTCGGAGCGAGGCCATAGGAAGTTGGTTTGAGAGTAACGAGGGAAATGTATACGACGAGCGTGATGGTGATGGTGGCCTCTCTAGCTCAAAGGGTCTATGTAGATGCCACAAGGACATCAGCTAAATGAAAATCACGTAGCAAACAGCACGACCGCAGAGAGTGGACACGCGCCTCGTGGTTATCCGAATCCACGTGTCGGAAGTTCTTGTGCTCTGGGTGCTCCCTGCAGGGTCTGTTAAGGCCAGAGTATGGTCTGGGCGGGGGGGGGGGGTTCCTGGTTTCGACGTCGCCAACTGAGAGAGTTTGTGCTGTCGTCTGAGCGTGAGTCTTGTTCGCTGGGTTGATCCAGTCTCGAGATACTGTCCGTTGAACCTCGTGTACACGAGCCATTGGCTCTTTGGCTACCTACTTCATTCACTTCTGCATCTCGTCGTCGACTCCGTCTCGCCAACATCGCGGTGAAAGAGAGTGTATAACGGAGAAACGAAAGGGGATAAAGAGAGAAAGAGGCCCACGCGCGCTCGTAGCCTTCGTTTATCTGACACGACCTATCGATTCTCACGTTTCGACCACCCGGCACGTCAACCCTATCTCGATGAACCTACGACGAAAGGGTGTGTCTCTAACCAGGGTCCTTCATTTTCTATTCGGTAGCGTGTAAAGCATCAAACGCGTGGGCGTTTTTCCCTCCATTCGGAACATCATCGATGCGTCTTTTCGGATCCCCGTTCAATGAGTTTTGTGATGGGGGTGGGTCAGCTGATTTTATTGAAAATCCCAAAAGCTGCAAGTTTGTCAATTTGTTGGCCAACTTTTTGAAGGGAAGTTTTGTCGAAAGAAGAAATCGTGCAAGGCCGAAATTGTGATTTAATAATTTAAATGAGATCAGCTGATAGAGAATCTCCAAAAGAAGAGAATGAACCCTGAACCATCAGCATCGGATAAAAATGGCAGGGATAAGTTTTTGAAAAAGTTGATTAGAGATACACTTCATTGGAAATTGGGAAATTGGGGAAACCATGAAAAAATAATCATTACAGATATTTTACCAGATTAAGAGACATTTTTACAGTAAAAATTATGTTTAAAAATTTGTCGACACTATTTTTGACATTCGGCACTCCAAAAATCCAAATTTCTTTCCCCAAGCCTATTAAAAAAATCTTCTAAATTTAAACTAAAATACTCTAACTTTGAACGTGATAAAAATTTTAATCAATTTATACAGTTTCATTTCGTAATATTTTATTGCTTAGGTAGCATAATTGACTAATTAAATTAAATTAAATTCAATTCATTAATTAAATTAACAATATAATGAAATATTTCCAATTTTTTGAAATCTATTTAATCGACCTGTTTAATTTTTTTTTTAATAAGATAGTTTAATAAGAAGGTTTTTTTGAAAGTAGTACATAAGATTTATAAAAAAGTTAACTTATTTATTCTTTAGGGATGAGTACGTGAAATTCATGAATAAAAAAGAAATACATGTATAACTATAAATATTTATATTGAGATAATGTTGATTCCCAACTCGTTAATAATTTCAAAGAACTCGTTAGCTTCTTGGTCTTCATTCGCGCCAGTCTTTTAAAGTCGTACATTTTCACGTTAAAGATTTCAGGCATACTAGAAGATATCATTTTTATCGATATTGTATCGTATCGATATTTTTGTTTCAATTGCAAATATTTTTCAAACGACCAGGACCCGTTCGATAATCATAAAGAATAAAGTTTATTTTAGAAAAAAATGTTGACACATCAATGTTTCATGAAATTGCTCAAAAAAAGCTTGTTTATTTTTCTTTTGAAATTATGAAAAAGACACTATCAAGTTCAGCAATCGAATCATAGAGGGCCGCATGCTGCTTTTTGTCATATTTATTTTTCTTGTGACACTACTGTCTAGTTCGTTAACTTTGGAAAATAGAAACCTCCACAAAAGTCTCGATTTTACATGAGTTGGACAGAAAAAATGCTGAGTCAAAAAATTATTTATTTTTTGGTTAAAAAATACCCTTAAAAAATTCCCTCATAAAATCCCCTTTCTAAAAATGTTTCCCCTAAATTTGGGGGGAAACCCCAAAGTTAGCATCACTGTTCGTAGCAGTCTCGAATAACATTCCCATTAGTTTCTCTTCAAAGAAATGCGCTGCTCGAAGTTTCTTTATCTCGATTCATTCTTTTATACGTCCGGATTGTTCTGCACACTGAAAAAATGAATAGCTGCAGTCGCCATTTTCTGCTTAGCCTCCGCATACTTTAAGGTTATGGTCCCCACCTTAGCAGATAATAAATAACGTTGCTGCCATAATCCGCAGTACTTTTCAGTGCGTTTCTGTGCGAGAAATGCTGCTTCGTCAGATGCAGACATCGATGATGGTGAAAATCCGCGCATGAAACCCGTCGTTCGAGCTTTTGTGGTGGAACAAACAGACGAATTGTTTAAAACAGCCCCGGGGCTACAAAGGTCGAAGCTTCACTCTGGATCATTCGGCTATTCCAGAAGCGGGTTTATGCCGTCCGGGGAAGGCGTTGTCTGGTCAACCCTAAACTTTCTCGCGTCCGTCGGTGTTCTCTCGAAAAGTCCGGTAAAAAAACGCGTCGGACCCGAGCAAAATGGTGTGCGCCACGGACCATCCCCAGTAAGAGTTTTCCATCGACGAGTTTCTCATTCATCCGCCATCGTCGTTATGCAAAGTCGAGATGCGGAGGATTCGACGAGAATCAATTCCGAATCCATTCTCACGCCTCACCTCAACGTCAAATATCCTTCGGCGCAGTGGCGAACGGAAAAAGTTTCCGAGGGGCATTGAAAAAACAATTTTACAAAAAACGAACACAAAAGTGCTTCTGTTTCGTTTTCTTTTTTTTTTTTTTTTTTTTTTTGAAATCAGTCGCCATCGTTGCACTTACAGCCGGATAGATTTTAGCTCGATAGAAAATTCTCGCTGCTACGTTTCCGCTACAGTCCTTCTTCTCGGAATAAACGCTGAATTCGCGAGGAACTCTACATATACCCAACAGAAGCGCCCATGAAAGACGAAACTTTATCCCTCCGGCTCCTTTTCCCTTTTTTTTTACCTTCGTTTTCTGCCTGCTGATGGAACTTCGATTAATAACGGATGAGCGGGAGAAATGAAAAGAAAGTAGATTCGAGTTTCGATGAATGTCTTTTTTTTTTTCTTCATCTCACCGATGAGAGACGACGTCGACGACTTTTGAAAACTCGCGAAAAGCTGCACCGGAGCGAAGCTCACGGAGTTAATTCGCCTGGTCCAGACAGTGCGGAAAATCCGATTTATATCCTGGAAGGAAACGTCCCTTTTCTTCTTCGGTGAAGAATAATCAAAAAAAAAAGAAGAGAAAAATGATAAAATCAATTTTTCCCTTCGAAGGAAAGTGGGTGGGATGTTTTTTTTTTCATAAAAGTTTCAGAGCGCGTATAAGTCCGTACAAGGAAAAAGGGGAAAATTGCATCGCGGTGCTTGCGGGATTAGAGTGTGCGGCTTTTCCAGGGAAAACATAAGAAAAACGCGGTCTGCATGTGCGATGGAGAGAGGGAAGGCAATAAAAGCAAACGGTCGGGGCACTTGGTACCTTTTCAATTTTCTGCCCTCGAATTCCGAGGCTAATCGAAAGAGCGCGCAGAGTTGGTGCCACCCCTAAGCGGAAGGGTAGTATATGTAGAGAGAGGGTGCGAGCGAGTAACTGGCGCGCGGGGTAAAGGATTTGCGTATTCAACGTCTCTCGAATGGGGTGAAAAAAAAACATTCTCTCGAGTGGGATGGAGAGAATGAAAGCGAGTGGGATGATCCTGGGGGGAAGGTTTTACACGTGCCCGGACCGTGCATTCGTCTGAGCTCTTTCTAGCAAGGCCCCGCGTCTTCTCTGCCTCTGCCAGAGGATTCTACTTGCCAGTGGAGGCAGGAAGGGCCAAGGGAAAAAAAGTGTTCGCCTTGGGGGCTCAGATGTCTGAGTCCCGGGAGTACCCGGAGCACACTGGGGCTACTCCTGCCAAGAAAGATATCTCGCGCTTGCTTTAAGCTATCACGGGTGAATAGAGAAAATGTCTATCCCTGTGTGTGGATGTGCTCTTGTTTTTTTTTCTACACGTAAGATCTTGCAACCCCCCTTTTCAAAGAGGCCCGTGTGCAGTCGCTTTTCGAGATTCAACGTACAGGCGAGATCTCACAGAGACACCACCCCACATCCAAAAGCCTTCTTCTGCGTAGGCCGGATCACGTACGTTCCCTATCTACTGGGTGCCAGACCAGATCGTCGAAAAGTTTTTCGGAGCCTTCTCAATTCACGTGAGAATAGGGCTGAAGAGAGATGAGAACGACCGATTACACTATCTTTCCATCAGAATTGGAAGTTCTCAAAATTCTTAATGTCTCTTCTGGAGTAGGAAAAATGAGGAAACGTTGTCATTTGGAAGATTGATTGATCTACTCAATTAGCTAACTACTTTGCATAGGTCATGATCCTAAATATCGAATTGAGGGAGTATTCTGGTTTAGAATTTTGAAAAAATCATTTTTTTTGCATATTCTCAAAGACCTTAGAGCTAACTAATTAGCCAACTACTTTAATTAGCTAACTACTTTGCATAGGTCATGATCCTAAATATCGAATTGAGGGAGTATTCTGGTGTAGAATTTTGAAAAAATCATTTTTGTTGCATATTCTCAAAGTTTAGACCTTTAAGAATATATCCGCGAAAGGAAATATCCTCGAAAGGCCCTACCACTTTTGTATCAGAATTATTATTTTTTTATTATTGTAAAAAAATTAAAACCTATGAAAAAAGAATTGACAAATGACTTTTTTGATTCAACCACCATTTTGTGAAATTTTTTTTTTCCGTTTTCTCTGAGGTAGGCGCTATCACGATATTCTTACTAATTGAGCATATTTTTTTAAGTTTTGTATCGGATGATCAGAAGGGTTGCAATCGTGTCAGCCAGCACACTCCTTTTTTTAGCTCCAATTTTATCAGCTTATTTAATTTTCATTTTTTTCTCAAACATTTTTTCTTTATTGTCAAAATATTAAGAAATATTATGTTGTAAAAAAAGAATGGTAAAAATATTTATTGTTTCTTGTATCGAGCTGGACAAAACGCTCAAAATGTATGTCTCTAGACCAGAATACCGCCTTAATAATAGTCGCTAAAAAATCAAGTATGAAACTAACCTAATACATGAATACCCCATTAAAAAAAATATCCAAGTACAAAAATAACTCGATGAGAATTTCCACCAGAAATTACTTATTAATTATTATTAATTATTAATTCATTATATCAGATACAAAATAAATTCGATTAATTCATTCTCGTATTAACTTTATCACATTACAATGGTTATTTAATTTCATTATCGAAACTTGCTCATTAATCATTTCTCATAAGCAGAATTACGGACAACATAACGACGGCAAAAAGCTAGATTTAAATTGAAATTTTATCCTTGCCATTCTTATGGGGCGGTTTTTCAAGAATAATTTAACCATTTAATTTACTATTATTGCGATCTATTTACAGTCCGTTATGCGTTTCCGAAAATTATTTATAAGATTTTTTTGTATGCTGATATTTTAGAGATGGTTATTTTTGTATATATGATATTCTTTTGGATATTTTGATATTTAATATTTTCTGAAAATTCTGTTTTCCAAAATTTTTTGAAAATTTTCGGTTTTACAAAAAGATCTCTTCTGACAAGCAGTCATGATTCTTTGTTTCCAAGTCGTGGGGGTTCGTTAGTCAAAATACATTTTGTTCATTTTTTTGTGTAAAAATTCATTTTTACACCTTAGAATTTTAATGGAGGGAAAAGGGAAGGGAAGTGAAATCAAGGTCTAATATAATTCCATCATTCGACATCCGTAAATATTGATGTTTTTTATTTTTCCTTCAGTATAGAGCTAAGATTCGAGAAATCCCTTAATCCTCCAGAGATTATAAATCCTGGCGTTAGAAATTTTTGCTTCAACAGAATATTTATTCCGTCAAATTTCATTTTTTATCTTCCACGAAACGTTGCATTAAGCCACTTCAAGTTTTACCGTGGTTGCATGAAATTTTGCCGCTTTTTTGTCGCCAAGATAAGCGATCATATCGCAGAAAGCTTTTACACTAAATCTGCATAAAAGCTTTTTCATTTCTACAAAATTTGTTGCATGCATTTAACACGTTGGATAGTAAAGGATGGAAACATTCCATGGTTGATCGAAATCGAATCGTGTGCGACGCCATAGAAAATCCGCGGAGCAGTCTAGCGAAATATATAAGGGGCATTCCACGTCAAATCACGCAGTTATCGATCTAACCCCCTCGGAATTTGATGTCCAATGAATTGTGGGTTTCCGTTGGCCCAAAATATGACCTCAAATTTTTAGAAATTTTCATTTCATTTTTTAGGGGTTGCCCGAGCTAAAAAATCATTAAATTGAGGGAAAACATGAAGAGGGGCCTTTTTTCAAATTAATGAAATTTTTGTCACAGAAACTAGGGCTCAAAACAGATATTTTCGTCATAGTTCGATAATGGGTCAAAAATAATTACTATTTTTTGTTGTATTTTAATTTTTTTTTAATCAATTCTTATTTTGATTGGTTTTTCTAGTGAGAATAACATCAAAAATATTTTTCTAGTGAAACTTGATTTTTTTTTGGTTTCAGAGTTAAACGATAACATTTTTCGAAAATTTATTAGCCTCGATGATCTGAAATAATAGATGATTCAAACACAATAAGGATAGAAAAAAATAAAAGAATAATATTTTTGGCCCATTATTGAACTATGACGAAAATATCTGTTTTGGGCTCTAGTTTCTGTGAAAAAATTTCATTAATTTTAAAAAGGCCCCTCTTTATCTTTTCCCTCAATTTGATGATTTCTTAGCTCGGGCAACCCCTTAAAAAATGAAATAAAAATTTCTAAGAATTTGAGGTCATATCTTGGGCCAAAAGAAACTCACAAATTCATTAGACATAAAAATCCGAGGGGGTCAGGCCGATGATCGCGTGATTTGACGTGGAATGGCCCATATATATAAGAGATGATGGATGCATCATGGGAGCAGAGGCAGATGAGGATGGGCAAGAGAGAGTTTTTGCGCTTCCCCTTCCTTCGCAATCAAATATTCAACAGACGCTGAGCTGCAAAGTGCCAGAAACTCGTCCCGCTTCTGCGTTTTAACGTCGACCGCGTCTCTCTTTCTCTCTCTTGTCGCATGGGACGCGAAAATTCGCAGCGTGCTCTCCGCCTCTTTTTGAAGAACTTGCTCCAAGGCATCGCGCGAGTCCCTCGCGGTTTCTCTTCGAGGCTCACGAAAAGCCTAAAATCCAAGGAGCGAGGGTAGAGCCATGTCAGCCTGTCACTTGCCCTGACGTTCGTCAAACTCTCCCTCTCTCTCTTTCTCTGTTTCTCTCTCGTTTTTCGTATATCATGCTTCCCAGGAAAACGTGCGGGACATATCGCGAGCATATCGAGATTGGGGAGAATCGAAGCAGGAAATCGGTTCTCATTCGTGCGCACGAATCGGAGAAACTGTTTCTCGCAAGATTTCGGATCTGGTTTGACGCAGAATAATTCCAATATGATTTTTCATACGTGAGGAGGAATACATTTTTGTACGGGGAATTCAAAGCTTTGTACAGAACGAATTTAGAGATTGTGATCGATTTTTACGTCCGTTTGTCGTTTGGATTAATAGTAATTCAGCTAAATTCTATTTTAGAATAGCAATGAGAGACAACGTGCCAAATCTAGTTTATCTGTACAATTTTGTTCATTTTCACACTACCTTGTATTTTCTTTCAAATCTTTGGATCGATAGCTGCAGATTTACAAAAACCCAAGCGTTCACAAATGTTTTTTTTTTCAGTCCACAAATTTTATATAAACTCAATACCTTAATGAAATTAAAAAGCTCCTTTCACTTTTGATGGAGTATTTGTGCAAAAACTTTGAGCTTGATAGCTGCGAAATTACTAAAGTATTTAAAAGATTTTTTAAATAGATAATTTAAAATATAATAAAATAAAATATATAATTTTGAATATATAAACTCTGAACCCCTTAAGTACTTTCATCTAAAATAATTTTGGAACACTCGAAACGTTCTGGCATGAAAATTCAGAATCATTTTTTTGTCCCAAAAAATAAGGCAAAGCAGATCTGCCAATGTAAGTGTTCTCGTCAAGTTTGTCCAACCTTGCACATACGGGGCATTTCATGTCAAATCAACCACTTTTACTCAACCCCTTTCGATTGGCCTGAAATTTTATTTTCCTTTTCTACCCCATTAAAAACATTTTTCAGGAAATTTTCAATTTTTTTTTACCCAAACCAAAAGAAAAGGCTTTTTTTCAAATAGCGATAACTTCTTCAAAAATTTACTAATTAGGACGTGTTTATTTCAAAATTTTCGTCTATAAATGTACTTATCGAAAAAAAAAATACAATAAAATTTTAAGATATTAAAATCTATGAAATTTTTCATTTTTTCGAGAAAAATCATCTTTTTCGCGAAGTTCGCCATTTTCAATTTTTGTTTTGACTCAAAAAATACTTTATTCAATTCCGAAAAAATTGCCGCCCAACATGGAGTGGGCCGACATTTCCTTCTATTTTTTTTAATCGGTTGAAAAAAAAAATTTCCCAGCTGGGCTTATTTCACAAAATATCACTCTGGAAATTTTTGAGGATTTATAAAGGACCTCAGAGTTCGAAAAATTGAGAAGAAAAAAAATATTAAAACTGTTAATCCCCGACAAAATTTTTGATTTTTTTCAAACAAGTGAAAAAACCAAATTAAAGGAAAAGTCCAACTCCATGTTGGGCGGCATTTTTCCGGAATTGATCAAAGTATTTTTTGTGAAAAAAAATGCCCAACTTTGAGAAAAAGATGATTTTCTCGAAAAAGTGAAAAATTTCATAGATATATCTTAGAATGTTTTTGTATTTTTTTTCGGAAAGTATATTCAAAGATAACAATTTTGAAAAAAAACGTCCCAATCAGTCAATTTTTGAAGAAGTTATAGCTATTTGAAAAAAGGCTTTTTTTCGTTGAGTAAAAAAATTTGTAAATTTCCTGAAAAATGTTTCTAATGGGGCAGAAAATGAAAAAAAATCAGCCAAATCGAAAGGGATCGGGTTCGAAAGTGGTCGATGTGGCATGGAATGACCCATATATAATCCTTTTTTTCCAATATTGGTGCGTTATAGTTTCCAAATTGGCGTTTTGAGGCGTAGTACGAGAGGATGAGAATTTCTAGCATCATAAAAATTAGCCAATTGCGGGGTAGAAGGGAAACCGAGCTGGAAAAGTCGTCTAGGGTGTGCGAGAAGAGTAGACAAGGAGAAGAAAAGATATAATATGGAGCGAGGAATAGAAGCTAAGAGTCAGTGGGCTGCTGGTCTGGCTTGAATCTTACATGAGATATATAATCCCAGGGAAATTCGGAGATGTGATCCATTAGCAACAACGGAACACGCCGAAGCTCCTATTCCACCGCGTGTCCCACGAGAAATAACCGTAATCGCTTTTCTACCCTCCAACCCTCGCGCTTCCCCGTCTCACACACTCCCATACATTCAATATATATACAGATATACATATATGTATATATAAACTTCTTCGCCCATTCCTCGCGCGTGAGGGTGCTATGCAAGCTCCAAAACTCATCCCTCCAAAGTCTGCCGAGCAGTATGCTCGACTCTCGAGACGTTGGTTTGAGCTTGCAGTCGCGCGCTACACGTGCGAAATTCCCGACGAGACGAGAGAACGATAAGAGAAATAGAGTTGAACGTTCACTTTCTTGCCTCGCGCGTTTTACCCACTCGTGTTGCGCAACTCTCGTTTATCCGAGCGGCAAACGTGCACGCTACGGATCATTCGACCACCACCACTTTATCGCAAATAGAACGAGAGCACCATGAGCATAGAGTCGATCGAAACAGGGGTTGTTTCCAATAACGTTGATAGGGTAAAAAACGAACAAGTTTTTCGAGTCATTCATTCATAATTTAACAAATAATTGAACAATATTTGAATACTTGAATGAAGAATTCATTGCACAGGATCGATTTTAACCCTTACTTGACACACTGGGGTACAAAACACCCCAGGCCTGAATTTCCTTATTTTTAAGTACCTAAATCTGAAAAAATGCGACCCATAGCGACATCTGTCATTAGTTCGAGAATTACTCCTTCAAGCTTATAACATCACTATAAGACAACAGGTTTTTATGTAGTAGCCATAGCCACAGCACTATGGCTACACCCAGAAAAAAGATCTAGTCGTAGGTACTATAATCGTTAATTTGATTATTTTTTAGTTACTTTAAAGAAAATTTTGTTTCCATCCAATTTTGGACGATATTTACTTCCACTATATTTATTTATTTGAATTCCCTGTCATCGAGAAACAGGCGTTGAAGAAAAATTCTATTCGTTGTTACTAAATACCTATTCACCCGTAATCTCATCCGATCGTATCTGCAGATTTGTCAGTACCCCAAAAATCCGGCAGGTGGCTACCTCTCGCACAAGCGAACCTGCCTCTCGACCTTATTTTTCATTATGGATATTTATAACATTGAACATTGCGGCAAAACGCAAGATGGTCGAATCCCCGAAAAGGATTCCCATAAAAAAGGATTTTTTTCTTTTCCCTTCTGTTAAAGAAAAGACGAAGCTTTACGAAATTGTAGACTTCACATGTGTAGCTATACATTCAAAGATTGAAATGTTTAAAAATATATATTGTGTAAATATTAAAAAAAAAAATCATTTTATTCAAATACATATTTGTTCAGTTTGAAATAATATTTATTAATATTAAATAAAAATTTATTAGATTGCAATATATTTTCCTATTAGGTCATAAAAAAAAAAAAAATTTCGTTGACATGAATAGAGTTGTATTGGGCCGGCCTACAACTAAAAGAAATTATTTGGCTTGACTAGGATTTATAGTTGAATGTACTAGATCTTTTTTCTGGGTGTACGAGGTCAAGTAAGGTCGAGTGCGAAAATTTGGTGCAAATTTTTGTCCTGTTACATTATTTTACTACTACCATTTTTTTTCCCTTGTAGTACTATATATTAAGCAAACTCAGTTAAATTTTCAACCATTCTTGTGGGAAAATAAAAAGTCATGATATTTTCATAAAGGTCATTTTTTCACTTCTTTTGGTATTTAAATTTTTTCACCATATTTAACTTTAAAATTTTACTATACATTTTGTATAACTTTGGGAAGTAACCTTTTAAAAAGTTCTAGAAAAATTTTGGTGTACTGCAAAATATCGTGTATTTATCATGGAATAGAATATTCAGAATATTTGCATTTTGAATTGGAACGCAATTTTCATGTTAAGGGTCACTCTAGAAAAAGGACCTAACTTTGACAATTTATTTTGGGAGTATAAAAAAAAGGAGTCGGATTTCTTTTCAGAAGGTTTATTTAACACATATTGGAACATGGAAAAAAAATTATTTTTATTTTGTTACAAAAATACCAGCGACAGAGCCAACCTTTGTAGTTGCCTTCTTTCCAAAACTCCTTGATTGGAAGATGAATTTCTGAGCATAGAGTCAATCGAAATAAGGGTTGTTTCCTATTATAACGTTGAGAGGAGATAAAATGAACAAGTTTTTCGAGCCATTCATTCATAATTTAACAAATAATTGAATAATATTTGAATACTTGTATGAAGATTCTTATTTAATTGCAGGGATCGAAAAAGAACCTAACTTTAACAATTTATTTTGGTAGTTTAACAAAAAGGAGTCGGATTTCTTCTCAAAGGATTTGTTTAACATATCTTGGAGCGTAGAAACATTTTTTTTTCTGTAACAAAAAAATTGAAAATTTCATAATCAATAAACTATTGGCTATGAAACTACGTAGGGCTTTATTTAAAAATAAAATTTATAAAACTGGTGCACTTTTGAAAATCTGAGTATGCTGCTCATTTGGATTTCTCTCCTGACGCTCATATTGATAAGGGTGGTGTTTGATGAAGATTCGTTTTGATAAAAAAGCTAACAACATAATTTAAAAGCATAAAATGAATTAACTGCACTATTGAAAAAAAAAAAATTTTTTTATGGGTTTTTCTTAATAGATTTTTAGACATTAAATACTTGATAATAAATATGGAATTTTATTAATTCATCGGCATACACATAATGAATATCAATAAAATCGATAATTATCTAAAATTTCATGAAAATTTTACGAACGTCACTCTTCATATTTTTTGGCTTCGCTCCGCCTCTTTTCTATATTTTTCCCGACGGTTTTCAAACATTTCCTTGCTCTGCGAGAGAAGGAAACCTACATGAGTAGGGTGAAGGTACACGAAACGAGTGGAGGGATGATATATATGTATATATATATATATACATGGAGAGAGCTTTTCGCTTTATGAACGATCGGAATTTAAATTGCTTTTCTCGCTTTGCGGCCTCTTAACGTCGAGGCTTTTTCGTTCCTCCTTATAAATCCCAATAGCCTTTGATACACACTCTCGAACGAGGAGGCCTGTATGAAAAATATTTGATGTATAAAGCCCGGAAAACTCGTGCGATTCACTTCCGCAGCACGCTCGTTCCTAGTTTTATTTTTATTTATATTTTTATTTTCTCTTCCTCTCTTTCTCGCTGTCACCACTGTGACCTGAATATACGAATATATGAATGTGTGAGTTCATATATGCATGTGCGTGAATGTGTGCGTACGTGTGAGTGTGTTTTTGTGTGTGTGTGGGCACGATTTTTTTTTCGTCGATCAAGTGAGCCCCCATTTTTCCACGACGTTGAGCCCATGTATTCACATATTCGTGAATATGAAAATCGAAAAAAACAAATAAACGAGAACGCCCCCGAAACTTAAAATGAAAGAAGAATAAGCTTTGAAGTTTTTCAATTTTTTTTTGGCCATGAATCCATCACGAACGAAGCGAACCATCGATGTGCGAATACATGTATGTACAAACAGGTAAACGTAAAATTTGCTTTAAGGGGTTATACGCAGCGAGAAGATCGAAAAAAGCGATTTTTTAAGAATTTTTTCTGAAAAGATATTTTAATTTATTAACGTAAAAATTTATATACATATTTTTGTAACTTTTAACTATTTTGAAATTTTCTTTTTAAAAAATAACGATATAATGAAAATAGTGAGCCGATATTTCTGGATCAGATCATCCAAAATAAAAAAATAAAAAAGGTGTAATTAATATAAGGTATAATCTAGTATTTGATCGAATGAATAAGCAAAATATTCATGTTTAACGAAATGGCGGCTTTTCAAACAAAAATCGGTTTTTGATGAAAATTTGTACCTTAAATTGTTTATGATTAGGAAAATATTTATAGGTAAAAAAATCTTGGATTAATTACTAAAAAATATATTTATGAAGCTTGTGTAAAATTGGGACTAATCGGTTACCCCGTTTCTGAGAAATTTTGCTCACCGACTTAAAAAACATAGTTTTGAGACAAAGGCCTTCAAAGTTTCAAAAGCATTTTACACATACCATAAAACGGGGCTACTTTGACTTTGGGGGTTACTTTGTTAATTTTTGGGGCTACTTCGGACGAGCAGCAAAATACGGTAGAAACGTGTGCACAGTGAATCCTCGTGACCTTGTGGGATGGGGAGGGGGGGGGGGGGTTGGAGGGAGTGGGTAGAAGAGGAAAAAAAGTCATTAATAAACCAGGTACACAGATATGTGTAACAAGTCAAGATGGCAAGAAGAACGACTCCAACGTCTGTTACCTCCGTAAGGCCCGAAATTCAAGTCACAAGTCCTACCCTAAGATCGAAGTTTCCATGGAACTCAAATTGGAACTTAAGATCGAACTTAAGTTCCAATTTAAGATGAATCGTAAGTTGTAATACAGTGCCATTATAAGTTCATGCTCAAGTTCAAACTTTAGTGCGCACTTCAGATCTATCTTAAGTTCAAATTTAAATTTGGTTTGAGTTCGAACTTAAGATCCATCTTGAACTTAAACTTAAGTTTGATCGTACTTAATTATTTTCACAACTAATTTAAAATAACACGGTTGAGGGAGGCGATGAAAGAAGTTTGATCGAACTTAAGTTCATGCTCAAGATGGATCTCAAGGTCAAACCTCAAACCCAATTTAAGTTTGAACTTAAGATCGATTTGATGTTCGCATTAAAGTTTGAACATAAGTATAAACTTATAATGATACTTAAGTTCAAACTTAAGATTCATCTTAAATTTGAACTTAAGTTCGAACTAAAATTCAAATTTGAGTTCAGTAGAAAGTTTGACCTCAAGTTTGATCTTAAGAACTTAAAATTCGGGCCTAAGTATTTGGTATTTTTATGTAAAATATTTCTTCAATAAAAATGACGATTTCATCGTCAAAAATCGTTGTTTTTCATTTAATTTCATTTACAATGTATAAAATATTACTGTTTTTTAATCAAAATTATGTCAAAGCTGCATTTACGATGTGGATCTTTGACATAAGTTGCATTTCAATGCCTCTCCAAAGTGGCCCCGCACTCGGGGTTACTTTGGCTTTTTTTTTCTACATACCTATATAAAATTGTGAGGGTCTAGTGGGGCTTGCTATTGTTATACATTTTATAGCCAAAGGACATATTGTTCTGTTCAAGCAATAAAAAATTAATTTTGGAAGTTAAAAAAAAGTTACGACCAAGAAACTTCCGAAACACCAACAAAGTAGACCCGTTTTACGGTAGTAATTATGGGCTTACAAATATGCCCATAACATCAAAAATATTTGTCGGATTGACATGACATTTGCATATATGTACATTACGAAAAAAAAAATATATCGATTTTTTTTAAATCCTCACTGCGTGTAACCCCTTAAATACCTGTGCCTGGTTCCATTGCTCGATTCTATCATAAAAAAAAATTAAATTAAAAAATTAAAATGAACCTACAATCTCTCGAGTGTTGCTTTTATTTTTCGTAGTTTATTGCACATTTAATTTTATCAATTTGGAATTTCATCAACGTCAAAGTCTGCGATTCGCTTCGTGGATTAGTTTCCATGAAATTTTAATTTGAATATTTCCAACATTTTAACAAAATTGTCAACCGAGTCTCCCACGAGTTTTCTCTTTGATCGTATTTCGTAAATGCACGAGGATTATGATAATCCACATTGGGGATTTAAACGTAATCTTGGCAAATATCCGGGTACGTTTTTTATGGGTGTATATAATGAAAATATATGTGTATATGTAACGTGGGGAAACATCGCCGGAGGTATTCTATTCGGCGGAAAATATCACGGAAATGACATCTGCGGGTCTTGGGGACACATTGAATAGCTCTTCTAAACAGCTAAAGGCTGATCGAAATTAGCGTAAAAATTATTCGTCACGGAGGGCATGGAGGGAGAGAGAGAGAGAGAGAGAGAGCCGAGAAGGTAAGGGATGGTCCTCCCTGTGTGGCGTGTTATACCTTTGGATGTAATGCCTGAGGGTCCTTCGCGACAAGCGCCGCAGAGTGTGTCCTGCTGAGCTGGCGTGAACCAAGTCGTGAGATCCTTCCCTTTTCCCTTTGCTCGCACATACACGCACCAAAACTAAACCGAAAAAGACGAGGACACGAATAACGGCGCTTTGTACATTGTCGTGGGATAAACGGGAATAAAGAGCGAGATCCCTTGGGAATTTTGGGCTTTCCTTGGGCCTTCGAGGTACTTCATATACCTCGTTCATCGTGCCACCTTCTAACCGTATTTACCGACGTGTTTTCCGCGATGTTCCTCCGCTTCTTGAATACGAGATATTTCTCAATTTGGGTTTCATAAGCAAAAACACCAGACACGAGGTTTCATGGTCGATTGAGTATGTGACCGTGTTATTTTAATTAACGTTTTGTTATTTAATTAATATTTTTAATATTTAATATTTTATTAATATCTTTACCCGTAGTAAAAAACTCCATTGAATCGCCAATGGCAATCAATGGCAATCAATACGACGCCATTGGACAATGAATGGGGACCCATTGAGATTTCCGCATTTTTCAATGGCGTATAGGAACGACCATTGATCAGTGAATGGATATCCATTGAAAAGTCAACATTGCCCAATGACGTCCGTTGGACAGCAAATGCGGATGAACCGAATGATCACCATTACTCAATGATGCCCATTGGAAAGCAAATGCTGATGGACCGAGCCATCAGCATTGCCCAATGGTGTCCATTGGAAGGCAAATGCTGATGAACGAAATGATCAGCTTTACCCAATGATGTCCATTGGGAAGTAAATGCGGATGAACTGACTGATCAGCATTACCCAAAGATGTCCATTGGAAACGGCGTCGCGTTAGTTCCGAGACTTGGCGCGAGATGTCGCAGGACGGCAACCCGCTGAACTCCCATACGGATTATGCGAAGAGTATGCTTATCTAGACGATTGTGAGCACGGAATATTAGCAGAAGTCGGTGTCCAATAAATCCATGCAAAGAGTTCTTGCCGACTGATGCCCATGGGATAATCCCTATTCCGTTTGAAATGGGGAAGTCAATCCTCATTGGAAAATCCCTATTCGATTTCAAATGGGGAATTCAATGGCGAAAATGTCCTTGGGCAATTGGGCATTCATCTCCATTGGTTATTTTGGCAACGGAGAATGAATGGCGATTTTTCAATGGTGAGGAATGGAGTTTTTTACTATATGAAAGAATCTCAATTGATTATCGCCATTTATTCCCCATTGCCTACAAAAACCAATGGAGATGAATGCCGAATTGCCTATGGGGATTTTCTTCATTGAATCCCCATAGGATAATCCTCATTCCGTTTCAAATGAGGAAGTCAATCCTCATTGGAAAATCCTCATTCGATTTCAAATGGGGAATTCAATGGCGAAAATCCCCTTAGGCAATTCGGCATTCATCTCCGTTGGTTATTTTGGCAATGGGGAATGAATGGGGATTTTTCAATGGCGACGAATGGAGTTTTTTACTACGGGTAATATTTAATATTTTATTAATACCTTTAATATTTAATATTTTATTAATATTAAACCTTAATAGTCACACCGGGTGAAATATACCCCAGCCGTTTTTTGACCTGGAATACATTCCTTTAATTCCGGGAAAATGGGATTTTTTTTGCATATTTAAAATAAAAAATTTCGAAAATAATCGGTATGGTTGTGTAGGAAAGAGTTGAAAGTATATGAGTGATTTGACGTCAAACCAGCAGCTCGAAAAATTCGACGTCTCCGATCATACTCTCGATATTTTCCTGTGTTCTCTGTCATGAGAAAACATTGCTGTTGAATCACTGGCCGAAAATCAAATTATTTGTAGGAGTTATGGTTTTTTGAAAATTGTGTACTTTTAACGACTCGAAAAACAACTTTTTTGCTTTTGTGTATAATTCCGCTGGCTTTTGGAATTCGAGAATTGCACTTCGAGAAATCGAAACTGTATTCAAAACCCTTCAAAATGAGCACAAATTAACCACATTTGGTGCATTTATGACGCCACAATTGTAAAACTACGTTTTTTCAAAAATAACTGAAAAACCTAATTTTTAAAAAATCTGAAAAAATCATATTAAATTTTTACGACAAAAAATCTATATTTCTGTGGAGTTTGAACTAGTTCTAACCAATAGATTTTGAATTATTGATCAATTTCATTTTTCAGAAATCAGTTTCAGCTATTTTGGGACTTTCAAGTTTTGGCTTTAGGTTTCTGAGAATTTCGTCAATAAAATCGATAGTCATTATTTCAAAAAATTATAAAACAATTTATTTACAATTCTTAGATCTATAAATAGTTACACTTGTATTATAATTATAAGTAGATTTCGTGTTTTGTTTGATGATTTTGTTTCCTTGTACGATTTCTATTTCAGGTTATTTTATGTGTAAAGAACTAACCTAATTTATTTTTCATCACAATATTCTGATTTCTAATTTGTTGACACATCTCCAAGAATTGCATTGAAAGATTTCCCAACGATAACCAATAACTTCCTACTTTTTTCAAAATTCAGACGCGACTCAGTTCTCGAACGAAGAAGATCCTCTTGAAATGAAATATGCACAAATGAGTATTTCTAATTTTGAGATGCATCTGAGAGTACATTGATTACCCAAAATTACAACAACAATTTCATAAAGTAACAATAACCATTTAAATTAACTCACATGATTAATACAGATTCATCAAATTCATTACTATAAAAGTTACCCCCATGAAAATACTGACGTCACAAATAAATTACCATAGTACATCATACAAATTTCCATGATTAATAAATTATCACGATAATTATTAATCAAAGAAAAAACAGTGACATGCAATTCTCGAAAATGTGTCAACAAATGAGAAATCGTAATATTGAGATAAAAAATAAATAAGGTTAGTCCTTTACACTTAATATAACCTAAAATAAAAATCTCACAGTGAAACAAAATTATGAGAACAAAAAATATATAACACTTGTAATTATAACAAAAAAAGTAACTATTTACGAGGTGGTTCCATTGTTTAAGTAAAATGTCGATCAAGTTATTGTCTCCGAATTTTTGGTTTCTGCTCATTCTCAGTATCGCTCAAATTTCTTTTTTTTTTTAATTAAGGGTCTGCAGGTCCTTAATTAAAAGCTCAAAAATTGTTTCATCAATTGGTTAAACTAAAAAGATATTCTTGAGAAAAATGAATTTAAAAAAAAACTTATTTCATGTGAATTCCAATAAAGCCAAATTGAACATCGTGAAGAATACTCCTAACAAGTGGCCAGAGATTATAAAATAAAACTGATTATTCGATGACGAATTTTGTTCAAGTGTCTCGTACCTCGTAAAGTGGCTGCGAATAAACAGGGTGCCTCGAGGATCGAGCGAAATGGCAAATGAAAAAAAAAAGTACAATGCACAAAGTCTAGGTAGATATAGAATGCAGAGATACACTGTGCGGATGGGCAATAAGGGATGAAAAAAAAAAAACAAACGATGAGAAAACACGCGAGGAAAAAATATGTCATTCTCTCGAGGAAACAGCTGGCTTCCCGTGTACTTCAAATAAAGGTACAAGGGTGGATTTCATTCGTGATACGTACAGCGCCATTTTTGCTGTAACGCTGATGGGTTTTTATTGTTGAATTAAAGCGCACCGAGCACAGAGAGAAAGAAGTGGATTTTCTTTGGCGCATTTCCACCTGTACCAGATATATCTCTACCGAAAATACATCTCTACCGAAAATACATCTCTACGAAAAATACATCTCTACCGAAAATACATCTCTACCGAAAATACATCTCTACCGAAAATACATCTCTACCGAAAAAACATCTCTACCAAAAATACATCTCTACCGCATTGAAACTCCACCACAACATTTCCACCGAAAAAACAACTCTACCACATTAAAAACGCGTAATATTTTTATTCAATAATACGCCTTTTAGTGTGAGGTTAAACAAATGATAAAATTTTCAAAAATCAAGACAGTTTTGCTATTTTACATGGTTAGATTGAAATGGCCTTATAGCAGCACAGCAGATGAAATAATGTGGAAGAGATGTCTTTTTTGTTTTCTGAGTGTTATAAGCCAGGGATGTGATTTGGTAGCATTTTTATTTGACAGTGATTCATTCTGGTGGGCTTGTCATTGGATAGAGACATCAAAATTTTCTTTATTGAGCGGAGATGTGTTATTTGGTACAGTTTTTCCCTGATGGGGATGATATTTACATTTGACATTTCTAGTAGAGAAATAACCGGTAGAGCTGTAAACGTACCTTCTCTTTGACGTTGCTTCCACGATTTGTCTGTGTGTTTTTGTATGTGGGTCATTCCATGTCAAATCGACCAATAGTTGGAATCGACTCCTTTTTTTTAAATATTTTTATTTTTTAAATATATCGAAGATATTTTTAAAATATATCGAATACTATTATAGTTATGAAAATCGGTTTGGTTTCGTCGTTAGAGTATACTTGGGGCTACGAAAAAAAAAACTCTGAAATAAATTTTTGAAAAATGATGAATTTGGAGAATTTTGAATTTTAAAAAGTCGTGAAAATCCACGATCAATATTATATTTTTCGTTCAATTTTTTCTTCATATAATACTTCGTACTGATGTTAAAAGATCCTGAAATAAATTTTCAGAATCGCGTTTTTTTTTTAAACTATGAATTTTTCAATTTTGGTAAAAATTTTTTTTTTTTACCTCCAAGTTAAGTACAGTTGAGCAATTATGTAATCTTTATTGCTCAAAATTAAAAAATTACATGATCGCTGAATTTTACTTCACTTAAATGTAAAAAAAAATTTGTTTACCAAAATTCAAAAAACCACATTAAAAAAAAAAAAACTTCCTGAAAATTTCAGGATCATTTAACATCAATACAAGGTATTATGTAAAAAAAATGAAACAAAAAATGTAATGTTGGTCGTGGATATTCAGGATTTTGAAAAATTCAACATTCTCCAAATTCATCATTTTAAAAACTTTGGTTCGAAATATATTTTTTTTTTTTCGTAGCCCCAAGTATACTCTTTAAGACAAACCCAGAACGATTTTCATAACTATAATAGTTTTCGATATATTTAAAAAATAATCTTGAAAAATTGAAAAAATGGTGAAATTTTAAATTTGACATTACTTTCGAAGAAAATTTTTTAATTCTTTTTCGTTTGGTAGAACTTCGTTTTATGATAAAAGAAAACTTCCGACCAAATTTCATCGAAATTGAAATGGGCCGATTCCAACTATTGGTCGATTTGACATGGAATGACCCATGTGTTTGTCTCACGGTTACACGGTCTCTCTCTCTCTCGCTCTCTCTCTCTCTTGAGATGTTCTAATAAAATCAGACGAATTAATCTAATCTCGACGATTCTCCCGAGCACAGTCGAAACATTTTCGCTCACTGGTCGTTCCTCGTCCAACGTTTTCCTTTCTACCTTTCTCTTGCACCCTCAAGTCCCTTTTTCTCTTTCTACACCTCCCTATCTTTCTCTGTCTCTCTCCATATTCTCTCGTTTTCTTTGGCTTTGCCACAGTCACTTCGAAGGCCGAAGCCTTCTCGCGAATGGAGGATCCTCTCTCACAAAGGCCTCTCGAGGCAAGAGAGGCAAGCCACGGGTAATTCAATATGATTGTACAAACAGTTTAATGGGGATTACGCCGCGTGTAACCGAGAGGAAGTAATTGGTCGACCTAGGTACAAGAAACGAAACGAGCTAGATCTGTTCTGCTTTTACTTTTCTTTTACCCCATCTCGTCCCCTCTTATTTCCAGTGTGCAAACTATGTGTCCTCGGAGGTCCATCTTTTTCTCGACCGCACTTCAATCTCTCACTTCGTCTTGATCTTACGATCGTTTTCCTCCTCGTATTCACTATATACGTTGTAAATGGCCAGCCTCGATTATTCCGAAAGTGAATGGAATATTGAATCGTCAATGGCGTCGGTCGATCTGCAAACAACGATTCTTGGAAAGAAAAAAAATTAATAAAAAGAGACATCCCATCATTGACATTATTCCGCAGCTTTATTCAACGTTTAGTCAAAGTTAAAAATATGCATTATTCGAATAAATCAACATTTAGTTATGATTTTAAGATGAATCATGGATTATTGGTTTTTGAAGAGGTCGAGAACCCTCGTGTCCACTAATGAGTACGTTTTTGGATGTGGTTAATTTTTTAAAAATTATTCATCTTAAGGGGGTGTTCTAGTGTAGAGTTTTGAAAAAATCGATTTTTTTTGCATATTTTCAGTGTTTGATGTCTCAAGAATGTACCCTCCAAAGGAAATTAAAAAATTCCAAATATTAACGGAGTTATAGCAGTAATTAGTGAGGAAATGTAAGTATGTGTACTACCCACACGGAACCGAGTGTCCATTGGACGTCCATCTATTATCCATAGATCCTTAACACGTCTACATCCACGATGGACGTAATGCGGACATCCATTGAACATCCATGGTATACTTTTGATTGGACAAAACGCAATGGATCACACAGGACGTATATTGTATGTCCACGACACGTACTATTTCTTGAGCTACAAATATACACAACACGGCCATCCATGGTATGTCCATAGGTAGACATTAAATAGCTTTTAATTCAGGATAGTAATTGAACATCCATTGGACGTTCCAGGTTCGTAAACGAAAATCACATTCGGAGGACGTCAATTGAACGTCTATCGGATGTTCCATGTAGGATTTCATATAGACGTGAACCTGGAACGTCCAATAGATGTCCAATTACGATACTGAATTAAGAGCTATTGAATGTCTACCTATGGACATACCATAGATGGCCGTGTTGTGTATATTTGTAGCTTAAGAAATAGTACGTGTGTGAACATACAATATACGTCCTGTGTGATCCATCGCGTGTTGTCCAATCAAAAGCATTCGTCCTTTAGATGTACATTTAAGTATTTCGGGCAGCTGTGATATGGGTACGCCGATTGACCGTCGTATGTACGTACAAATTACGTCTATCGAAGGATAACGCGGAAGTTTATTCGACGTCCACGACACATATTTTTGGAGCTATAAATATTTTCCGCGCGTAACTTAACAGCCAGGGGACGTCCAATAATCATTTAAGTTGGATGAAAATTTCATTCCGGGGAAGTCCATGGGACATTCCTTAAACCACTATCGGAGATGCGAAACGGCAGCGATTCTATGTGCTGAAAAAGTTTCGTATACGTACCCTTAGATATTTTTTAGAGGTACCTATAGACCACATAAAGTGACATTTAATGTACGTATTTAAGACGAATGCCAATAGTGCAAAAGATATCTAATGATCATCTATTATACGTCCCTTAATTTAAACGCTATTGATTACACATTATCCATTAATTATAAATTTCATTACGATTATACATTATTCAAGGTTTGTGAGACAAAGATATATAAGTATATCAGCAAACTACATCGTATAAGGTTTTTACATGCATAAGTTTCTCATAAGTCAAATTAGTGTAGGTAGGTAGGTAGGTAGGTAGGAGATTAGAAAAGTTAAGCAGCACCCCTTGAATTCAATACTTGGATGGGTGACCGCAGTGTGAAAAATCGAAAACTATTTTTTTTTCTTTTTTTCTGTAAAATATGGATATCTCGTAGGCCCCGAATATTATATAATCAGTAACAATGTTTATAATTAATTAATAATGTGTAGTTAATAACGATTAAATTATTTAAATAAAGGGACGTATAATGGATGATCATTGGACATCTTTCGGATCACTGGTTTATTCGTCTTAAATACGTAAATCAGACGTCATTTTTTGGGGTCTAGTCCGTCTAAAAACCGTCTCAAGGTACGTATAAGGGATGTTCCCAGTACATAGAACAGGTGCCGTTTCGCACTTCTTTTAGCAGTGATAGGGATACTCATAGACGTCCCTGGGATGGAGCATTCATCCACCATGTATGGATATTGGACGTCCCATGGCCCTAATGTTCCGTGTGGGCTCCAAAGGAAATTTAAAAATTCCAAATATTAACGGAGTTATAGCAGTAATTAGTGAGGAAATGTAAGTATGTGTACTATGTGAGTAGATATATATATAGCATATGAAACCGAAATAAATGTAAGTACATAACGTAGAGTGCCTGAAACTGCACTCAAATCTTTAAACGCGTTTTTCTCGAAACTACTTTTTTCGAAACGGTTGACATGATATCTCCAGTTATAATTAACCGATTTAGTTGAAATTTTTTGTGGACATTTTTTATACACCCCTCTATCGTCCCTACCAGATTTATCCCGAAATTTTGTTTTAACTATTTTTAAAAAATTCGCAATTATGAAAAAAAACGGCAAAAAATGAATTTTTTTTTCAAACAGCCGCCATTTTGTGATTTTTTTTTGCCTGAGGTAGGGACTATAATGACATTCTTCCTGATGAAGTACATATATTTTTTTTTTTTTCAGATGCATAGAACGCCCGCATCATGTCAACACGGAGAGGCCGTTTTTCATCAGCTGGTATCTGTGAATTTGGGTATTGGATTTTTTTTTCGCCAATTTTTTTGTAGAATGTTGAAGAATCAATAAATATGTGGTGAAAAAATGAATGCAAAAACATGTTTAGTTTTTTTTCCATAGCATGTTGAAAAATCCCTAAATTTTGACTTTCTACACTAGAACACCCCCTTAATCCTTTAACAGCTGGTGGGACACATACGTCCCACCTATTTTGAAAACGCAGAACTTCCATAAAAATGAACATATCGACATTGTTAAGGTCGCATTTTGAAGATGAAAGACGCATCTGATCATGAAAAATTCGGGAAACGCAAGTGTTGCCCCCGTTCCACACACCCTGTCAAAAAGTGCGAAGATTCCGAAAAAATGAGAAATGAGCATAACTTTTGGGCAACATTTTTTTTAGGGTCGTGATTTCAAGTGTGCGCTTTGAAATAACATCGAAAATTTGTAGCAAGAATATCCAATTGGAAAACTACCCCTAACAGTAACGAAACATCGAAAGTCACCCCTAAAAATGGTAATACACCCAAAAGTGAACTTCCATTGGTGTTCAGTTCATATATATTTTTGAAAACGCATGGAAAATGTGTATCAAGAACATCCGATTTAAAAATTACCCCCGACAGTAACGAAACATCGAAAACCACCCCTAGAAATGGTGGTACCCCCAAAAGTGCACTTCCATTGATGTTCAGTTCTGAAACACTTATATATTTCGATTCAGATCAGAATAAAATAACAGAAAATGCGATAATAACAGTTTATCCCTTGAGGGGTCAATTTCTCTCAATTGAGGGGTAGTTTGTAAGGGTTGATTGATTCGTAAGTTCTTCAGAATCCCACTGCGTGTTCTGAAATGACTTTTCCTCAATCTCTGGCAGAAATGAACGATGGGAAATAGAATTAAGATGTTTTCAAGTGATTGTGGTGGTTTTTTTATTTGGGTGTAGTTTCCGAGGGTAGAAAAATTCTCAAATAATTTTTTTTCTCACATTGAGTACCCATGCATTCAGTTTCACCATGTACGAATTTTGCCAAACGCTCCAAAAAACTCAGCTTTTAAAGGGTTAATTTGATTGGCTACATTTTTATTCATAGTTAATGGTCTAATATCGAATCGTTGAATTGTTTCTCAGCGTCAGAGACTCGACCTAATCTTGATGGACAAACGAGGGTAGTGGCTAATGGAATTGCTAACAAAATTCCCAGATCTGCGAGGGGTTGTTTCGAAATACGCATTTTTGCCTGGCAATGTCGATCCTTTTTCTCTTCCGCCCGAAGGTTTTTTACCTTCTGGATATACCGAAGGCTTATTAATGGGTCTTAGTCGTCATCCATCCGAAATCTCGTCGGCGACTTCGTATCTCACGAGCGTGAACTTTTCCTACGAGGATTTAGATTCTTATCGGTGCTCCCTTTTAGAAAAGCCGCTGTTCCCAAATTAACCAAAGCGAAGGGTGTTATAGAAGGGCGTGGCTCCCTCTGATGTACGGATCACCGACATGCATCACCTTTTTCCCTTATAATTAGCACCACTTATCGTTCTTGAACTTCGGGGCTATCAAAAAAATGTTCACAGCTGCGTATATAAAGCGGATATTTATATATACATCATTTCCAAAATTTTTTTTTCCCCCGTTACATCTTTAGGCAAATCCTCTCTTGGTTCTCGTAACAAAAGCAGAAAATGTTTCCCCTCTTGTGAATTGTAATCCGGTGTTATAATAGGGAAAACGCGATGAAAGTCTTCGTTGGCCTCCGGGCTCGAAAGACCATCGTAGCGCACGATGAAGGGCGTGGAGCCCTTATTAACGTTTTTAATTAGATCTCGAGAACGCTGAGGCTAAAACCCTCTCTGGCGAGAGCTCTCTATCTCTCTCTCTCCGGCGATAAATAGAGGTGATGCTCTCTGCTAAGGCCTCTGCGAAATCATGTGGCCCGGTCCAGAAAGAGAGACTAAGGAGCTTGAGGGGATGAAAAAAAAAGAACGAAGAAGGTACGATGGTATCATCTTGGTTCCTGGTTTTCTAGTTGATTAACTCCTTTTTGCCAGGTTCTATCTGTTTTTTATTTTTTAATTCGGGCTTTTACTCGATATTACACCGAGTAGCTCCCTCTCATTGGTCAAGTGGCCTGCAGAGTATTCGTGGAAGACAGGGAAAATTGGATTTCCAGACGAAAATACTTTATTCTAATTTTCATTTATGAAATCAGATACTCGTTACCGGAGGTACGTTTTTTTTATTCATTTTGCTTCTATAAAAGAAGCTTTGTTTTCGAGATTTTTTTTTCGAGATTTTTATGCCAATGTATCCTGAGTTTCAGATGTAAATAATTAATATCTCGAGAATGCTTCTAGATATCGAGCTGAAATTTGGCACACTTATCGAGCACAAATTGCTCTTCATTATGAAATAAATTTTGTTTTAATTCTGACGGGTTTTCAGATTTTATCGACTTTTTTCGTTTTTGAAAAAATGGCGTAAACGCTCTAACTTCTGCAATTTTCAAGATATTGCACTCAAACTTTGTATAGAACTATTATAGCTATCAAGGTTGTCGGCTATTGGATTTGGCGAAAATCCATTGAGGGATTAAGATTTTATGAAATTTTTAATTTTTTTAAAAATAGCGTAAATGCTCTAACTTGTACAATTTTCAAGATATTGCACTGAAACCTTGCGCAGAGCTAATATAGCTATCGAGGTTGTTCGTTATTAAATTTGGCGAAATCGATCGAATGATTTAAATTTTATGAAAATGTCCCAAAGCGTCGAGAAATCACACTTAGAAAAAATGTCCGGACGTATGTGTGTGTGTGTGTGCGCTTTGTGCTTTCCTTAAAATGAATATGTCTGGAGGCGGCTTTGGGCGATCGACTTGAAATTTGGTATTCAAGTAGACTATGAATGTCCCTGTTCTAAGTGCAATTTTGTTTGATATAGCAAAATAATTGTCTATTTGGCTGGATTTTGTATTTTCTGTAAATTGTTTGTCAGTCGTCTAGCTTTCATAATTTTGCAGTTACCACCCTGAAATTTTATGTGCAGATACATTTTATAATAAGGACGGTTAGGATTGAATTTGGGAAAAATCGCTCAAGAGGTTCGGTTTGAAAAAAAAAAAAAAAATTTCGCAAAAAAATTGTAAGTTCTCTAACTTTTGTAATTTTGCATCTATCAAGCTGAATTTTTTTGTGGAGATACACTCAATGACAATGAAAAATAATACCGAATTTTACAAAAATCGCGTAAGGGGTTCGGTTAAAAATTTTTTTTTGAAAATTCCATAAAAATTTTGTTGACGCTCCAACATCCGCATTTTTAGAAGTATCGAGCTAAAACTTTTTGCACAAATACACTAGATGATAAGAATGGTTAGGCCTGAATTTGGTGGAAAACGCTCAAGATGTTCGTTAGCAAAAACAATTTGAAATTTTCGAAAAATACTTGTTAACACTAAGCTTCCCAATTTAGCAGCTCTAGCACCAATACACTGGACGACAAAAACAATTAATAATGTAATTGAACGGAATTGCTGAAAAATCATGCAAATTAAAAATTTGCACATAGCTTCTTCATTTGTTTCCGTCGTTCGTGAAGCTTCCTTTATGAGGAAGCCATGATAATGAACATACATGTCATAAAGATGGTCAAGGAGATCCTCGTAAAGGAGAGTTGACGAACGACGGAAAAAAATGAGGAAGCTATGTGCAAATTTCTAATTTGCATGATTATTATTATTATTATTATTATTTTTAAATAGCGTACTCTAACTTCGGCTATTTGCAAGATATTGCACTGAAATTTTGTACACATTCAAAATAGTGATCAAAACTCTTCGCTATTGAATTTGGCAAAAATAAAATGTGGCAAGAAGTAAATTTGAAAGAATTTGGCAAGTTTGTACATTGATTACTCATGTTTTTCGATAGCTAACAAAGCTTCCTTTATGAGGAAGCCAAATTTGATCTCCATTCTTTGTGATAAAGGAAGCTGTGTGAACTATGGATAAAGATGAGGCAGCAATGTGCAAATGTCCAATTTGCAGGGTTTTAAAAAAATGACTTTCCTCTTAATATTGCATCGTCTTTTAATGTTAAATTTTATGAAAGGATTTGTTTATCGTTTATCTTTTTTCTTCAATGTTTTAATTTATTCTTATACTTAATTTATTCTTATTTTAATGAGAAAATTGTTTTTTTTTTTTTCAGTCGACCCTTTATGATAAAATTTTCTCAAATTAGTGAGCTCCCCTGGGATCGGTTAGAATTGAGTGGAAGGGCAAAATTAAAGGGTTTTGGGATGCGAGTAATATGAGAAGAGTGCAAAACGTTTTGCCTCGTCGACACCCGGTTTTCGCGAGCTCGGCATGTCGGAGATTGAATTCTTTTTTTTTCTTTTTTTCGTCTTAAGATTCCCAGGGCTCTCATCGTCCATGCTCGTCCTTTTTCTCTCCTCCTCTCCCATTCTCTTTCTCTTGTTTTTCTCATCCCCCTGATCGCGGGCTGAGGGTACTAGACTTATTACGCGAACGACCGAGATTAAGGGCCCCGGCTGTTCATGCCGCCCGATGGGGTATGTAAATCATACACGAGAGCAAAAGCTTGCTCGGGCGTCAACGCCGATAGCGCCGTATCCCCCCTGGTGGAGATAAATTTTACTTTGACTTTGGTGCGCCGGCGCCGTTGTCAGATTTTCAACCCCCAAATTGCCACCAACTTTTCATCGCTATTTTTTTTTTTTTTTTTTTTTTTCGTCGCATATCCGGGACTTTCACGATATATTCGATATCGAAGCAATATATATAGTTTCGAATATAAATCGATTCCTAGCAAACAAGAGCTACCATCGTTTTGGGTATTGGAAGAATAAAATTGATTCAATGTAATTCCATTTTATTGGAGTACAGTTTTTTACAACTGTAAAAATTTCTCTCAAAATCCGGTAGAAAAATAATTTACAATTACACTGAGAAAAAAGTTCAGTTGAAACAACTAAATCCATTTAGTGGAAAAAAAATCAGTCGATTCAATATTAATTTGTTTGAAAAATAATGAAACTATAATTAATTCAACAAATGGATTTGGTTATTGATATGAGGTGAACGAAATTATTTGGTCAATTTCCATTTACAGTTTGGTCCAATTTACACGTTACTGAGTTGCTGTACAAAAATATTTCGTTGATTTCTCGTACATTTTCATTCACACAATTTATTTGGTACAAAGATATTTATTTGATTGAACTGAAACTTAGCCCATTCGAGCAACGATTTAACAGATTTAACTAAAACTTCCACTGTATCTTTGTTGATTTACCAAAATGATCTCGTTGAACGTCCGGAAACGATTATTTGGTTGAGTCAAACAAATTTTTGCATTTTCAACAAAAAATGTTTCTCAGTGTATATTTTCACTATCATCGAGAATCATTGTCGAATTATTGCAAATTGGGTACTTTATCTTTCAAAATTTCATTGTGCTTGTCTCGAGCTCTCAGTGGAACGGTATTTTTTTTTTTAATCAATCGCTTTGAACAATTTATTTATTTATTTTTTTAATAAACAAATCTTTCTTTAAATACATTTTTTAAATAAAACAAAATTTAAGAATAAACCTCCTTTTCATAAAAAAAAAAAACTCATTTTGCGGTCATGCTTCATCAAGAAGACATCATTTTTTCGTTTCTCCCGCGTGTAATTATTTCCTCCTCGTTTTTCGTAATCTCCTTTTTTTTTTAATCCTCGCTTTTCCAACGCTCGGCCCAAGGACACAATCTTCGCCAGAAGTCTCGGAGCTTAATCAAGAAATATAAATAGAGCGAGTACCGTGAGGAAAGAGGTAGTTGCTTTTCTTATATATGGAAAATTCTCATCCCTTAATGGAGCGGTGGAAGCTTTTAAAAGTCTTATGTAACACTCGATGGGGAAAAGAGACGGTCCTAAAAACGCGGAAAGTGTGCGAAGACGATGATGGGCATTCAGAGGCGAATATCCCGAGAACGTAATACACTGCGACCTCGATTCTCGGAACCTCGATCTTTGCAATTGCAGCGTAGTGGGAGAAGCGCCAAGCCAATCGCGTCAGGCCGCCGTCAGCCACCAGCGGCGCAGAAACGGTTCTGAGCAATGTGCGCAACCCCACTTCTTGCAAGAGCCGGTCCCGCACAATTCCGATTATCGAGGTCGCAGTGTATGACACAGCGTGAAATAATTTGATGAAATCAACTTTCAACCTAAACCTAAAGTTGGAGCAACCCCAACAATTTTTGAAACCCAAACGGTTACGCTTTTTTTTCATCCACATTTTTTTCCAAATATGATTTCTGGTCATTTCGAAACTTAGTTTGAGAGAAAGCTTCAATAAATCGGTATTAAAATCCTCAGACAGCTTGCAAAAAAAAAAATTCGAATTGTTCTACATAAAATGCCCCGAGCGTGAATAGAATCGATATACACGTGTGTTTGTATGAAATCCCAAGATTCCATTCCTGTGAGGAGAGGACCGTGTTTGCGGATGAGGACCACTCGAGCATGACCTCAGGGCGAGAAAACCTTCTTACAATACATCCATAAAATACCTACATACCTATATATATAGGTATGTACAATGGATGAAAGAAAAAAAACGAGAATATCCGCGCACAAGTGAATATACAAACAAGGTTTTGTCGTTTGTCATCTCCGACGTTGTCAACGTTGTCGGGGTGCGTTTTACAGGGAGAGGTACAAGAGGGGACTAAGTCCCCTATAGTCACGAGTATGAGGGATTTTAAGGTCGCGGATTTCATCGGATCGCGACCGAGAGTAAGAAAAAGAGAGAGGAGGAGAGACATGAATCTCGAAGGTACACCCGGTATAAACAGTTGTGACAGATGCCGGGTTATGTAAACCGAGAGGCCTTTCGGCGATCTCCCGCGTATTGTGTGCAACTTAAGGGTCGATGCACACACGCATCCTCATTTAGGACTGTACAAACGCGTGTAATACTTGGACGACCGTTTTAACCATGACAATGACCGGATTTGCGAAATAAACGTTGACGACAGCGCGTCACCGAGAATGTGTCGCACGAATGTTACGTTCACCAGATTTCCCTCCTCTGATCCGTCCTTTTCGATTTATTCGGCCGCAACTTTGATCGAAAATTCCTAGGGATGGTCCTGAGAGAAAGAAAATAAACGGATGTACCGCTCGTATGCATGTGGGGCGTTCCACGCCGAATCGAACTCCATTCAAACTTTTGCATCACGGATTTTTTTGAAATTTTTTTATCCTTTAGTATTGGTTCGAAGGGACTTCCATGATTTTTTTCAATTTTTTTGGTCGAACCGTTTTCGAGATATCGATTTTTCGAAAATTACGTTACGTTACGTTAAAAATGGGCCAAGTATAAATTGTTTTAAATGTAAATTGTTGATTTATAAAAAAACACGTACTGATCGATTTTCTTAATTTTGTTGTTGTAAAAAACTGTCATTCATTCCACAACTTTTAAGCCTAAGTAGACAATGGGATAACGATGGAATTTTTTTTTTTTCGATTTTTCAATTTAGCACCATTTAGCTTTTACATCTCCGATTTTATTGAACATTTTTTATGTTTTAGTATTGACTAAAAGAGGCCTCCATGATATTTTCAATTCTTTTTGTCGAAACGTTTTCAAGATATCAATTTTTCAAAAATTACGTTTCTCTTTTTGAACGTCCATAACTTTGCGAAAAAAAATAGATCCCATTGTTATCCCATTATTTACTTAGGCTCAAAAGTTGCGGAATGAATGAGAGTTTTTTACAAAAAAAAATGTAGGAAAATCGATCAGTTTTTTGTAAATCCGCAATTTATATTTAAGACTTGAAAATCTTATATAGAAATACGGTTTGAATTTTTTTTCAGTTCTTTATCAAAAGTAAGGTTGAAAATGAAAAGTCTAAAAAAAAAAAAACGTCTCATTTGGCCCATTTTTCGCAACACTATGGACGTCTAACCAAAAAAGTAAGGTAATTTTTGAAACATCGATATTTTGAAAACGGTTCGACAAAAAAAATTGAAAAAAATTATGGGAGCCCCTTTCAACCAATACTAGAACATAAAAAATTTTCAAAAAAATCTGAGATGCAAAAGCTAAATGGAGTCCCATTTGGCTTGGGACGCCCCATATGTAGGAGAGAAAAAGAGGGTAGAAATAGATTTCGTGGATCAGCGGACAGCCGGCATTGAGGTGGTGAATGATCCAAATATTGTCGAGGGCATTTCAGAATCGCTTCTCAATGAGACACAGAGGGATGAAAAATCTTCCTAACTCTGTATCCTACTCGGAGATCTAGAATGTATTCTGTGATATATATTTTTCGTGAAATCTTCAACAGACGAGAAAAATGTCTCACATTTGAGAGACGAGAGAAAGGGAGAGAAAAATCTGAATCTATTACCATTGAATCCGTCGATGGGACATTCAAGAGATCGAGATATACAGATTCGGAGACATTTTTAAAACTGTCCACTCGGTTGTGGTTGAAGGAGAGAGCATATACTTAAATATACATTCACGAGAACTCGTAGACATTTGGAAAATATGTCGAGTTGATCCCCTCTCGAGGTTTTGCCCAGAATTTTAATCCCTCGCGGAAATTACATTCGAAGCATTTGAGATAAAACATCGGTCGATGAAAAAGTCAGCTTCGTAAAAAATATTAATATAGATCTAAAATTTCAGGATTACCGATTTTCAAATTTCCACCAAAAATTTCCGCAACAAAATTGATATTTTATTAGATAAATTATACCTAAGTTTGCAATATACTTGCTCTATACATACTTGCAAACTTTTTGGGAAAGATTTCTTTATGTTTTTATAATTTATCATTAATCATTTGATGTTGCAAATACGCGGTGGAAATGAATTTGAAAAACAGGGACAACAAAAATGTCGTAGGATTTTGTTCTTAATTATTAATATATTTTTAACAATACATTTTATTGAACTTTTATTAAATTTATTTATTATTATATATTATTGATAAAATATATTAAAGTTTTAACTAAATTTTTAATAAAGAAAACGTGCAAAATTCATGGATCAGAAATATATGGGGCATGCCATCCCAAATCGGACAGTTTGAAAAACTTTTTATGTCCTCAAATTTTGTATATATTTTTGAGTACCCATCAAAAGACCCTTGCTGGTAAATTTTGAGATTTTTTTGATTACTCGTTCAAAAGATTGAAAAACCGCTCTTTTTTCGGTATTTTCGTCATAACTTCTTTAATAATGGTCCAAATCAATTTTTTATTTTTTAATTTTTTTTTATGGCCTTTTCAGACAAAAATACTACAAAAATATTCGACGTGTTTTTAATGAGTTTTTTGAGTTTTAAACTTTGAATCGCGTTTTTAAAAGTGAGTGTATATTGTGATTTTTTTTTAAATTTCTTGTTTTAAACATCTATCTATTCAACAACTTTTAAGACTAGTCTGATCGTGGGATTTCCATAACTACTATTTTTTTTTCGATTTTTGGAAATAAAATAAAAAAATTTTCTATAAATTATTATGAATACCAATTTTCGTTACCGTATAGTATTTTTTTTCATCACTTAGAATTTATTTTGACACTTTTTTATAAAACTTTTTAAATAAAAAAAAAGTTTTTAGTTTTCAAAAATCGAAAAAAATAGTAGTTATGGAAGGCCTACGATCGGTCTAGTCTTAAAAGTTGTTGAATAGATAGATGTTCAACTCAAAAAACTCATTCCAAAACACGTCGAATATATTTGTTGTATTTTTTTTCTGAAAAGGCAAAAAAAACAAAAATTGAAAAAAAAACTTATAATTTGGACCATTATTAAAGTTATGACAAAAATACCGAAAAAAGCGGTTTTTTTTGGTTAACTTGATATCTTTTGAACGGGTAATGAAAAAAATCTTACTTCCAGCAAGGGTCTTTTGATGGGTGAGAAAAAAATTTAAAAAATTGAAGAAATTTTTAAAAAAAGTTTTTCAAACTGTCTGATTTGGGATGGAACGCCCCATATACGTTTGAACTATATTCGTTTATAAATATATCCATCATATGTGATCGACATACGATTGCGGCCAAAATTTCGCAGGTTGTACAATATATTATCCATATATTTTTGTTATATAATTCATACATGACATATGCTTTATATATTGTTCATGTAGCGTAAAATAAACTTTTGGCGATAATTCATTTCCACGGGGGTTGATCCAATATTAAATGACCCGTATACGCTTAAATGCCTTAGTTTATGGTATAATACGTAAGGTGAGAGCGCAATTTGTTTAAGCGGCAACGCCGGGGACTCAACACCTGAGCTCTGTAAGGTATACACACGTGTTCGATATCCTTTCTTGGATTGTAACTCTCGAGCTCTCGGGAGCTTCTCCCTGGCGCAATCGGACAGCTTTGTGTCCCTTAGCGCGCGTGGCACAGAGAGGCGAAGAAGCACGCTGGATGTACGCGGGGCATTCCATGCGAAACTGATCACCAATCCGTAACCCCGACCATTTTTTATTTTGTTGAAAATTTTTTCATTGTTTGTACGTACTGAAGCAGTATATTAAAATAAAATCAAAATATTTTGCGTTCAAAACTGACAAAAAACACATGAAAATGAATTTTGATATTTTTTGTATTTTTTTTTTTTGTAAAACTACAACTCGAAACGAAAAAAATAACATGCTATTTTATTTCGATATCTCCGTTTTTTGAAAAAGCTATGAGCATTTAAAAAAAGATTGTATGAAATTTTGAAAAATTTATTATGGTCGGAAGGGTTGAGACAAAAATCTAAAAAAATGCTGAAAGAATACTTTCAGTGCGTACAAAAAATTAGAAAATTTTCAACGATGTAAAAAACGATCGAAGTAACGGATTGGTCGGTTTCACGTGGAATGTCCCATACGTACGAGACTCTGTGTGTGCTCGGGTTTCCATTCCTTTGGCGCTAACATCGAGCCAAAGGTTTCCTCACACTTCGAATAACACTCTCCCTCCCCTTAACAGTTAGTCGGTTTTCTTCTATTCACGTATTTTCTCCTTCCCTTTCTCTATAGAAACGGCTACTTATCGTTTGCAAGGAGAGTCACGGTGTTTCACACCTGCCTTTATCCATGTGCTATCTTTGCTTCACACCTACGTGAAATTTACACGTTTGAAAATATTCCAGAAAAATGAGAAAAACGCTGTCATTTAGACAGACAGGTTTACGTGGATCTTCAATTACTCTCGGAATTTTACACTTCGTTTATCTTATCGATGGACAAGCTTAGTATGTTTCTTCTTCGATACTTGATTTTTATTTACTCAGATGCAGCAAATTGCGAAAATAATCCATTTTATTCAAAACTTTTGGAGCAACTTGCAGAGGTATAAGAGAGATTACGTTCCACTTCCCTCCGAAAGAAACTTTGTCGTCATAAAAAAAAAATTAAATTTTTAGGTCATCAGTCGTCACTGTCGTCCAAAAGTTTGGAAATACTCGCCCCGATTCCGCTTCGCATAAAAAGTTTCACTGCTCTTTTAAAAATAAAGATATATCAATTCAACAAGCGGCGTTTCAAAGTTGACATATTTAGCTTCATTTCACTTTTTCAAAAAAAATTGTTTGATTTTTTTTTGACTTCATTCGTACCTACTTTGAAACATGCTCGTTTTTTGCCTTTTTTTTGGCGTTTAGATTTTGGCGCACGACGCACGAAATTTTTTTAAAACTATTTTTCGCATGTAAAATTTGTGAGGGGGGAAGTGTAAACTTCGGGTTTTTTTTTTTAAGTTTCGTACGAGTTTTTTTGGCAAAAATATTCAGACTTTTGCAAAAAACGATCATATTTATAAAATGAAGCGAAACTCTTAATCTACTGGGTTTTCGTGAAATCACTTAAAAGGTAAAACGTTGCAAACAATTATTCTGGATTCAATGAAATTTACTCAGAATTTTTTTTCAAAATTTTGTTCCAAAATTTTTTTCTGTTAACGAGATATTTTTTTATCTCAAACAATCTCTTACCTCATCTACATGGGTTTCCCGATAAAAAGCTATATAGATGAGGTTTTTCAATGAAAAAGCCGTGTAGATGAGGTAAGAGACCCGATTGTTTAAGATACAAAAATATCTCGTTGAAAGAAAAAAATCTCGGAAAAAAAATCTTTGGAAAAAAATTCTGAAAAAATTTCATTGGATCCAGAATAATTATACGAAACTTTTTACTCTCTTACTGATTTCACAAAAATGAAAAACCCAATAGTTTTAGAGTTACGCTACATTTTATAAATATGGTCGTTTTTTGCGAGAAATTGAATATTTTTGCGAAAAAAAATCGTACGAAACTTAAAAAAAACGAAATTGAAGCTTATACTTCCCTCCGCAAGTTTTTCATGTGAAAAACAGTTGGAAAAAATATGCATGGGTCGTGCGCCAAAATTTAAACGCCAAAAAAAAGCCGAAAAATGACTATGTTTCAAAAATCGTACCGGGTTAAAAAAAAATCGAAAGAATTTTTTGGAAAAAGCGGAATGAAGTTGAATATGTCTCCTTCAAAACGACGCTTTTTGAATTGAAATATTTTTTTTTAAACGAGCAGTGAAACTTTTTGTGCAAAAATCATGAAAAAAGGATATCTGATTCTGTATAGTAAAAAAAAAATGAACATTTTTATTAAGTCTTTAATTTTCATAATGTATCAGCTATCGACCTCCATATTTGTACACAAATTAATTATGCCAACAAGATGGTTTTTTTTTTTTTACTATTTTTCGTTGTCCCAATTAGAGTCTGCAATGTGCAAAATTTTAATTTATCCTATTTTGCAATAGTTTCTTACCGTGTCATTTCCAGTCTTCACTGCTCCTTTTTTGTCTTCCAATAAAAAGTTATAAAATGATCAATAATAAATAATAATAATAACAATAATAGATAATTCTAATAAGTAAGTAATAATTTCATTCGGCTTTTTATAGAACATCAATATTGTACTAAAAACTGCATCTTTGATAAATGGAAAAAGAAGAAAGGAGATTAACATCGTTTAATTAACGGATAATTCCCCAAATTGCCACTAATTGAAATTGGATTTTATCTCGATTCGATTTATTCCGTTTGATAAGGAAATCCATTTGAATCGAACGAGGCGATTATTTTTCGAAATGCGGGAGACGCGAATTTTCGTATCCCGGGGCCCTTTTTTTCGTCCACACAGCATCAGGTAGTCGATCCATCGAGTTCTTGCGATCGTTCCGGATGATTATCGCGCTTATTCGATCGCATCGGCGTGCACGCAAAGAGAGGAAAGAGATAAAAAAAAAAAAGAAAGAGACCGAAAAAGCCCGGTCGAGAATAAGGTACGAGGACAAGGATACAGAGGCGCAAAGATCGCACGAGGGAGAAGCGAGAAGGCGTTGCATCCGATTCGCTTCGACGAGGCTGAATCGAGGGTGCAGCGATGAGGCTCGTTTCGGCCGGACCGAAGAGAGACCGGACCGTTTCGTCCTTTGCCCATTGTCCTCCGTAAAAGGAACGGGAATAACGAAAAGCCGAGGTAAGGATGCAGGGCCTCTCTTTGGTCCCCGAGATTGTCCGAGGGAAAAGAGTGAGAAAGGTCGCTAATCGTATTGAACGTTCACGCGATCCGTGTCGCCCGTGACTTTTACTACGGTGTAACCATCGCGAAGGGCTCTCTTCGCGCGGTTCAACTACCAAAAAGACCCCGAAAATGCTCTTCACGCTGAAATCGCGATTTTTTCCACTCGCTTCGTCATACAACCCTCTTTCTCTCCCATGGCTAACGCGGAACTGCGCGTCAATTGATTCACGCGATTTCAATGAGAAAAAAAGACGACGGAGAGATATGATCGCGCGCATGCCAGAATTTAGTGACGCTTCGACCAGGTGAAAATATTGAAAATACTGGTACGATGAAAAGAGGATTCGATAATCTTGTGATACACCGTCCACAGCGATTTTCCAAAGCACACGCCCTCGTTCAGCAGCTGTGAACAATTAGTGTGGATTCTTACGATTAAGATTACAAGCCACAATTTACACACTAAATTTCGCACGTTTATCTAGGGGAGCGTGGGGCTAGTTGTAACAGGGGTAAGTTGTAACACTCCATTTTGACCGGGAATTAAAAACATTTTAATTGAATTTTTTTGCTCAATGTGCTTCTCATAACTCGCAGCATAACGTAAACACCGCCAATACCTCGCGAGACATCAAAATAAAAGGATATGCACACGAGCTCCATTTCGGCCAGGTTTCGTAAAAAAAATACTTACGAAAATTTTGATTTTGACCATTAAAATTAAATTTATTGTTTATTGTTTTTTCCATGTTACATCGTCAATTTAACTCGCTTCCATTTGCTTTTTTTTAAATTATTTTAAAGTTTGGAGTTTTTGAGACATTTCATTAAGTAGACATAATGAGCCCATGGGGCAAGTTGTAACATGTTAGAACTTGCCCCATGCGCGTGTATTTTTTTTTCTGCCCCTTACATGTATTTGAATAAATAATATTATTACAACTTGTAGTATAGTGATTACATAGTATTACAAATTATTTGCGGCTTTTTGTGCATTCTTTTACTCTTCTTTACTCTAATATTGCCCAGAAAAAATACGCCAAGTTATTGTATTGTATTTTTTTTAGCATGGGAGACTATCAAAGATTATAATCATCACAAGAATGAACCACGATGAATAATACAAGACAGTGAACCAATAAAAACGTGTTCTTTCTTATAAATGTTGCCAGTCTTTTCATTGTTACAACTTGCCCCGAGCCTGTTACAACTAGCCCCAGACATGGGGTAAGTTGTAACAGATCCCATTTTTTCAAAAAACGTCTGGTGTAAAAGATGGGTAAAGATTTAAAATTATTTTTCAATTGGAATTAGTGCTCAAATATATACTTTACAAAACCTCTTACTCACAATCTTAAAAGCATACATATTTTAGGTGTTACAGGACTTTTTCCAAAAACAATTTTCCAAAAATTGTGGTACTCGGAAATTCTGGGTTTTCATATTAACACTGCCTGAGTTTGTGAATAAGTGTACAAAAATGGTTTCCAAAATGGAGAAATCCAATAGTAATTTCTGAAATTTAATTTTTTATTTTTAGTTTATTTTTTATTCAATTCAATATTAATTTAAGAAATTTAATACTTTGCGTCAGCGTTACAAATTATGCAGTGTTTTATTGTTGCATTATTTTGGCAGTGCACTTCCATGAAGTTAGCACAGCCAAATCAGCACAAAATCGCTTCTAACTATAATAAGAATTTAATGCACTTTTCATGGTAATTAATTGCCCTATTCGCAATTTTTATGACGCTTCATAAAAAAACCTAAACCTTATGCATTAACCATTACTTTGTTATTGAGTAAAGAGATTCAATTCGTTTAATGTCATTTTGATACTGACTATCAAAATTGAATCGATTATTAATTTAGCAAGAGATAATGGATTTTTACTCATTGCCAATTGTTTTGGTAATCAAATTTACTGTACTAATTGTTGTTTTAGAAATATGTGAAGCATTTAATCCATCATCGATCATTTTTGAAATAAGTGATGGAATATAATCTTTTGTCCATTGTTTTAGTAATGAGTAATGAGATTTTACCAATTATCGATTATTTTGATAATGCACAATAGATATTTGATCCATTTATACTTCAATTATAATAGATCATGCAGGATTCTTACATTTACTTCTACAATCATGCTTTCCAAAAACGGAATCATGGTTTTACTTGCAATATCCAAAAAAAAAACCTTACGAGTCGTTTTAAGGTGGTATTCTGGTGTAGAATTTTGAAAAAAGTAATTTTTTTTACATATTCTTAAAGTTTAGACCTTTAAGAATATATCCTCGGAAGGAAATTTTTAAATTCCAATAATTTACGAAGTTATAGCTATTTTGGTGACGCAGCAACTAGCAATAGACTAGAAATAGACGTTTTTCAAGTTCTACTCAACTGATTGGCTTCAAATTTTTTCAACAATTTTCAACGTATAACTCTCTATCGTCCCTATCACTTTTGTATCGAAATTATTTTTTTCACTGTTGCAAAAAAATTAAAAACTATGAAAAAAGAGTCGTAACCCTTTTTTTTTGTTCAGACAGCCGCCATTTTGCGAAATCTTTTTTTTTCGTTTTCTCTGAAGTAGGAGACTATTACGACATTCTTACTAATTAAGAATCTTTTCTTCAATTTTGTATCAGATGACTAGAAAGGTTGCAATCGCATCAGCCAGCACACCCCTTTTTTTAGTCCCAACTTTACCAGCTTGTAACTTATTTAATTTTCATTTTTTTGTCTCGAAAATTTTGTTGTATATTGTCAAAATATTAACAGATATGTTGTAAAAAAAAATAATGGTAAAAACATTTTTTTTATCGAGCTTGACAAAACGCTAAAAATTTATGTCTCTAGACTAAAATACCGCATTAACACTAAGTTGACTAAGGATCTTGAATTAGTAGGTTCTTGTTAGTCGTGATAGTTTCTACTGTAATTTCGATCCATTTGTGAGTTTTGTAGATATTTTTCAGATTTTTTGAAAATTACAATTTAGATTGTAGGAGGTTTAGGGTAAAAGCCGGATAGTTGCCCCGGGAGGATAGTTGCCCCGGTTTTTAATACACTATGCTAGCGATGTCTCTAGCGTTAGCGCTTTTCTGTAATTATTAATATGCCCTCGCAGGCCTCAGTGCCCAAAAGACATAGGACAGGGCCCACAAGTTTCGTGTATGTGAGCGAAAATCTTCCGCGGTGAGACCTCGACGAGCGTTGTACTAATGTTGGTGACTAATTTTTATTGAATAAATAATGTTATGGTTGAGGATTCAGTCAACTATTTTTTTCCACGCATGCATTAGAGTTTCAACTACACGGTCTGATACGGTATATTGTTAAATAACTTGTATTTATTTTTTTAAATAAAAAAAGGCAAGTATCCGTATCGAAAAGGATAGTCGCCCCAAATTCTTTTCCGGTTCGTTGCCCTAACGGCAATATGACAAAAACCCAGGCATAGTCCTTGCTATACCGAAGTTAGTTTAGCACTAGCGTTTAAAGAACTAGATGAGAAAGAAAAACTGTTAATTAAAGGTATTTTGAAAAATAATGAAATTATTAATTATAAAATAATAAAATTGATAATAAAACATCCAAATAAAAAAATCAAGTTTAAAAAATATAATGAAGTAAAATAATCTGTAACTTGATATTAATTATAAACTCCTTCGAAGTATTTTCGACGTGAGGCGACTATCCGCCACGTTGGGCAACTATCCCTGTTTGAAGAGGTCAAATGAAACGGGATTTACTCACACGGAGAAAAATGCCACCTCGAGTTCTAGTCCTGGTTTCCAGAATTCTAATATCCACTACTAGAAATATAGTAATTTACTTCCAGTCCGGAATTCTGAGACTTATTACTATACCATATTGTAATCACTATCTTCCATTTAATACTTATCGCGGTATAAATAGGATATTTCACAGTAGCATAGTATTCATTACAATATGGTATAGTAATAAGTCTGAGAATTTCGGACTGGAAGTAAATTACAATACTTTCTGGTAACCAAGACTAGAGTTCGAGGTGGCATTTTTCTCCGTGCAGAAACAATATTAATTGGGTTTACAAAAATAGTGCACAATGAACGATTAAAGACCAATGTTTTAATATACACGAAGCATATTGTCAGTAGATACTTAATTTTTAAGTAATAGAGCTTTTTTATTAAGTGTGGCAACTATCCGGCTTTTACCCTAGACACCTAATTCTCTCAAAATGGCCGCTTTAATGCTAGTTATTTCGAAAATGGACTTTCATCACGGAATCCTAATTATCAACAACGTTTGCAGAATTGAATCGTCAAAGTTAAAAATATGGAAGACGGGACAATTCGCCCGAACCGATACGACGTTAAAAATGCGAAGCACGTAGTTGGAAGATTTTAACTTCGAGAGAAAGAACAAGAAAGACGAAAGGATCGGTATACGTGTATTGTTCGTTGGGTAGTAGGCAAATTTTCCAAAAGCATTTTTCGTTCTCCCGTCGATATCGTGCCAATCTCGTGTCCTGGGAACGTCGATAAAGCCGCATTGTCGAACGTGCAGAGAGTAGATCGTCGCGCACCCTGTTCTCTCTCTCTCTCTCTCTCTCTCTCTCCTTCTCCCTCGTCCACTTTGCTCCGTATGGAATCGAGAGTACCGGATATCCGGTGGCGCACGTGGCCAAGATTCACTCGGAGCAGAGGGCCCGGGATTTTTCTCCGATCGCGAGTGCCCGAGTTCTGCAGTGAAGAAAAGAAGAAGTAGAAGTGAAGCGTGGAAGATATAAGTCTCCCCCTCCCTTTGCCGCCCCTTCTCCCTTTGAAAAGGGTGGCTGAGAAGGGTATCTTCCGCTCGAGTGGGGTGACACATACGAAAAATTCGCGCGAGTGTGTGTGTGTGTGCATGTAGATGTAATGCTCTCGGCGAAAATTGGAGCTACCGTCCGCATATGAGGCATTCCACACCGATTCGACCTGGGTCTGACCCTTCGATTTTGTCCGCAATTGTTTATGGTTTTCTAGTCTCTCTGAAGAGCACTCAGGATTTTTTTCAGATTTTTTTGGAGCGATTTGACTTAACTATAATTTTATAAACAAATTATTTTTAACCCAAATTTTGAAATCTGAAAAAAATCACAAAAGTCCCGTTTTTTATATGAAAAATTTCAAGTGTTCAGCCAAAGTGGGCAGGGGTTTGCTTCTGTTTATAATAAGCTTTTTCGAAAAAAAATTTAATAGAAGGAGAAATCTGAATTGAGAGGGCCGTTATTCAAACATTTTTGTATAAATTGAAGGCGTTTGAAAAAAAGTTTGGATGAGGGCCCACTTAATTCAGGTTTCTCCTTCTGTTTAAAAAAAAAAATTCGAAAAATGTTTCTATAATTTTTGTGATTTTTTTTCAGATTTTTAAATTTGGGCTAAAAATAATTTGTTTATAAAATTATAGTTAATTCAAATCGCTTTAAAAAAATCTGCAAAAAATCCTGAGTGCTCTTCAGAGGTACTACAAGACCATAAAAAATCGCGGACAAAATCGGAGAGGTGAAAGGTCAGATCCAGGTCAAATCGGTGTGGAATGCCTCATATACAGATACCAACGCTTCCCGCTGAATTTCTCTACGTTTTCCACCTACGATTCGCGTCTCACGTATAACCAAATCTCCGACTACACACACGTATAAAACAAAAAAAACACACAGCATAGAGAGCGAAGAGGATGAAATCGCGAGCACGTGCGAACGTGGAGAAAATTTACGGTAGACTTTAAAGGTACTTGCGATCGTGGAATAAAATTCCTTAGAGACCAGACGCACGAAGTGGAAAAAAAAATCATTCTGGTGTGTGAAGTAATAAGGAAATTGCGAGAGGTTTTCAACCGTGAAGTAAAATAAAACGGATGGAAGACAGAATATTTTATTCTGTGAATTCTATCAAGAAAAAAACGTCATGCTGATTGATAACCGCAAAAAAAAAATCCAACTCAATAATGTATCACTGCAACTTTCGTGGATCCTGCAATAAGCAGTCGATGTGAATCTTTGATAAAATCTAGGATAATGACTAAAATCCATGCACTGTAACGGATTTAAGTAGATTGTGGAGCTCCCGTAGTAAAAAACTCCATTCGTCGCTATTGAAAAATCCCCATTCATTCCCCATTGCCAAAATAACCAACGGAGATGAATGCCGAATTGCCTAAGGGGATTTTCGCCATTGAATTCCCCATTTGAAATCGAATGACGATTCTCCAATGAGGATTGACTTCCCCATTTGAAACGGAATGGGGATTATCCTATGGGGATTCAATGAAGAAAATCCCCATAGGCAATTCGGCATTCATCTCCATTGGTTTTTGTAGGCAATGGGGGAATGAATGGCGATAATCAATTGAGATTCTTTCATATAGTAAAAAACTCTATTCGTCACCATTGAAAAATCGCCATTCATTCCCCATTGCCAAAATAACCAATGGAGATGAATGCCGAATTGCGCAAGGACATTTTCGCCATTGAATTCCCGATTTGAAATCGAATAGGGATTTTCCAATGAGGATTGACTTCCCCATTTCAAACGGAATAGGGATTATCCCATGGGCATCAGTCGGCAAGAACTCCTTGCATGGATTTTTTGGACACCGACTTCTGTTAATATTCCGTGCTCAAACTCGTCTAGATAAGCATACTCTTCGCATAATCCGTATGGGAGTTCAGCGGGTTGCCGTCCTGCGACATCTCGCGCCAAGTCTCGGAACTAACGCGACGCGGTTTCCAATGGACATCTTTGGGTAGTGCTGATCATTCAGTTCATCCGCATTTACTTCCCAATGGACATCATTGGGTAAAGCTGATCATTTCGTTCATCAGCATTTGCCTTCCAATGGACACCACTGAGTAATGCTGATCGCTCGATCCATCAGCATTTGCTTTCCAATGGGCATCATTGAGTAATGGTGATCATTCGGTTCATCCGCATTTGTTGTTCAATGGACGTCATTGGGCAATGGTGACTTTTCAATGAATATCCATTCACTGATCAATGGTCGTTCCTATACGCCATTGAAAAATGCGGAAATCTCAATGGGTCCCCATTCATTGTCCAATGGAGTCGTATGAGGACCATTGGTTGCCATTGGCGATTCAATGGAGTTTTTTACTACGGGCTTCGCAAAGATTTAACGTAAAATGGACGAGAGAGCTTTTTATTCAAAATTCGCTGAACATCGAACAACCGAGCCGCTCTTATCCATTCTTCCGGGCCAGTTGTTACATTCTCTCGCATCCTCGATTTGCTTTGACTCTTATTCCATTTAGCCTTTCCCTGCTCTTCGTCCCCCAAAAGCTCCGGTCGTCGTAACGCCTCTCATTTTCCACTCTCTCCAGCGAAAGTTGGTCGATGAACTATCCTCTTCCTCTTTCTCTGAGAGTCCTCTCGCCATATTCGCGTGGTCGAGTCCTCGCCAAAGTATTTTGTCCTTGGGCCAAATTAGGAGGGTGTCAGGGTTTGAGGGTGCTTTTCTCCCCAGCGCGTGCGAACTTTTCGCACGGTCCGAAACACCGACACACAATCGTATAATCGTGATTGTCGAGTTCATGCTGAGGCACACATACTATAGGGAATGATGTATCTCGGCGTCGAATTTACGTGGACGAAATATATTCGACGGAAACAGGGAGAAAATAGTAACAAACGCGTCGGTGGGCTAGGTTACTACGGAGTGGTACACAGAACCATAAAAGCTCCGACGGGATGGAGAATCGAGAGGCAAAAGGAAGACGAAGGAAAGCGAGTGGCTGAGTTTTACCGGACCGAAATGTTCGGCCTTTCTCTGGTTAAGCTCTCGGGTGCTCTCGGTAAAATGCGCAGCAATGTATAATGCAATATAGGCTAGTATAGCAACGGTATACCGGCAAAAGCACAGAAACAAGCTTTCTCTCCTTTCCTCCACATCTCCGGCCCTCTTTCTCTCTTCCTCGAACGTCGTCATGTGCGTTACGAGAATGGGGGTGATCTCGCCCGCGCGTCCACCGCTGCCACCCCGGGGCAACTTTGTATTTTATTGCGATGGCTTTCGGAAACGATCCCTGGTGGTTCTGTATTGTGTCCGGCGAATCGTGCAACGGAATAGTTGTACAATATCGTATAGCATGCTCCAGCGTTTGGAACAGAGGGGGATGAGAACGTGGCTCTAGAAAATAAAGCAGCGATGACAGAATCTGAAAGGGAGAGAGAGAGAGAGAGAGAGAGAGACGTAGGGTCCTTCTGTACCAGGTCAGTGAAATAGATCAGAATAATAATGAAATGAAATAGCTTGGGAATATCGGTAAATGACTGTCACAATCGACGATGTAATTCCAGAAGAGAATATCGAGGAGAACGGGAAAATGTATTTTGTAATAACTACAATGTCCCAGTTTCAATATTTTCATTATGATCTATTTTCGTTACGAAACTTCATCTGAGAGTCATTTTCTAGCAGGGTTGCGAAATTTTTAATGAAAAAGTAATGCATTTATCATTACTTTTTTAATGGCTAATGGAAATAATTTCTAATAACCATTAAATGTTAATGGTCAATGGGAATTATTTTCATTAGCAATTAAATTTCCACTAACCAATAACATCAAATGATTAATGGAAATGATCATTTCATTAACAAAATGGTTAATTCCATTAACCATTAATCAATAAATGTTAATGGTTAATGGAAGTTATTTTCAATTATCAATAAGAGTTAACGGTTAATGAAAATTATCTCCATTAACCATTACGCGTCGATGGTTAATGAAAATAATTTCCATTAATTATTTAATGTTAGTGGCTAATGGAAATTATTTCCATTGACTGTTGACATTTGATGTTATTAAGATGGACGTAATCGATTATTCAGCTATTCTTAGTGGTTTTGGTCCTAACGCACTTGAAGAAGTATAACGAAGAAACGTTTTCTGGCTCCCACATCTTTCTCTCTCTGTCTTTAAATTTTATCTTTGGGTTATTTGATCCTAAATCAATGAGTCAACCAGTCCGCTGCTGATCGGCCCTACGAATCTTTAAAGTTCCTCATTGATATTTCGTTTACTTAACTACTGATATTATAGGAAAATATGTAATAGCTAGTTACAGTTAGTACCGTTGGGTCATTTTGACCCATAACGAAACCGCTACGGCGACAAGCAACCAAAAAAATCTCGGTTAGTACCATGGGGTCATTTTGAGCCAGACTAAAACCGCACCCGCTAAGAGTAACCGAGAAAACCTTGGTTAGTAACTTTGGGTCATTTTGACCCAGAATAAAACCAATCGATTGCTACCATTTTTATTAAATTCAATGTCAATGTTTATTGGCAATAATTTCCGTTAACCATTAGCATTATGGTTAATTGTAATAATTTTCATTAACCAATAACATTAAATGGTTAATGGAAATTATTTTCATTAACTATTAACATTAAATGGTTAATGGAGATAATTTTCATTAAACATAAACTCTTATATATTAATGGAAATAATTAAAATTCAATGGTTATTGGAAATTATTTTCATTAACCATTAATATTCAATGTATAATGAAAATTATTTCAATTGATCAATAAGAGTTAATGGTTATTGAAAATGTAAATGCATTAAAAAAAGTAATTCATTATTTGCAACCCTGTTTTCTAGTGCCATCAATATCTTCTCTCTTCTTTGTTCGTCTCCGGTTCTCATTTAATTACTGGATAATTCTGAGGTATCGTCATATTGCATCGTCAACGGTCATTCATCATTGCACCAATCCTTTCACCAATCATATCATAAGTTTTTGAAACGACCCTCCTATGCCTATCCTGGTGAATAGGCCAAAGTAGAGCACGGATCAATGTCGAGTAAAACGGTTGTCAAGTCGATTCCGACGAGCACACATTCTCACAGACACACTTTTGAAGCTCTGGTTCACTCGCGAATATCAGAGCCAAAAGCTTTTCAGAGCTCAGTCCACGTGGTCAAGCAGCAGGAAAACCACCCCTATAACCACGAGCAGTTGGTTTATCAGCAGAGGGGGTTGTTGCGCGCGTGTAGACTCGAGACCGCCAATCATGCTGATTGTCCCGTGACTGCTGCATCACTCAGCCGTTTGCTTTTTGGGTCGAAGCCGGAGGGCGGAGAGGGGATCAGCAGGGCAATAATGACATTAGCTTCGGGCGGTAGTCGCCAGAGAGAGTGACAGAGCGATAGCGAGAGAGAGAGAGAGAATTGTGGATACGGAGGGACTTTGGCTGGTCCTGTCGAAGCTAGAAATCCATGTTCCTTCGGCAAACTTGCACGACAGCTCGTAGAGCAAGCAATTGCGGTCGTAACACTGTGATACAGTCGGTCATTCCGTAAAATTATGGAGAGCAATCTCGGTGGAGAACAATCTCCCACTTCTTCCCAAAATTCGTATCAAAACCAATCATTCAATTTCCCAAGTCATTCCCCATCAGACATCTATTCCTTTCAACCTACTTGATCGTGCATTAGGAACGCTAATGATACTTTTATTCTGACAGTTGGTGGTGATTGTTTGTCGTTGAGTTTCGGAGCTTTTGCATCTAACGCCATGATGGTTAATGTCGAACTTTCCACTGATAATTTCGTCTCGCGAGTTTTCGGAATACTTGCAACTGTCACAAACTCGTGACGCAGCTAGTCTAACCCGTTAACTTGTGCGATATCCAACTGCAGCTTTCCTCGGTGAATTAGCCGTCTGCCTCGCGTCTAACTCTCATTAGCGATACTCCAAACAAACAAGAGTGAAGCCAGGTGTATGACCTTGCTTTGGACCAATGGCATTCGGCGAAGGGGACGTTCATGCGGTTACTGTGCATACTCACGTGTGGCAAGTGGACTCAGGCTTCCCCGGGGAAATTCGTGACTACGGTTACTTCGTTTCGGCGACCAGTGCCAGAAGCTTAATTCTCGATTAATCAACTGGGATAATACAAGCATTGACTCCCAACAGAATTACGACGATCAAAGTTTTTCCAATGCTCTTAACGCGGATCTTAATATCTCAGCCTTCTTTGGGGGTGTTTATAAGCAAGATGATTCAGCGACAACAGCACTGAGAAAATGTATATGCTATGACACATATTTATTTTTTGGTTGCTGATCGTCTCTTTTTAGTAGCCACTGAGAAAAATGTATGGCGACGTCAACCATATTTCAATTATAAAATATGTTTCCCCGGCGCAACGTCTATAATTTATCGTTAACCTAATATGAAAAAACATTGTAAAATAAACCATATTTTCGTAATCACACCGATCATCTCTGTATGGCAATTGCAACAATTTGTCTCGTTACCATGCATGAAGTGCTAGAAACTATTAAAAGCATCGCATTCTCATTACTTGCATTGTTATACTTTGTATTATGCATCAAATTCCGAATCGTTTTGCATATTAACGACAAAAAGCAATGATTCTCATTTAATTGAAAGCATATAGTTTTACTCAGGAATAGTGTATAAGATAATCAATGCTGTTGTATAGTTGACGATAATATATTAAATATAAATTAGCGGTTAGTTAATAGTTGACGTTGAGCACTGATATCCCAACCTCGTTACACTGCCGTGTAGTTGGAAAGAATAATATAGTTGAAATTCCATACAGACACGTGTCATCGCCAGGTTCTATGCTGCACGAAAAAACGAGTTAGTTGTGGCAACCATATGGTTTTTAACATATGCTTCAAGCAACTAGTTGGTTAGGGCAACCATTCTTGTGGTTCCCACAACCAACTTTTTATTGGTTAGGTATTTGGCAACCAATAATATAGTTGCGGTAACCACGAAAATGGTTGCCCCAACCAACTAGTTGCTTGAAGTATATGTTACAAACCAGTTGGTTGCCACTGGCCACACCAACTCGTTTTTCTGTGCAAGTCGTTTTTTCCGTGTAAGGTAAAAAATACTCTTTTTGGTGATAATCCTTTTCGGATTCGACCATCTTGCGTTTTGCCGCAAAGTATTAAATATCCATACGTAAGTAAGGATGTCAAACATAGACGTACTTGGAGACCTTATAGACGTCGAGGGAAAAGTTCGTTTGTGCGAGAGGAAGCCACCTACCGGACTTTTGGGGAACTGACAAATCTGCAAATATGATCGTAAGAGATTACGGGTGAATAGGTATTTCAGTAACCTGAGTGGAGTATGTAGCCACTATTATAGTGTACCGGTAACCATCCACTAATTTTGTCACACACATCTCACATGATCTTTTTAATTTACTATAGCAATATTTTGTTTAGTTCGTATAAACATGTAACATGTTTCTGTAACGCAACGTCTATATTTTATAGTGGAACGCATTCAAAAATAAAAGTAGACAAAGAAATACAATTGTCCCTGCCAATTCAGGCCATGCCTGCATTTAGCATACATTTCGGCGGCTACATTTTTTGAACTCAACCTTACCGCTGTGGTAAAGTTGAATGAGCAAGAATTAGAAGTTACCATAAGAAAAGTAGCGTCACGGAAGAAGATTAAGAAGGTTTGCACGAACAAAAAATAATAATAAATGCGACGACTGTTATATATTATTATCAATTAAATGAATGTGTTCAATGAATTATGTTCTTATCGTTGCGGGTTTAACAATAATAATTGTAGCCTCGCGCATATTAGATATTTATAGAAACCTTCAAAATTGCATGTTTGATGTTACTTCGCACTTATAGTAAACTCAACCATATTATGGCTAATCTAACCATGAATCATGTTCTCTGTTATTATAATCGGTTTTACCATGGTCGTTTGTTGTAATTACCACGGGTTTTTCTCTCAGTATGAGTCTATGCCATTTGAACGTGAGCGAAGCTGAATTCTTCCCCTTTAAAATGCCGTTTGTTAAATTAGTTTCCGGTGACTTTCGGCGGAATGGCATTACAAAAACGTTCCAGACCTTTTTTGAAGTTCTGTCCGGAAACTTTTCACCGGTAGTGTACATGCGAAAATTAATAATCTTCTGGTGTTAAAAGTCAATTCGATCTTAAGAAAGGTTAGGAAGGAAAGCATTTGGATAACGGACCTATTTTTGCAATGCCGATGGTTGGATTTCCAGGCTGGGGGACAAAGATTCGTCGAGGCAATACAACGACCCTCATGAAAAATTTGACATTCATTTTACGACTGCCATTTTCGCGGGGATGAAGGGTCGAGGGAGGATTCCAAGTCCTATCATGAGCCGCGGAGCAACACATAGAAGGAAATATGTTCGTACGAAAGACTCTGGCGGGTCTTTATAGTAGACTCGTTCCTTTGACAGCCTGCAGGTTTCTCCTAGACATAACTATATTATGTTTGCACCGCGCGAGCGTAGCATTTATTCGAGCCGGTACAGGATCAAATTTGCATTTTCCGGAAGAGCCGTTTAGAAGTTCTCTTTCGTGGATGGATATATATATATATATATATATATATATATATATATATATATGCGACGCGAGGGCGAAGCTCAAGCTCACACAGGACGAAGAAAGCCGGGTGTAGGTCGCATGGTCTCGGGACTCGGTTACGGTTATTTAATGAATAAAAAAGGGAAACGCGAGATACGGGACAATGGAAAAGAGTGAGCTCGAGAGAAAGACTCTCTGCTATACCGAGAGAGCGGCTTTGTTCCCTTTCTCTCTTCATGTTCCTCTCACTCTCTTCCTCTTCCTGGTCACTCCATCTCCCACTCGGGTTGGCCCACAGAGGGTAAGATGTGGGATTGCATTTTAATAGAGGAATTACGCGAAGCGTTCCGCAGGGTACTAAGTCACCACCCGTCGCGTACTCCGCCTCGTCCACCACCGAACCATCCCTTTTCGCCAAGGTACTCTCAAAGAGTTAAACGTCGACGAACGTCCGGGTACCTCGTCTCGAAAGAGAGCCGGAGTGTTGCCCGAGCTCACATTCTCCGAGGACACTTAATGAAGCCACGGGGTTTCCTCCCGTAGAAGTAGGAGGACCCCTGTGTTTCCTTGAGTTGACGATAGGGAAGATGCAAATACCAGAACCAATAAAAGCGAATCGTTACCGAGAAACAGGACGAAGCGAACGAATCGTCTCATAACTTCAAACAGGACCCTCAAGACAATTCAACGAAATGAGGTTTCAACGCTGTTCATTGTCGTTGATTCGCGAAATAATTGGCCAAGAAGTCAGTCATCCGCATGTCAAAAATGTCATCATAGCATCGACGATGCTGCAGCATAATTTTTCGGATCGTATGGTGAATATTTCCCACATACTTTGCCAAGATTTGATGGGAACGTTTGATGCGAAGATGTGAGATTGCAACGTGCCCTCGCGGAAGCGTCTTCGACTAAGCGAAAATCTGAGATCGCAGCACGCCCTCGCGGAAGCGGCCTCAACTGAGTGAAAGTCTGAGATCGCAGCGCGCCCTCGCGGAAGCGTCCTCAACTGAGCGAAGGTCCGACATCGCAGCGCGCCCTCGCGGAAGCGTCCTCAACTAAGCGAAGGTCCGAGATCACAGCGCGCCCTCGCGGAAGCGTCCTCAACTACGAGAGATCGGGATGATGGAGCGCTTCAACGTCTCCTGGCTCTCTTTCAACGCCTATTTCTCGTATGTGTGACTCGCATATATTCATATAAATGTATTCATACATACACACATATAAATTTGAAATAGCTGAACCAGCAAAAACAATTACGTTGTTTATGTAGCATCCCTCCCTCTCTCTCTCTCTCTCTCTCTCTCTCTCTCTCTTTCTCTTGCGTACGCTGCTGGGTTTTCTTCTGAGAACGCGATCGTTATCCGTTACACCTTCACGCTGCAATAAGGTTTACGTAATCGCGTTTCCCATCCCCTTCCTCAAGCTACGGGATTTTCCGGCCTCTGATACATGCAGAGTTGCCTCTACTATCACGATTGCTCTCGAACTGTTAAACTCGTGCTGCGACAGCGAGGCTCGTAAACTTCCACCTTCGAACTCGTAAACCTTTTTCCTTCTCGCTTTCTCGTTTTCGCATATTCTTCCATCCCTCTCTCTCTCTCTCTCTCTCTCTCTCTCTCTCTCTCTCTCTTTCTCTTTCTCATGCACTTCCGCAACAACTCGACTCGTGCCACGTGCGACCCAAAGCGAGGCACATCCTTCGCTCCTTACTTCGAATTCTCGTTTACGAATGCGCGCGAGTTTCTTCGTTTATACAGTGAAATCGCTATGGCTTACACGCAGGGCTCTTTTCCTTTGTTTTTTATACCCCAAGTATATATTAGGGTGGTCAAGAAGGGCATACCACCGTTATTGTCGATTTTTTTTATTGCCGCCCCATCAACGTTGTAGTGTGATGTAATGAAAGAGGCATTCTTTAGAATCTCTAAGTTCAGACATTACACAATCTTTCGTCGCGGGAATTCTTTATGTTGAGAGATTGAAATTCATGTGATTGCACTGTTTTTTGAAAGTAATCGTCCTGCCACGTCGAAATTGAATGACTGTTTAAATTCCATAAAATTGAGATGATTTGAATTTTATATTAATATCTGAAAAAGTAAATTCTATGTTTGACAGAAATCAATCTCTTATAAACCAATTTTGTTTATATTCATAACGATAAACGGTCACTGCTTTCACTTCGGTTATCCTAGGTTATGCTATTCTTTTTTCGTTCTGTTTTCTCGCTCGTTTTTTCCAAAAATGTAGAAAATTTCAGTAAGGAGCGCAATAAAGAAATTTACCGTTTTTTAACCGCCCAAATGTGTATACATAGAAGTAACTACAAATAAGACTCAATATAGTTATCCACCATACATAGAAAGAGGCACTAGGGGTATTTCTCGTGAATGCAGAATGAAAGCAAAAGTATATTCACTGAGTCGTTTCACGACCGAACGTTTCGCTGCACTAGAAACATTTGTGCTTGCTCGTGAGATCCCGAAGAATCAGCGGCATTAAAGGAAGTTTAATGGCAGCCGAGAAGACAACCGGAAATTTTCCAAGCAAAAAAGAATCATAGCTCCTCGTAACATTATACTCAAGTATGATTGAGTGATTCGGATGGATTTCACTGATTATTTTGCGATAGCAATTGTATAATCTTCTGTTTTAATCGTAGATCTCTTGATAATGATCAAAAAAATTATTAAGAACAATTTTACGATTACTTTCTACCGATTCTGACGACTTTAGTCGCAAAACTTGATTTCTAAGGGCTCGCAAGCGTGGAAAAAATTATAGCTCGGTTAAGGCGGTATTCTGGTCTAAATTGTATGAAAAATCATTTTTTTCATATTCTTAAAGTTTAGACCTTTAAGGATATATCCTGGAAAGGAAATTTTTTAATTCCAATAATTTACAGAGTAATAGCTGTTTTAGTGATGCAGCGCGTAACTTTAAGGGATTCTGGTCTAGAATTTTAAAAAAAATCATTTTTTTTGCATATTCTTAAAGGGTAGACATTTGAGAATATATCCTCGAAAGGGAATTTTTGAATTCCAATAAATTAACGAGTTATAGCTATTTTAGTGATGCAGTAACTACCCTCGTCACGTCAGAGCGAAATTTTAAGGGGATTCTGGTCCAGAATTAAAAATTTTTTTTTTGCATATTCTTAAAGTGTGGACATTTAAGAATATATCCTCGAAAATAAATTTTTGAATTCCAATAATTTACGGAGTATTTACGGAAATTTTTGTTTTTTGTTTTCTCTGAGGTATGAACTTTAACGACATTCTTACTAATTAAGAACCTTTTTTTAAATTTTGTATCGGATTACTAAAAAGGTTGCAAAATCGTGTCAGTCAATACATCCCCTTTTTATCCCCAACTTTACCAACTTATAACTTATTAAATTTTAATTTTTTTTTCTCGATATTTTTTTTGTATATTGTCAAAATATTATGAAATATATTGTAAAAAAAGAATGGTAAAAATATATACATTTTTTTTATTGAGCCCGAGATAACTCTCAAAATGTATGTCTCTAGACCGGAATACCGCCTTAACGCGACGAGTCAACAAAAAAATTGAGCATTTAATTAACGCAACAAGCTTTAAGTTTCGAGTAAGTGGACGTAGCAACGACTGAAGGAGTCTTCTTTGCCAAGTATTTAGCGACTTTGCACTCGAAAATGAGCACATTGGAGAGTGGCGATGAATAAAGCTTGCAGACTTCGTTTGAAAGCGCAATTATGTCTACGCTGGTGAGAACATGGTATCGCGAAAGCTTCAAGTATTGACCCAAAGCCGGTATGAGAAGACACGAGTACACTTTAAAGCGGATTATATTCGTTGGTCCAACACCAAAAATAACCCATTGCTCTCGTCACTATATATGAGGCATTCCACGCTATTTCAATCAAAATTCTGCCTTGCTGATTTCGATTTTCCTCTAAATTTTTTATATAAAAAAAAAAAACACATTGAAAACAAAAAATCTCCAATTTTTTCAGAATTTTGTGGTCACGCGTTTTTTGGTCATTTTTTTTTTTAAAGAGGGACCTTTTTGTAAAATCTGAAAAAATCAGAATAATCCAATAAAATATAATAACATTTTTAGGCTTTGTTCCAAAATGGAGATTTCAATACTCTACGAGTAAAATTTAAAAAATTGCAAAAAAAAAAATTTCTAAATTTTACATCATAAAGTATTAAAATCTCCATTTTGGAGTAAAGCCCAAAATTTTTGTTACATTTTATCAGATTATTCTGAATTTTTTCGGATTTTACAAAGTGTCCTATTTAAAAATAAAAAAATAAAAAATCTAAAAAACGCGTGACCAAAAAAATCTGAAAAATTTTGAGAAATTTTTTTTCAATGTGTGTTTTTATACAAAAAATTTAGAGGAAAATCGAAATCATCGAGGCAAGATTTTGATCGAAATAGCGTGGAATGCCTTATATATTTATGCAGAAAGGAACGGAAATGTGCATGAGTGTGTGCTGAAGCGAATAGGACGATTCGGCAATTGTCGTGATATATTTTTTCGTTCAAACCGTTACAACAATTACACTCGAGTGGCACGAGCCACTCGAGACACAGTTGGCTCGAATTCAGAATATTTCTCGTTTTCCATCCTTCCTTTATGTCCTCTGCATCCACCACTGGACCATCGGCTATTTTATTATTATTATTTTTCTTTTCCAGTGGCCCCTTTCTCGGCTCATCGGAGATTTCGTGACTTGAATAACGAGAATGCCGAGGTCGAGGAAATGGCAACGGAAGAATGAAGAAGCTGCAACGAGGAAACGAGGTAAAGTGAAAGAATAGTGTCCTAATAAAAACTTGCAGATCAATTTTTTCAGAAAGAAAGACGGAGGTAACTCCGGTAATTACGCATTTTGAGAGCTTCCCAACAATACACATTTTTTCCCGGCTTTTTCGCAGAAAAAAATTTAGCATGCAACTCTTATGAACTTCGCCATTGAACATTTTTATTGGTGTCTTGATGAAGAGGACGCTGAAAAAATACTTAATTGTGAAAATTCAAGAAAGCTCTTGAATCGGATGATCATTTAATCGTCATTTAATGTAAAAAAAAATATATAGACTAGGGCGATTTTTTTTTCGACTTTTTTAAATTTTCATCCCTCATCCCCACCTAAAATGCTGTTGCATATGTCTAAAAGAAACTACCCTGAAAGTTACAGCCCTTAATATTAATATTAAGTACTCGCCCTTCGCGTGAAAAGATTTCCCATCTAAAATACACGTAAATAAAAAACTTTTTTCTTCAAATTGCTATAACTCCACGGCATTTTATGCTATTATATTGTCCTTGGTCGCAACTTACGCAGAATTGAACGTTCTTCAAAAGTGTCCTGAGCAGCATAAGTGTAATTTACACTGGTGAGATGGTACGAGTCACTAAAGTTGATTTTGACCCACACTTCTCGTTTTTTTGCTGTTATTTTTGAAATGATCCGCGTTATCGAAAAATTGCAAAGGAAAGTTTTGTTGGAAATTTAATTTCCTACAAAAAAGGTCTTTTAGACCTACTTGAGAAAATTGTTATTTCTTGAGATATTGAACCTTAATTTATTTGCGGTATAAAATTTTTACGGTTTATCGAACCAAAAGTTCTTAATTGTTGATATTCCATATCATTTCGCCACTGGTGATATGATATGTGATCTGGTGATATGATATAGAATATCAAAAAATTGAAACTTTTGGTTCAATAAACCATAAAAATTGTATACCAAAACCAAGTTAAGGTCCAATATCTCAAGAAATATCAATTTTCGCAAGTAGGTCTAAAGGACCTTTTCTGTAGGAAATTAAATTTCCAACAAAACTTTCCTTTGCAATTTTTCGATAACGTTGATAATTTCGAAAATAACAGCAAAAAAACGAGAAGTGTGGGTCAAAATCAACTTTGGTGACTCGTACTATCTCACCAGTGTAAATTACACTTGAGCTGCTCTGGACACTTTTGAAAATCGTTCAATTCTGCGTAAATTGCGACCAAGGACAATATGATAGCATAAAATGCCGCGGAGTTATAGCAATTTGAAGAAAAAAGTTTTTTATTTACGTGTATTTTAGATGGGAAATCTTTTCACGCAAAGGGCGAGTACTTAATATTAATATTAAGGGCTGTAACTTTCAGGGTAGTTTCTTTCAGACATATGCAACAACATTTTAGGTGGGGAGTGAAAAAAATAAAAAAGTTGAAAAAAAAATCACCCTAATATAGACAGATTGAACATTGAAAAAAATAGACAGGATTTTCCGAAATAGGGGAAGATATAGTTTTAATTGAACGTCCTTGACAATAATTTTTGTTATTATTTCAAAAATGAGATCAATCCTTATTTGATTGAGCTATGAAAGTTTTGACCCAAATTATCTTTACGTCAGACTCAATGCCTCAAAATGATGGGAGGGAAAATAGACGGAAGAAAACAAACAAAGGCGAAGGGAAAACGAGGGCAATGAATCTCAAACACTAATTACACGAAGAGGTTTGCCACGTGAGCACAGAGACGACGAGACCACGACGAGGAAGAAGAAAAGTTAATTTGCCGTCAGTAGAGCTCGGTTAATCTTTCAGTCTCGCGCTAATAAGATCGTGCCCTGAAAAGTTATATACATGGGGTCGAAGGGCGACGGAAATATATGGGAAAATCCTTGAGACTTTCTCGAGACATTCCTCTCTCCTTCGCAATTTTCTTCTTTGCTTACTCGTAATTCGTCATGTATGAAATACTTTTCTTCTTTTTCTTGATTCTCGTCACGCATGACGCACAGCACTTTTCCGTCACGCAAGAGCTTTCGCACACATTCGCAACGGAAGTTAACGGACGCAAGCACAACGGTGTTAACGTCATACGTCACGTAATAGTTACGCCGGCTAAAGTTTCCCCCTGATCTTTTTTTCTTCGAAATCACTATTTTGCCCTACATTCGTTGCCATGTACGAGCAAGGCCCAAGAGATTTTCCAACAACGATTTTCGGGCAAACTCTAGTTTCATCGAGGCAGGAGATAATGACGTTAGTCAAAAGCTTAACTAAGCTTAAGCTAACGTTGTTCCAATTCTAGTTTGCAAAATTTGTTTCATCCATGTTTCTACTTAAGAACTTTGAACTGGATTCACACGTATTTCTGAAAATTCTTAAGCTTTTTTAAATATACCCTAACTTAGCAATTTAATACAAATGCAGCAAGAGTATTTTATTTTGAAAAGATTAGCTATATCACTTCGAAATTAGCAGTGTAGTTCCTTTAAAGGGGCATTCTGGACTAGAATTTTGATAAATCGATTTTTTTTTCATATTCTTAAAGTTTAGACCTTTGAGAATATATTCTCGAGAGGAAATTTTTTAATTCCAATAATTTACGGAATTATAGCTATTTTAGTGACGCAGCAACTGTGCCCACTATGACGGAACCTTACTTTAAGGGGGTATCCTGGTTTAAAATTTTGAAAAAATATTTTTTTTTATCCTTAAAGTTTAGACTTTGAAGAATATATCCTTGAAAGGAAATTTTTTAATTCCAATAATTTACGGAATTATAGCTATTTTAGTGACGCACCAACTACGCCCATTGAGTCAGAGCGTAACTTTAAGGGGGTACTCTGGTTTAGATTTTTTTTTAAAATCATTATTTAGCATATTCTTAAAGTTTAGACTTTCAAGAATATATCCGCGAAAGAAAATTTTGTAATTCCAATAATTTACGGAGTTATAGCTACTTTAGTGACGCACCAACTACGCCCATTACGTCGGAGCGTAACTTTAAGGGGGTATCCTGGTTTACAATTTTTTTTTAAATCATTATTTTGCAAATTCTCAAAGTTTAGACTTTGAAGAATATATTCTCAAAAGGGAATTTTTTAATTCCAATAATGTACGGAGTTATAGCTATTTTAGTGACGCAGCAACTTTTAGTCACGAGGCAGAAAATCTGACCATATACGTTTTTCTCAAAACTACTTTCTCAACACTACTCACATGATATCTCAAGTTCTACTCAACCGATTCACTTCAAATTTGTTACCAATCTTCAATATACGACTCTCTATCGCGTCTACCACTTTTGTATCGAAATTATTATTTATTACTATTCTAAAAAAATTGAAAACTATGAAAAGAGGAGTCGAAAAACGCTGTTTTTTGTTCAGACCGCCGCCATTTTGCAAATTTTGTTTTCCATTTTCTCTGAGGCAGGGGCTCTCACAACATTCTTACTAATTGAGAATCTTTTTTTTTTATTTTGAATTGGATGGCTAGAAAGGTTACAATCGTGTCAATCAGCATACCCCTTTTTTTAGCCCTCCGGCCTTATAACTAATTTAATTTTAATTTTATTTTTCGAAATTTTATTCATTTATTGACAAAATATTAATAAAGATATTGTAAGAACAAAGGATGGTAAAAATATGAATATTTTGTTAAATATCTCTCGGCAAAATGCCCAAAATAGATGTCTCTAGACCAGAATATCGCCTTAAAATTGGTAGCGCTCTAACTTTTAGAGCTTTTTAGTTATCGCATCAAAACTATTCATGCAAACAGATTGAGACACAATTATAATTGATATTCAATTTGCGAAAAATTAATCAAAAGATTCGAGTATTATATTATTATAATTATCTCCGTTTTTTTCCATCATTTGCTACATTTCATTCGCGGGAACGAAGAAATTGATAAACTTAACTACATTTAAAACAGGACCAGCGATTCATGGGAAAAATGAGATAAGATTCTGATTTGTACGATTTTTTTGTGTTCAAACCAATATTTCTTGGAGTTTCCCTGAACGCCTGAGCCCCTTTTTCTAGACCTCCTCATTCCTTAATTTCTCTTTAAGTCTTCGGTGCCTCGAAATCAACGGAAAGGCTCGAGGCACATCTATGTACACACAGTGCCGATATTTCTATAGATAGAGACGCGAATAACACAGGAAGTCTAGACAATCGAAGCTAAGGTCTCACCAGCTAAAACAGCCAGAGGGGGAGAGCCGGGATATTGGTTCGATTTGTTGAGCAATCGATACAGCATTGGCCGGTAAGGGTGGCTGAATCGTCCGAGCGCAACGTTAGTTTAATTGAGTGGCTAGCAACGGGAGCATACCGGGAATTGTGAGGCTCGAAATCCAATTAATGGCTCACGAGTATACGTCTCCAATTTCCGCGGTCTTTTCTCCAGTCCACAAATCCCACCTTCACAGCCTTCTGACCCCTTTGATTTCGTTCGCCCCACTTTTCATCCTATTACACCAATATACTTTTTTTTCAAATGCAAGATCATTAGTCTTCATTTGCAGTTGTGCAATTGCTGCCCAATGATGAATTGTGCATCGTGCATTGCTTGTACCAAATGGGATTGCCAAAGCGTTCGACCTTGGCTTCATTAACGAAACCACGGACCATTTTGCTGGTCAGTTGACTCTCAAAATTTGTAATCCTACAAACAGGATTACTCCATCATGAATTCCACGATAAGGCAAAATTCGAGAGATAGGTGGAAAATTGTGCGATCATCCCGACATTGTCTATCTTGTCACTGCGATGATGAAAAATCTCTCATCAATGCGGGCTGTCGTGCGAATGATTATTCTACTAAACAATCCGACCACAGTATCAAAATTGTACCTCCGCGAGTGTACCCCGTAGTAAAAAACTCCATTGAATCGCCAATGGCAACCAATGGTCCTCATACGACTCCATTGGACAATGAATGGGGACCCATTGAGATTTCCGCATTTTTCAATGGCGTATAGGAACGACCATTGATCAGTGAATGGATATCCATTGAAAAGTCACCATTGCCCAATGCCGTCCATTGGACAGCAAATGCGGATGAACCGAATGATCACCATTACTCAATGATGCCCATTGGAAAGCAAATGCTGATGGACCGAACGATCAGCATTGCCCAATGATGTCCATTGGAAGGCAAATGCTGATGAACGAAATGATCAGCTTTACCCAATGATGTCCATTGGGAAGTAAATGTGGATGAACTGAATGATCAGCATTACCCAAAGATGTCCATTGGAAACCGCGTCGCGTTAGTTCCGAGACTTGGCGCGAGATGTCGCAGGACGTCAACCTGCTGAACTCTCATACGGATTATGCGAAGAGTATGTTTATCTAGACGAGTGTGAGCACGGAATATTAGCAGAAGTCGGTGTCCAAAAAATCCATGCAAGGAGTTCTTGCCGGCTGGTGCCCATGGGACAATACCTATTCCGCTTGAAATGGGGAAGTCAATCCTCATTGGAAAATCCCTATTCGATTTCAAATGGGGAATTCAATGGCGAAAATGTCCTTGGGCAATGCGGCATTCATCTCCATTGGTTATTTTGGCAATGGGGAATGAATGGCAATTTTTCAATGGTGACGAATGGAGTTTTTTACTATATGAAAGAATCTCCACTGATTATCGCCATTCATTCCCCGTTACCTACAAAAACCAATGGAGATGAATGCCGAATTGCCTATGGGGATTTTCTTCATTGAATCCCCATAGGATAATCCCCATTCCGTTTCAAATGGGGAAGTCAATCCTCATTGGAAAATCCTCATTCGATTTCAAATGGGGAATTCAATGGCGACAATCCCCTTAGGCAATTCGGCATTCATCTCCGTTGGTTATTTTGGCAATGGGGAATGAATGGGGATTTTTCAATGGCGACGAATGGAGTTTTTTACTACGGGACTACCGATAATTCAAGCGATTGAGAACAATTGCCGAGGATTTTGAACCTCGCCTTTTCTGGCAGAGAATTCGTCGGTGATGCGCTCGGACGATTGAGAGAAAGCAATCGTGAAGTGTGTTGCATTGTTTGTTGCGGTGAAAAAGGTAGAAAGAGAAAGAGAGATAGTGCAGTTTTGAGTTCAACGAGAGAACGAAGGAGGTCATTCCTAGTGTGCCAAGAGGGGGATTGATCTTTTGGCAAGTACCTCCGAAAAGTCCTCGTGGCTTGAATCGACGATTCACCTTTGAAGCGGCCAAAATCTGGTCGTCCGTCTCCCGAACACCGACCTCCCTTTTTTCCTTGAGGGTATGCGACACGATTTCACACACTCTCTTTCAAAATTTACAAACCAAAAGAATCATGTCTCGAAAATATATCGAAATTGCGATAAATCCTTGCCTATCTTTTATCAAGACAAAGATCCATAGAACGATTGATCGTAGATCTTTTGTATCGCAGTGATACCTCGTTAGTCGTTTGGAAACGTTTGGCCGCCGGTAACGACACCTTTTAACGGTTAAGCCACTGCACAGATTGAGCACGGTTTTGTTTCTTCTCGTACTACCAACTATGTTATTTCTTTTTCTTTTCGCCGCAATCTGTATTTATTCGTCATGAATAAATATAAGGCGGTCTCTGGCGCTTTCGTCGTGTATCGATTCTCGTTATAACCACTCTATTTCCCTCCCTTCTAGCTCCGATCGCCTCTTCCGCTCGTTTCGACTACTTTTCTTCTTTACAATTTCACTCTGCGGATCGACTGCGGTGGCTTCGTTGTTCGCGGGAGAATTGCAAAACCAAAATCAACGAGTAATCGATTTATAGGTGGCGAATAGAAGTGGAGAATGAAGATGGAGTATTGGTGTACGAGGGAGTGATAAGGGAGGAAGAAGAACGGTAATGATGAGATTTCTGCGTCGCAAACTTTGGGAAATCATTCGTTACACAGCCACACAAAGTTCAAAAAAAAAAAAATTCGGCCTGGGGGTCTGACTATGTATACTGTATGTTTTTGGGGTCGCTGAATCCGAATCCGAGGTTGGTTTAACCCCAGCACGTCAGGGTTTGGCTATAACCACAAAAAACACTCCAAAATCAAGATTATTTTTTTAATATTTCGAAAACTATTATAGCTACGAAAAAATCATTCTGGGTTCGTCTTGAAGAGTATACTTGTGGCTATGAAAAAAAAATATTCCGAATTTTTTTTCGAGAAATCATGAATTTGGAGAATTTTGAATTTTTAAAAATCGTGCGAATTTACGATCAACATTAAATTTTTGGTTAAATTTTTTTTATATCATACCTTGTACTGATTTTAAAAGATCCTGAAATTTGAAGCAAGGTGTGTTTGTTTTTTCAAAAATATGAATTTTCGAATTTTTGAAAATTGTGTAAATTCACGATCAACATTACATTTCTTGTTAATTTTTTTTTATATAATACCTTGGAGCTATCTTTAAAGATCCTGGAATCTTCAGGATCTTTTAATTTTTGAAACAAAAAAAGCACCACCCTGAACATTTCAGGATCTTTTAAGACCAGTCCAAGGTATTATATAATAAAAATTTAAGCAAAAATTTAATGTTGATCGTGGATTTACACGATTTTTTAAAATTACAAAATTAATAGTTTAGAAAAAACAAAAAACACCTTTCTGAAAACTTCAAGATCTTCTAAGATCAGTACAAGGGATGATTTAGGAAAAAAAAATTATAAAAATTCAAAATTCTCCATACTTGTCATTTTTCAAACAATTTTTTCGGAATTTTTTTTTTTTTAGTAGCCACAAGTATAGTCATCAAGATGAACCTAGAACGATTTTTTCGTAACTATCATAATTTTCGAGATATTTAAAAAAACAACTTAATTTTTGAGTGTTTTTGAGGTTATAGCTAAACTCTGACGTGCTTGGGTTAAACCAACCTCGTAATGTGATTCAGTGACCCCAAAAACATATAGTGTACATAGTCCGACCCGCAGGCCGATTTTTTTTCTTTTTGTGTGGCTGTGTTATCTTTGCGGATTTTTCCTCTACAGTGTCTTTTATCTGTAACATTGTTCCACATTTTTTTTATCATCAACGTTAGTAGCTAAACACAGTTTGTTCACATTCTCATCTAATAGGGTGAAAGAATCTCAATCGAAGGACGGAAGGAAAAAAGCATATTTTTTCTCTATTTTTTGATGGAATCAATAAATTATTTTATACGAAATTTGATGCATATACAAGTGCAACATTTAACCCTCCGTGGTCACACTTATCTTGGTCGATTTGACCTTGTCCATTTTTGAACACGTATTGTGACCAAACTATCGGTCGGAAAATTCTCAAAAAATTACAGAACATCCTTCAAACATTCTAGTTGATGTATTTTAAATTAGTTTATTTAAAATCATATGACTATATATTCAAAAAAATTCATAAAAAAGAAAAAAGAAAAGTAGTCGTGGGGTCGTTTTGACCCAGTGTAACCACGGATGAAGGTTAAATAATATTCAATGCAATTTTCATTCGAAAATTTGGAAAATTCAGCCGGTGGGACCTAGTTTTCGGAGACCCCTCAAAAAAGCGTCCTCATGGCGATCAGGAGAACTCATGATAGCATTGTCTCGAATTTAAAAACGAAATTCCATTTGTCAGTAGATAAATATAGTTCGCTATTGAACGCAGGTTTAAAAAAAAATTTAAATTTAAATTTTTGGCAGAGTTATATTGAAAACAGTACAATTTTTGATACCATTTACAGGGTGGGGGTCGAAGAGTCGAATAACCAATATTTCGAACGGCCGAAATCCCGAATTTCACGATTACGAGCGTTCGAATAACGAAGCGCCGAAATCCCGAATGCCAGAAAAGCGAAAGCGGAGAGAGCCGCCCCATGCGTAAGAGAGAGAGAGATGCGCCTCCTCTCTCTTTTACGCATGGGGCGGCTCTCTGGACTTTCTCTTTTCTGGCGATCGGGATTTCGGCGCTTCGTTATTCTAACGCTCGTAATCGTAAAATTCGGGATTTCGGTCGTTCGAAATATTGGTTAGTCGGCTTTTCGACCCCCACCCCATTTACACTGTAAAAAATGTGTTAAATTAACACCACCAGTGGTCTATATAGGTCCATCCCGTTTTGTGTAAAACACCGAATAAGTCAGTGCTTTACACAAAACGGGATGGACCTATATAGACCACTGGTGGTATTAATTTAACACCCCATTTTTTACAGTGTACACTACGCCTTGTAAAATTAGTTGTAATCGTAAAAAAACTTTCGTTTAATCACTAGTCGATTCTATTTTGAAAAAGTGTGCAATATTTCAATGAGATTGAAAATTGACTTCAAAAATAGTTTTTTTAGAAAAACGCTGGTCTAGCCTAATGAGAGGAATTTCCAAAGGCGCTCTACCCCTCTCTCTCTCTCTCTCTCTCTTCTTTTGGACTTGAACTCTGACTTGAAACTACGGAAAAATATTCTAGAGATATCGTATTATCAGATGAAAAAATGTTTACAATGTATTTTTCCAAATTTTCAAACGCCTGTAACCTCTTAATAGAGGTCAAAAAAACCTATCAAGATCAATTTCCCAATTATCGTCTATCGAATTCGACGAATTGGGGCTCAAAAGTAAATAAATTTTTTTTAAAAAGGATTGTTTTTAGTTTTCAAAACTATGTAACCTCGGACTGAATCTCTTGTCTCTCCTATATTTTATCTTAACCTCAGGGCTGCCAATGAGTCACTATTATCACTATTGTTCACTATTCCAAAATCGTGTCACTTTTCTCACTATTTTCGAAATTTGGTCACTATTGTCACTCTTTCAGAGTTCAGAAGTGGTTCAAATAGAGGTGCTGGTTAGAATAGGGGACAAACTTAGAAAAATCATCAAAATCGGATTGGAACCTTCAACGATTGCGAAGAGAATGAACGCAGTCTAGAGTCGAAATTTTGAATTAAAAAAAAAAACACCTATTTTAGTGGGAAGATTCAATTTTGGCCAAAATGCAAAAAAAAAAATTATTCAATTTTTTTTTCAAACCTTGTATCGATGTATTTTGTCCCCCTGAATACAAATCTACCAATAGTTTTCTCAAAAAATCAAAATTTTTATGATTTTTCATCAAAAACATTTTTGCTCAATTTCAGACGAAAAAGACTATTTAGACGAAAAAGGCACTATCTTGTCATTCCTGTGGAAGACAAGTCACTAATCTACTATTTTTGACCTCCTAAAACGCTGGAAACCCTGCTTGACCTTCATTTCTTCGCTGCGTTCTCATTGTTCCAAATTCTTTTTGTTTCTTCGCTAATAAAAAAAAAACAAAGAGGAAAAAAAACATTCATCGGTTCCGTATCACGTACGAAATCGTTGTTCATTTTTTCTCTAGTAAAATGGTGCCTCGTTGGCACGTGTCTGATGGCAAATAGTGATCCTCGTAGTTGACTCTGGGTCACAGTTTGGTTGAACGTGCTTTTGCGGACGAATTCGCGGTCGGGAATGATGTTTTAGTGCGAAACGGCCATAACGGGAAGGCTAAGCCATGATCGTTCGCATATAGATACCACCTACGTACATTACGCAGAGAGCTGGACTGTGGAGAAACGACCCCTGTGATTTCACTTCATGATGAATGCCAAACGATGAGCTACTCACAGTTCTCGTTCGCGGTCGTTCAGCAGTTATGCGAAAGTCAGCACTGCGCGATACAACACAGCAGTTTCGTACTTGTACACATTCTAGGCTGTTAACGTTTGCGGAGGAAACGCGCTGGGCCGAGCGCACTCGTGCGGTTATATTGCACTTCAAGCTGATGGTTCTCGTTTGCCGAGCGTAAACGAACCGAGTATTAGTCCTCGCGATCCAGTCGTACCAAAGGACCATGGCAATGAGCCACGAAAATCGTTAACCATTTTGCATTGTACGCCCTTAATGTTGACGCTAAACATTGCGCTGCGCGATAAGAAGATAACGAGTGATCGAATGGGATCAATCGTAACGAGGAACCTTCAAGCATCATCGTTCTCTTGTTGCGGCTCAATGAAGAGGTTCGAACAAATCTAACTAAAATTGTCATACTAAAATGATAGGTTGATGAGGTATCATCTGATACCTCATCCAGAAGTACATCTTTCCCAAATTTCGGTTATCACGACCTGTTATGGGTCAATTCTTATATGAACTTCATGATGATTAATGGGGAAGATCTTTTGGAGTTGGTAGTCGTTGGGCCACTTCAAGATAATTCATTGCGACTATGATCCACAAGCCTTTCGGTCATCAATGTTAGTTGGAAAGCTTTCTTTCTTGCTCAAAGCATGAAAGGTCTACTTGTTTGCCTTGAGGTGATTCAACGACTCAGCAAATTTCTAATAAAGATTCTGCGGTCGTTTTCCGGCCGTGGGTAGAAATGTTTGCTGGAGGCTGGAGTCAAAAAGTGTCACGGTGAGATGAAAAAAAAAAAATGTCAAGGGTCTGGTTGAAATGGCCAGCAAGTTCACGGGTTCAACATGATGGAACCCGAATGAAGAATCTTCTAGCTGCTGGTTGCGCACATCCCACCGTCATTTACAACTTTACAAGTGAGCGGGTATCCGGTGAAATCGACAAAAGCAGGTCAAAAGAAATGGTATCGCATTTCGGAATGAGAATTCAGCGGCGTCATCTAGTTCAATATCTACCCGAATTTTCCCCAGTCCTGCGAACCTGGCGCACTTATGAGAAGAGACACGTTACACCGCCAAAAGTTGCCATACATTCATGGCAAAGTGTTCGGCAAACTTTCATGAATAGAAGAAGGGAAAAAAATTATGTTACCCCCGACTGGGTCTTTCGTGGCCTTTACCCCAGCGAGTCCTTTGCTCTGACCCCTTCTTCTTCCTCTTCTTCTTCGGCATAGTCTTCTGTCCTCTTTTGCCTGATCTTGTATTAGTGCCCCTCCTCGATTTCCAGCACATTTCGCCGCACAATTCCTGGGTGTCACTTAAGTGTGGGGAATAATGTTGGCTGCGGATTCGAATGACTGGTCCCAAATGACACACGTTTTGCCGCGCGCGTTCCTGCAACTTTGAATGTTTGCCGCGCCCGGAATTGAGGAGCCGGGTCGACCCCCGCCGCGCTTTTCTCACCTGCCTTCTCTCTCTCTCTCTCTCTCCATCGCTTCTCTCTCTTTCTCTGTTCCACACCTTTTCATTGTCATCGATCGATGTGTGTACAAGCACAATGACATACACATCGCTGTTGTGTGAAACGCGGCGACATCAGAGCCCAACCTGAATGACGATCGTCATTTAAGAGTCGGAAAGCATCGATGAGATGAGGAACCCCACGCCGTCGCATTCATAATACACTTTGAACAGCACTGCCGTGTCTTTTGGCATTAATATACCGCGCCGCCAAACGAACCGCTCCCAGTGGGCACAAGTGCATTGCACTTGTGCCCACTGGAAATGCGACTGGAAATCACGCGGCTCGCAACACAATGCCGACAGTCGTCCAAAATAGTGGAGCAACACGTAACATAATGGCACAATTTTTAAGTGTCCGGCTCATTGTAGACTATTTCCGTATGAACGAATGCCGATTTTTTCTCACGGTTCCCGGTCCCTCGCAATCCATGGATTGGGTTTCGGTTTGGGTTTGGGTTACATCATATGGAGGATTAAGGATAATAAGTGTTTTAATATGAACTGTACGTAAAAATGTCTAGAAGAAGGAATGAAGGGAGCATGATTGGATTTTTACCCTCAAGAAGACTGCTTGGGGAATTTTCTTTGACTAGGGAACAAAACGGATGTTACCCCATGGAATTTTTGGAAAAAATAATAATCCATACTGAAATTCTTATGGTGACCGAAGTTAAATGTTCGTTACTCCGTTCGATATACACTGTCGTCTAAAATTTGGAAACATTTGCTCTCATTCCGCGTCGCACAAAAAGTTTCGCTGCTCTTTTAAAAATGCAGATATTTCCATTCAACAAGCGGCGTTTCAAAGAGAATATATTCAGCTCCATTTCACAATTTGGTTTTTTTTTTTTTTTTTTGGCGTTGAAATTTCGGTGCACGATTCGTGGAAATTTTTTTACCTGTTTTCGCATTAAAACTTGGGGGGGGGGGGAGTATAAGCTTTAATTTCGGATTTTAAAAAGTTTTGTACGATTTTTTTTGCAAAAATCTTCAATTTTTTGCAAAAAAACGACTATATTTATAAAATGTGGCGTAACTCTAGAACTAGTCGGTTTTGGTGAAATCACCAGAAGGGTAAAAAGTTGCATACGATCATTCTGGATTCAATTAAATTTTTTCAGAATTTTTTTCAACATTTTTTTTTTCCAAATTTGTTCTTTGATGAAATTTTTTTAGAATTTCTTTCAACATTTTTTTTTCCAAATTTGTTTTTCGATGAAAAAGCCGTGTAGATGAGATTTTTCGATGAATAAGTCGTGTAGATGAGGTAAGATACCCGATTGTTTAAGATAAAAAATAAATATAAATAAAATATGACCATGTTTCGAAAAGCGTACCATGTTTCAAAAAGCGGGTTAAGAAAAATCGTAATTTTTTTTGGAAAATGCGAAATGAAGCTGAATAGTCGAATTGAAATATCTTTATTTTTAAAAGAGCAGTGAAACTTTATGTGCGACGCGGAATTGGGACGAGGGTTCCAAACTTTTGGACAGCGGTGTATATTTTATTTTATATTAGAAATCTATTTATTATATATTTTTAATACATTGAAAAATATATATTTTTACATGTATTCTATTTCCATAGTGACACATTTTGAAAAATTGTTTTTAAACATTTTTCTGGTGTAATGCTTTCACCAATTTTTTTGATGAAAAAAATTGGGCAAAGAATCATGAAATACCAGATGTACAGGACCATTTCTTTTCACAACTATCGTCAATGGGCATTTTTCCGTAAACGAAAGAAGTTCAATTTTCTCTAACGTTCGTTGTGAAATCGTTGTCCTTCATTTATTGTCGGCTGTGGGGCTGAAAAGTAGTCGTGAACCTTTTCGACCCGTGGGCAGGTTGTACCTGGTAGGATTCACCACTTTTGGCGGAAGTTTGCAGTACATGGAGAGTACCTCGTGGTTTTGCTATCAAAACGCCACATCTGTATCTGTACAGTGCTGAACGGGGGAAATTCCATTGGCAACTCTCTTTCGCCGAGACTATTTCGCCGTTAGCGCTCGCGTTTTTCCTGACTCGGTGCGCACTAATCGTAAACATTTTCGCAAAAGTAACGCCTAAACATTGTGTGCGAGTGCGCGAGGATTCATAAGAATTGCCGTGGAAGCCGGAAATTGGCTGCGAAGTTAAAGTGCTCCAAAAGCTCGAGACATCAGCCCATCGTGAAGCGCGAGGAGAAGAGTCAAGTGAGCATCTCGAGTGTTTTGGAAAATTCGTCGGCTAGCTTTTCCGTACAAGCCGGACATTGAGAAATCCCGTTTGCCACAAGACAACGATGCGAATGTGGAGTAAGCATCCCACATCCGCCCTCTTTGTGGAATATCATCATATATACAGGGTGTCACAAAAGTAACGGGATGGCTGAATATTTTCTTAGCTAAGATATTTTTGAGAAAGGTCAAGGTCATTCTTGCAGTCACTTTTTACGAGAAATTCAATAGTGACCTTATTTTTTACCTTGACGATAATCTTCAGGGTTATCTGAAGGTCAACTTGTTTTTTCAAATGGAAGCCCCCTTTTTGACATCGACAATCGATAGAGCGGAAAATTGCACGTTCAAATTTGTACTTAGGTTCATTTTGGCCTTGGAGGTCCGCTAAAGTCAATTAAACTTAAACGAGGTGTGGATACTTCTGGGAATAGAAGCTTTTCAAATTCTTTCATGACGACCAAAGTTATCAATTTTAACAAGGCGTAGTAGTGACCTTGACGATGACCTTTGAGGTGATTTCAAAGTCAACTTTTATTTAATGGAAACCTATATTTTTGAGTTTCGAAAATTAAACTCATTCCGAAGAGTCAATTGATCTTTGAAAGTTGACATTCAAATAACCTTGAAGGTTATCGTCAAGGTCAAAATTAAGATCACCATTTCTCGTAAAAAGTTGCTACGAGAATGACCTTGACTTTTTGAAAAATATCTTAGCTGAGGAAATATTTAGCCGTTCCGTTACTTTTGTGACATCCTGTATAAACAAATGCCTGGAGAATGCAAGCCAGTTTTGCACTTCACCACTCTCGTTGTCGCTGTCATCGTTGCGTTTCACGCGGTTATATTCCCTCGTATTCGGTAATGGTTCAACGCTAAAAGAAATTTAAAAGAAATTTTTGTTTTCTCTCTTTCTCCACCATGGCACGGAAAAAGTAAAAGCTGGAAAAGCAGGGAGTCAAGATACGACGACTATGCTTCTGTTTTAGAAGTGAACGAAGAAACGCGCGTCGAGAGAGAATGGGGATGATTCGGTGTGGGAAGCATATAAGGGAGGCTCTGAAAGAGTTACGTTAAAATATACAACGTTATCAGTGGAGGCGGCAATTGGCCATTAACCTCATGGGCTCATGACCGTCGGAAATATCTATGGGGATGGTATAATTGCTAATAACTAGGAGTAAAGTCTACATCCCCGATATATCCCTATACACACCGTTATATATTTAAGTACTTAAACGTATGTGTGCAGAGTCACAAGGTAAAGAGTGGTATAATGGTTGCATCTACCCTATATCCGCACCTATAAGATAGTATACGTTTCAGTCAGCTAGGTATCCTGGTTATTCCCGTGTTAACATCCACAGGTGGGTCATTCCATGTCAAATCGACCAATGGTTGGAATCGATCTCTTTCAATTTTGATGAAATGTGGTCGGAAGTTTTCTTTTATCATAAAACAAAGTTATACCAAAGGAAAAAAAATTAATTTTTCGTTTCGAATGTTGTGCTAAATTCAAAATTTTACCATTTTTTCAATTTTTCAAGTTAATTTTTTAAATATCTCGAAAACTATTGTAGTTACGAAAAAATCGTTCTGGGTTCGTCTTAAAGAGTGTACTTGGGGCTACGAATAAAAAATATTCCGAAAAGAAATTTTGAAAAATGATGAAATTAGAGAATTTTGAATTTTTTTGAAGTCGTGAAAATCCACGATCAACATTAAAGTTTGTTTAACTTTTTGTATATAATACTTTGTAATTTTTATATATTTTTTAATTTAATATTTTGTAATTTTGAGCAGCAAAAATTACAAAATCACATGATTGCTCAACTTTATTTAACTTAGAAGGGACGAAAAGAAAATAATGTTACCAAAATTCAAAAATTCATATTTTTGAAAAAAAAATACCTTTCCGAAAAATTCAGGATCTTTTAAGATCGGTACAAGGTATTATTTAAAAAAGTTGAATCAACAATTTAATGTTGATCGTGGATTTTCACGATTTTTAAGAATTCAAAATTCTTCAAATCCATCTTTTTTCAAATTTGTTTTTCTCAATATTTTTTTTCGCAGCCTCTAAGCATACTCTTCAAAACGAACCCTTAACGATTTTTTCGTAACTACAATAATTTTCGAGATATTTAAAAAATAACCTTAAAAAAATGGTAAAATTTAGAATTTTGCATAACTATCGAAAAAAAATTTAAAATTTTTTTCCTTCGGTAAAACTTCGTTTTACGATAGAAGAAAGCTTCTGACTAAATTTCATCGAAATTGAAAGAGGTCGATTCCAACTATTGGTCGATTTGGGACAGAATGAACCAGGTATATATATCTACATATAAATATAGTCTACACCCTCACTCTTTATGGCTACAGAGTGCAGCACACATATTCCCACACACACAGGGAAAACTATCAACGATGCGTGATAAAATAGTTTTTATCATCTACTTAGCTAAAAGCATCGTGAAAAATGGCGTGCAATTAGCCAATAAATAGAACAGGAGGTAATAGCGGAAAGTGGTGAACTTGTGGTGGTGTATTCTCAGTTGGTACGGAGGCGATGGCGCGAAAGAGAGGTTGGAGGCAAGGGGGTTAGGGTTATAACCAAAGAGGCGATGAACGGCGTGAGAACATGGTACGATACGGTTACCTGATGCATATGTTGGTTACCTAACAGTATGCTGATAGTAACAGCCATCGCGCATATACGGAAGCTTCGTCGTTCATGCACATGCCTTTGGTGAGTTGCACCGTGGATTAGACTGACCCAACGATCTCCATGGACCCGCTGAATGGATCGTACAATCTCGTCCTCTCTGTCTCTATGCTCCTATCTATATCAGGCATCACAGGGGAATGGGGTAAATGGATCGTGTGCCTGGATCGTTGAGTGTGGGGGTCTGTATAGCAAGTGGTTTAAACAGATCCTACGGAGGCTTTTCTGCAGGGTTATATCGGCCAATGCGTTATACCGATATACGCCTATCGATGGATACATCCGGGCTCTTAACGCACCTACCCCACGAACCGTGTACAATATCGGTTATAGATTCTACAGTATTAGCGGATACTGGTAGTTTAGAATAGCTTCGATATAAACAGACCCGAGAAGCGTATCGTCCAATGCGAAACGAGCATAACCCAGATACGTTCCGATGGCATCACTGTCGTACAGAGGATATTAAACGGTACAGTGATTCCCACTTTGTGCTCAATGGTTTCCAATGGTACACGGTTATCAACGGGCTTTCCATCCACTTTCCCATCGCACATGCTTCGATTTATCAATCATTCATGTGTACCGGCGAAACGCAATACCTCTGGTGGTTTGATTGATCGACCAACAATTGTACAATCATGTTCCTTATGGTATTGTCTTCTTGCGCACTGATATTGCGTAGACACTAGACAACCAACAATGTTTAGTTTCATGGAGAACACGAGAATGGCGGATAGAACCTCCTCTATTCGTTCCTGGTTTCCATAGATAACACGGTATATCGGAGGCATCGTCGAAACACCCTTGCAAATGCACAATCTTCTCCTCTTCTGACAAGGAAACTCCAACGGGCAATTGCTATTTCATCCTGACATGCAGTCTATGTGAACGCGTGTACATGGAGCCTCCAAAGTCTGTTTGGTTGCGCGTCCTTGCACCAGACGTTTTGAGGTAAATCGACATGTGGATACCCAAATAATTAGGAACGCTGTAGCGAATCGCTGCTGCATGCACCAATGTTCCCTTTCTGTAGGTGTGTTTTCTCTGTCTCGAAGTCCCGAAAGCTATCCAATCGTCTCGATAAGCCGTTGGATCGATTCCACATACGCTACACCAAATGCCTTTGTTACTCTGGTACGTTTGATTCAGAGATATCCTATCATCGGATCTGGCTCCTTGTAAACTTGGCTTCTGGTATTGATACTCTACTGCCAATCGCCGATGTGACTCACTTTGACTTGTAGATTCAGATCCTGGACGACAATTAATGAAATCACATATTCATCATTGCATTAATCAATCAGGGGTTGCACCTGTCGATTACGAGGTCACTAAAGCGAATTTGAAAGCGTGAAACTCATGTCCAGGTACCTCAACTGTTGAACCAGAATTGACACCCAACTTCGGGCGTCTAATTTATTTAACCATGCAGATGTATTATGTGGAGTCAGGGAATGGAGGCCAACGAAACGGTTGGGTTTTGGGGATAAAATTGACGGCCCGTCATTTATATGCTATGCCGGAAGCCACAGCCCTTGATGGCTTCGTGTCAAAAGCTTCGCTGCTATTTCCATAATCGACAGGTGTAGTTCGACTTTATTGTTGGAGATAACGACATGTATCATGTCTGGTTTACCGCATGTGAAAGAAATTATATTTAACTTCCTGACCCCGGCTATAGTCAAATTACAATTCGACTTCGCATTGCATATATATTAGCAACGCAAACTATACCCGTGCCCTTATCAAAAAGGGTCTTGACAGGTCTACGATCGATTCACGATATATATTGCTATCTTGCTAACTTGGGCGCATAAATGTCACGGGTTAGCGAATGCATCGGCGATGTACTTCATGCAGGGTAGGATTCAATATGGTAGGTAGCCTGTATAGAGTTGCAAATATGGACACATATTTGGAGGAGACAATATCGATAGGTCAAAAGTGCATCGAAAGTTTACTCGATAGATGTTTAAAAAAAACCTTTAAAGATTTCTGCCCAAAAGACAAGGCGGCTCGTCATCGAGTTCACCTTGAACTCGATGACTGTCTATTCTGGTCCAGACTGAAATTCTGATCTAGAATTTTGAAAACATATTTTTTTGGCATATTCTTAAAGTCTAGATCTTTACGAATATATTCTCGAAAGGACATTTTCAAATTTCAATAATTTACAGAGTTATAGCTATTTTAGTGACGTAGCAACTACCCTTGTCACGTCGGACCGTAACTTTAAGGGGGTTCTGATCTGGAATTTTGAAAAAATCATTTTTCGTTTACATATTCTTAAAGTTTAGACCTTTAAGAATATATCCTCGAAAAGACATTTCTAAATCCCAATAATTTACAGTATTGTAGCTATTTTAGTGATGCAATAACTACGCCCGTCATGTCGGAGCAAATCGGACTATTGAAGTTTTCTCAAAACTACTTTTCTGAAGACGGCTGACACAATCTCAAGTTCTACTCACCATCAAATGATTTACTTAAATTTTTTTATTCATCTTCAATATGGGGTAAGGGCTATAACGACATTCTTACTAATGAAGAATCTTTTTTTTAATTTTGTATCGGATGACTAGAAAGGTTGCAATCGTGTCAGTCAGCACACCCCTTTTTTTAGCCTTAACTGTACCAACTTGATCAATTTTCATTTTTTTTCTCGGACATTTTTTCGTTAACTGTCAAAATATTGATAAATATTTTGTAAAAAAAAGAATTGTGAAAATCTATGGGGTGTTCCAAGCTAAATCGGACAGTTTGAAAAACTTTTTTTTTATTTCCTCAAATTTTGTATGTTTTTTAGTACCCATCAAAAGACCCTTGCTGGTAAATTTTGAGATTTTTTTGATTACCCGTTCAAAAGATATTAAATTAAGAGAAAAAAACCGCTCTCTTTTCGGTATTTTGGTCGTAACTTCTTTAATAATGGTCCAAATTAAAAGTTTTTTTTATTAATTTTTGTTTTTTTATGGCTTTTTTTAGAAAAAAATACAACAAAAATATTCGACGCGTTTCCGAATGAGTTTGTTGAGTTTTAAACTTTAAATCGCGTTTTTAAAAGTGAGTGTATATATATATTTTTAAATTTTTGCTTTAAATATCTATCCATTCAACTACTCTTAAGACTAGTCCGATCGTGGGCCTTCCATAACTACTATTTTTTTCGATTTTTGAAAACTAAACAATTTTTTTATTTAAAAAGTTTTATAAGAAAAGTGTCAAAATAAATTCTAAATAATGAAAAGAAATACTATACAGTAACGAAAATTGGTATTCATAATAATTTATAGAAAAAAAGTTTTAATTTTCAAATTCGAAAAAAAAGTAGTTATGGAAGGCCCACGATCGGACTAGTCTTAAAAGTTGACTAGATAGATGTTTAAAATTGAAAATTAAAAAAAAATCAACATGTACTCATTTTTAAAAAGGCGATTTAAAGGTTAAAACTCAAAAAACTCATTTAAAAACTAGTCGAATATTTTTGTTGTATTTTTCTGAAAAGGCCATGAAAAAACAAAAATGTAAAAAAGAAACTTTAAGTTCGGACAATTATTAAAGAAGTTATACAAAGTACCGAAAAAGAGCGGTTTTTTGGTCTTTTGAATGAGTAATAAAAAAAATTTCAAAGTTTACCAGCAAGGGTCTTTTAATGGGTATCAAAAAATCTAAAAAATTTGAGGAAATGAAAAAAAAAGTTTTTCACACCACCCGATTTGGGATGGAATGCCCCATATGTTTTTTTCATCGAGCTCTACAAAACACTCAAAATGTGTCTCCAGACCAGAATACCGCCTTCACGTCGATTCTTCGAAATTGTGATCTCCAAAGTTTAGTCAGTTTCTCTTATTTCAAACTGAATAATTAACTACTGTGTGACACTCAACGCCATTGGATATTATGGATGTATTGTACTTGCAGTTATTTTTTCTGCGGTTTCTGGATTCAATGGCGTCCGATGAAATGAAATATCGAACCTACGAAGAGGTTGACGACTCACTTTTCCACCCTTTAAATCTACAGACGCTGGTCCCTATAGAACCATATATACATATGGGGCATTCTATACCAATTCGACCTGGGTCCTCGACCCCCTCAAATGTGGTTCCCGATTTTTCCTATCATTACTCTTACTTTATCAACCAATTACAATTTTTTTCAGATTTTTCAAAATAAATTTGAGCGCGTCATGAATTTTTGACTTTTTTTTAAACACCTCGATGGCCGTTATCGAAAAATCTAAAAAAAATCCCAAAAATACAGTGTCATATATAAAAAATGTTGGTGTAAAATTCATAATGTCCGAGCTTCGACTGCAACCCGTTTTTTAGCTTTTTGAGCAAAAAAAAAAAATGAAAAAAATAAGAAGCAGAGGTCAATTATTACTGTAGACTGTTGCTCGAAATTTTGTATGCATAATACGTATTATGACACTGTATTTTTGGGAATTTTTTCAGATTTTTCGATTACGGTCATCGAGATGTTCGAAAAATTCAAAAATTCATGACGCGCTCAAATTTATTTTGAAAAATCTGAAAAAAATTTTAATTGCTTGATAGAGTGAGAGTAATGACAGGAAAAATCGGGAACCAGATTTGAGGGGTCGAGGGTTAGACCCAGGTCGAATTGGTATGGAATGCCCCATGTATATTGAATATTCGGTGAGAGCACTGCGACGCGTTTGATTGGGGACACTGGCGTCATTTGAATGGATGAGCGGTCGCTCTGTGCGCTCGTCGGTCTTCGTGTCAGCAGCCTTGCATCATCCTCCCCTATACAGAGATCCTCCCCTGTGCCTCTGTACACAGAAAGCTCCCGCGAAAGCTTTATCAAAAAAAAAAGGGAAAAAAATTGATTGGCTCTTCAGGCCGTGATAGAGCCCGTCCGCGCCACCACCCGTTCCGACAGACAGGCGCGCAACGGCGCACCGAGCTTCAGTCTGTTTTCATTGACGAGACTGTCATCCCTCATTCCCTTCTCTCAGTACTCTCCGCTAGTCCCTCAACTATTTTTTCGTTGTTGTTGTTGTTGTTTTTTTCTTCTTTTATTCACTTCCATCCTCCTCTTACTCCCTGTGCTAACCCTCGCGACCTCGCACCGCGATCTATCAGCCATTTTCATTTCTCCCTGTTTCACTATTATTTCATTTTTTGTATAAAACTCCGAGAAAAATGAATCAACGCGCAACAATGAACGGTTCGCAAAAACCGTATCACCAGATTGGAAAGGTACTGCGAAACAGATTATGAATAAATAAAAGCGGGATAAATACATATACATGGGGCATTTCATATACGAAACCGACCAATCCCGAATATTTTTGATTTTTTTGAAAATTTTCTATTTTTTTCAAAATTTCACACAATTTTTTTTTTTCAATGCTCATAACTTTTTAAAAAACGGAGATATAAAAATAAGATGCAAGCTCTTTTTTTCGTCTTGAGCTGTAGTTTTATAAAAAAAAAAAAATATACGAAAAAATATCGAAATTAATTTTCATGTTTCTTTCAGTTGTAAACCCAAAACATCTTTTTTTTAACTTGGACCATTTTGATTTTTTTTCAAAAAGTGCGAGAGACATTTTTACAAGTTCTAAAAAATTCGCAGCTTGTGTGATATTCATAACTTGTATTTTTTGATCTATTTTTGAAGTTATACGTTACATGTTATTTTTTTAGTGTTACGTATAACTTGAAAAACAGCCAAAAAATAAATGAAATCGTGAAATTTTTACACGACCTCTTAAATAATTCATCCAAAAACATACCAAATTTTCAGAATTTTCTCATCATTTGCGATTTGGGACTCAACATCCTTGAGGAGTGGTGAATTCTTTCAAAACAATCGAAATGGTCCAAATAAAAAAAAAATATTTCAGGATTAAAACTGAAAAAAACATTAAAATGAATTTCAATATTCTTTTTATATATTTTTTATAATAAAGTTTTTTAAAAAGTTATGCGCATTTTTGAAAAATTTTGAAAATTTTTTTGTGGTTGGAAGGGTTAAGACAAAAACTTTAAAAAATTTTGAAAGACCGCTTCCAGTACGAACAAAAAGATAGAAAATTTTTACAAAAATAAAAAAATGCTCGGGGTTACGGATTGGTCGGTTTGGTATAGAAAGCACCATATACATATATATCCAAGAAATATAATAGCTGATTTTGCATGGCTTGTATGCGGTTCATCGTGCTAATAGGGACCGTTCAACAAGTGCTGGAAAGATGATTATTTTCCGAAATACACAATTTATCAATTTGTTACTTGTCACATAAATGGAAGAATCTTTATTGACGTTCGGGGTGAATTATTTCACCGAGAGAACATTTGTTGCCGGTAACTCATTGATTTTTGTTATTTCGGTCATAAAAGCTTTACGAGAGTTGCACGCTTTCAACGATTCCTCTATTTTTCGCACGATTTTCATGAGTTTCAACATTTTTATTCATGAAGAATATTCGTCGAGACAATTTGGAGTCAGGATCCAGAAGCTGGAACCTTGTACTCTATCTCTTCCGTGTAACCCGTGACATAATTAAACGGAATCATTCGAGTGTCGGGACTATCCATACAAAAGGTGCACGACAAATAGACGTGCACGGACAATACAACAGAAATTTTGGACGAGGAAAGACGATGTACATAGAAGCACGCTTGGCTACTTTTACCATCTGAGCGTAACACGGGACGCCTGCGCTCTTGTCCATTGTCTGTTTTGCATTCAACGATTTTATTACGCCCGACTGAATCCCCTAACGATCTGACGACTTCGACTATGATGGAGACGCGTACACTTCGGTGGGTCATTAGTGATTCGACGGAATTACCGACGTTGCGCAATCGCGCACGCTCGCCTTCGACATCTTATTCATCTTCTTTGTCAACGATTTCTTTTGGCCTCCTCATGCCACACGTAGAATCCATAATGAACGGCATAAACCCCAGAAATGTTATAACGAGAGCGTATGATTCACATGAAAGTTGAAGTGACTTACATGAAGTCAAAAAACTTGGTGCAGTGATGAGTGAAAATTATGAATGAGGAAATAGATCCAGGGATTGAATGACGATGGGACAAATTTCATTGCGGTCTGGGAACAACTTTTGGATAACGATTCGTAGTTATAGAACTCAGCAGGAAGTTGTTTGGTCGCTGATCTCGCCGAGTACCGAATCCTCTTGTCACAATAGAGGTACGTTAATGGCGAGGGACAGAAACGTGTTTTCGTTCAATGTTTGGCACTGCCGACGGTCACTCATGTGACTAAGCAGGTGCCCAGGTTACTCTCTCTCTCTCTCTCTCTCTCTCTCTCTCTCTCTCTCTCTCTCTCTCTCTCGTTGGGTTTTAGGTGTTGCGAAGGTAGGAAAGAATGAAGAAAAAGCCAGGGGTCTCCTTTGATGTCGGCGGTGCAGCGAACTGTGTCTTTAGGAACCGCAAGAAATACGTCGACTATACATGGTCAATATTAATGTTTGCCTGGAAACTAGTCGGTCACTGACAAACATATTCGTATAACATCCCTATAAACAGAGTTCCATGAGTCTCGGCAATTGGTCGGCTTCATCCCTCAAGGCGAGATGCACCAGTGCATCCATGCGTGTTATATTCATCGCACAAAATGTCCCCTGTCGTGATTTTGGTCATAGATGAACTTTCGCAATGATTTTGCAAGCGGAAGAAGCACCACGAGCGCAATGATCACGCTTATGAACCGCCAGCAAAGCGAGAAGGCAATCTGCATCTTTGATCTCTGTTTCTGCTGCACAAATGTCAAGCTTTTTTACTTACAATGCGAAATTTTTAATAAAAAGTAATGCATTAATCATAACTTTTTTAATGGCTTCTGGAAATAATTTCCATTAACCATTAAAAATTTCCATTAACACTGAATGGTTAATGGAAATTACTTTCATTAACCATTAAATGTTAATGGTTAATGAACATAATTTCCACTAACCAATAACATTAAATGATTAATGGAAATGATTTTCATTAATCAATAAATGTTAATGGTTAATGGAAGTTATTTTTAATTATTAATAAGAGTCAATGGTTAATGAAAATTTACTCCATTAACCATTACGTTTTGATGGTTAATGAAAATAATTTCCATTAATCATTTAATGTTAGTGGCTAATGGAAATTATTTGCATTCACCGTTGACATTCAATGTAATTAAAATGATCGTGGTCGATTATTCAGCTATTCTTAGCGGTTTTGGTCCCAACGCGCTTCAAGTAGGATAACGAAGAAACGTTTTGCGGCTCCCACATCGTTCTCTCTCTGCCTTTAAATTTTATTTTTGGGTTATTTGATCCTAAATCAATTAGTCAACTAGTCCGCTGCTGATCGGCGCTACGAATCTTTAAAGTTCCTCATTGATATTTCGTTAACCTAACTGCGGATATCATAGGTAAATATGTAACGGTTAGTTACAGTTAGTATCATCGGGTCATTTTGATCCATAACTAAACCGCTGTGGCTACAAGTAATGAAGAAAACCTCGGTTAGTGTCATGGGGTCATTTTGAGCCAGACTAAAACCGCGCCCGCTGAGAGTAACCGAGAAAACCTCGGTTAGTACCTTTGGATCATTTTTAACCCGGAATAAAACCAATCGATTGCTACCATTTTACTTAAATTCAATGTCAATGGTTTATGGCAATAATTTCCGTTAACCATTAGCATTATGGTTAGTTGTAATAGTTTTCATTAACCAATAACATTAAATGGTCAATGGAAATTATTTTCATCAACTATTAACATTAAATGGTTAATGGAGATAATTTTCATTGAACATTAACTCTTATATATTAATGGAAATCATTTCCACTAACCATTAACATTTAATGGTTAATCGAAATAACTCCCATCCACCATTACCATATAATGGTTAAAGAAAATTATTTTCATTAACCATTAACATAAAATGGTTAACGGAAATCATTTTCATTAACTATTAACATTAAATGGTTAATGAAAATTATTTTCATTAACAATTAAAATTAAATGGTTAATGGAGATAAACAGTAACTATTATATATTAATGGAAAGAATTTCCATTAAACATTTACATTTAATGGTTAATCGAAACAACTCCCATTAACCATTAACCATTAACATTAAATGGTTAACGGAAATCATTTCCATTAAACATTTACATTTAATGGTTTAATGGAAATTATTTTAATTAACCATTAACATTCAATGGTTAATGGAAATTATTTCAATTAATCAATAAGTGTTAATGGTTATTGAAAATGTAAATGCATTAAAAAGAGTAATGCATTATTTGCAACCCTGCTTACGACACATCTTCAAGCTACGTGGTATAGTAGGATCCATACCTTCAGTGAACGACAGCGGTAACATACCGCGAATAAAGCTTCGGTAGTAGTCATCGGTTTCATTGTGGCGGTCGGGACGAACCCAAGCGCGGTTCTTCGCTTTGAAGGTGTCGACAGGACACCTGGGTCACACGACAATGACCCCAAAGCGTTCCCACCCGTCGCGTGATTCAGGTCCTCCAACCACGTCAGAATTCAGAGAGATGTGGCTCAAGTGACTCGAACCGAGGAAGGAACCTCCAGGAACAAGAAGATGAAGCGAGGTTGAAAGATAGAACGCTTTCATGAATCGCGATCATACCCAGAATGATCCCCATCACAATTATAAGCTTCCGCTCGGCTAAGCACGAATCTCCTCACATTCCTTGCTCTTGTTATAGACTTCAACCACCTTTCGCTACCATTTCTTTTCTCTTTCATTCTCACCTCTTTCGGGCTCTCTCATAACCACTTAACTCTGGTCTACATCCTTCATAATGCCGCTGCTGCCGCGCAGGACATTCGTCCTGAGGAGCTCTACAACGAACAGTGGATTATGATGACGATGATGATGATGATGATGATGATACAGTTCGGTTGCACTCACGCGAAACTCGTTGGAATGCTTTCACCCAACTCGGGTATTACTGTACAGACTTCGGGCCAACTATGGGCGGAGCAGTTGTAGGAATTTTTTTTTTTCACCATTGAGAACACCCCATTATCGTTATACCTTTCGGCCGAACGAGTGACGACAGTCTGGCAACGACAATGACGTCCATTACGAGAAGTCCCGATGGATTACACGAAAAGTGCTCGTTCGTTGGAGCGTCTAAATGCCTCTTTCATTCATTGGATCACGCGAACCACCGGCTGCGCATTTATCACTTGACGCTAATAACTGGTTAGTTAGACTTTTGCGTTTGCGGTTTAGCGTCTTAACTATAGCTCAGAGGGTCGCCGAACCGATGAAGATGTTTTTTGCCGTCAATGATCCTTCGAACTACATTTTTCCGTCACAAATTTCGAACCCTGAGACAAGTCATAAAGATGTCCCACTCCACATACGCAATATCGAAGACATATTGCAAACGACAAGAGTCCTCTGAACTTGATTGTCGCTTCTTGATTAAAATCAACTAACGAGTTCTCATCGTTGTGTTCTCGACAAAAGCACTTGACTTGCGTACGGATCACAATGTCCTTGAAGCGAAAACGAGATTCTCTTCTCACTGGGACCTCTTCGCGAATTAGGCACGATCGACTTTATCCCAAATTGGCTAATCGAATTAGTACCTTCCTCCGGATGGTGGTCGGCTAAGTAGCAAGAGAGGGAGAGACGGAGAAATTTCTCTCCAGAAACTCTCTAATCGGGCACACGCGAGAGCCGGGCGTTCCCGAATTCCCAGACGTACGTACAATTCCTGTGGATTCCTGACGGATATGGGGAATGAAGACTCGAGGACTTGCGTCGTGTACCAGCGAGGCTCGAACTAGTGGAGAGCAAGCAACATATCTATATGGGTCATTCCATGTCAAATCGACTAATAGTTGGAATTGACCCCTTTCGATTTCGATGAGGTCAGAAGTTTTCTTCTACACCGAGAAAAAAGTTCAGTTAAAACAACTTAATCCATTTAGTTGAAAAAAATTTAGTTGAATCAATATTGATTTGTTTGAAATAATGAAACTATAATTAATTCAACAAATGGATTTGGTTAACCATAAGATATGAGGTGAACGAAATTATTTGGTCAATTTCCAGATACAGTTTAGTCCAATTTACACGTTACTGAGTTACTGTACAGAAATATTTCGTTGATTTCTAGTATATTTTAACTTGATAAATTTAGCTGTAACGAAAAAACAATTCGTATTTTCAATCGTACAATTTATTCGGTACAAGGATATTTATTTGATTGAACTGAAACTTTACCCATTCAAGCAACGATTTAACCGATTTAACTAAAACTTCCACTGTATCTTTGTTGAATTACCAAAATGATCTCGTTGAACGTCCGGAAACAAATATTTGATTGAGTCGAACAAATTTTTGCATTTTTAACAAAAAAATGTTCTTAGTGTATCATAGAACAAAGTTCTGCCAATGGAAAAAAATTAACAAATTTTTGTGCGAAAGTCATGCAAAATCTCAAAATTTCACAATTTTTTCAATTTTTCAAGTTTATTTTAAAAATATGTAAAAAACTATTATAGTTGCGAAAAAATCGTTCTGAGTTCGTCTTAAAAAGTATATTTAGTGCTACGAAAAAAAAAAATTGAACAATGATGATTTTGGAGAATGTGGAATTTTTAAAAATCGTGAAAATCGACGATCAACATTAAATTTTTGGTTCCATTTTTTTAATATAATACCTTGTACTGATCTTAAAATATCCTGAAATTTTCAGAATGGTGTTTTTTCCCGAAATATGCGTTTTTGAATTTTGGTAAAACAATTTTTTTTTCCCCTCTAAGTTAACTAAAGTTGAGCAATCATGTAATCTTGCAATTTTGAGCAGTAAAAATTTAAATTAATGTACATGTATATTAAGTTTTTACATTCTTATGTCATTAATTGAAATTTTAACTGCTCAAAATTACAAAATTACATGATTGCTCAACTTTACTTAACTTAGTGGTGAAAATATTTTTTTTACCAAAATTCAAAAATTCATATTTAAAAAAAAACACTATTCTGAAAATTTCAGGATCTTTTAAGATCAGTACAAGGTATTATATAAAAACAATTGAACAAAAAATTTAATGTTGATCGTGGATTTTCACGATTTTGAGAAATTCAAAATTCTCCAAATTCATCATTTTTCAAAATTTCTTTTCGGAATATTTTTTTTTAGCCCTAAGTATACTCTTTAAGACGAATCCAGAAAAATTTTATGTAACTATAATAGATTTCGAGATATATACAAAATAAACTTGAAAAATTGAAAAAATGGTACAATTTTGAATGTTGCATAACTTTCAAATGAAATTTTTTTAAATTTCTTTCCTTTGGTAGAACTTCGTTTTATGATAATAGACAACTTCTGACCAAATTTCATCGAAATTGAAAGGGATCTACTCCATCTATTGGTCGATTTGTCATGGAACGACCGATATATATTTTAGTATAGGATGTTTCACAGGTAGCTACGTCAGTCCAGCGAGGCAAATCCTTTGTGACGTCTCGAGATTCTCCCCCTCGCTTTCTCTCACACTTGAATCACCAATCTCGCAATCGCTGTACCATCTGCAGGCACGAGAACCCTTCTCGAAGAGCCTCGAATTATCCCGGATTCTCGTCGCGTCAATGGGGGAAAAAGCGACCAACCCCTTAAAGGAGCGCGAACAGAGAGAGCTGTACGAGAATCCAATTACGTAATACTGCTGGCTGCGGTTTACCCATCATCGGGGTTAGATAAAGATGAAGGGCAAGGGAAGGAAGGTAAAACTTGCAAATCCATGGGAGAGGGTTAAGGTAAGAGAGAGCCTAAGAGGACGATACGGTACGGGAATTAAGGGGATACGCGGGTTTTCCTGAGCCGCGAAGCACTGACTACCTTCTTCATGTGAGCGCGAGATGAAAGATTCCCTTCAGACTTGGTTCCGATGCATATAGGTTAACCACGTGCGCTCACAGACTGGAAATCTCAACATTGCTGCTTCTTGGCTATGTCTTCTCTACGAGTTGAGCAAGAAAGCGGAGAGAGGCGAGGGAGAAAGATGGATAGATGGAGTAGAATCTGTATGGGTTTAGCCAGGTGAGAATAACGCGAATCTCACGGTGTCCCGAATCCATCTGGCCGCGGTGAGACTCGTTCTTGGGTGTCTATAGCACTTTCTTTGGTACAGCATCAGACGTACTTCTGGAGATCACTCGGTTCGTTTCTTTGCTCTTCGGGCGGGCATTCATGGAAATAAATGAAATCGAATGGGGTCACGCTCGAGATAACGTTTTCCATTTCGTCTTGGAAAATGTGTATGGACGTGTGTTGCCAGGTAAAGCTGCACCGGGGTCCATGATTCATATTAAATTCCATAGAAATTACAAAGGGTGAAAGAGGTCTCTGTGCCGCGTCGCTAACGCAATTACGGCCATATTGTGTACTACTGCGCGCTAACGCTGAATCAACGAACCAACCGCAAATCCGCGCGGTGTTTTATGGATGTGCGTTCACGGTGAAATTAATTTAGTCGTCAATGAATTTATGACCTTGAAATAAATTTTGTCGGTCTCGATTTTAGTCGTGAAACTTCGTTGAGACGCGCGCGTGCAGAAGTGTATCGAGATAATAATTTGAATTGATTTTCATCTTAAGGGATTAGGCTATTCTACAAACCAAAAAAGGGCATATTTCGTGATCTTTTTCGGCGAAACCATAAAATAAATCGGATTTACAAAAAAAGTGTTTCGTTATACATCTAATTGGTAATACAAAATTATTTTTTCATGGCGATATATGTCAAAATGGCGACTGCGCAGCATTTTTATGATGACGCCTTTATTTCTGGAAGGTCGACGGTCGCACCAACGGCTCTTTTGATTTTTGAGTTATGATGAGGCACCAAATTTTTTCCGATTATATATGGGGCATTCCATACCAATTTGACCTGGGTCTGACCCCCGACCCCGCAAATCTGGTTCCCAAATTTTCCTATCATTACTCTCACTCTATCAATCAATTACAATTTTTTCAGATTTTTCAAAATAAATTTGAGCGCGTCATGAATTTTTGAATTTTTTTTTATAATGTAAAAATCCTACGTACTGCTTTAGAGAACGTTATTTTGAATGCACAGTTGAAATTTATTGCAAATTAAAATTTTATACCCTTTTATTTTAATCATTTTAATGCCCCATCTTTCCATTCAATATAAAGGCCTATAAGTAAAAAAAAATAAAAAATATTAATATTAAAAAATTTATTTCATTAAAAATAAAATTAAATGAAGGAATTAATGGGAAAAAAATGATTACTTCAATATCAAAAATTAAAAAAATAATTATAATTATATAAAATTGAATAGAAATCCTCCTCATAGGAGGATTTGCGTTTCCTCCTAAAAGCTGTAACATTTTTTCGAATTTGCAAGTTTTCTTACATTTTTCTAGATTACCTGCGAGAAAATTAAAAACCGCGGCTTTAGATCGGTAAATTTGCGTGATATTTTTTAGACACATATCGGAAGATTTGCAAAAGCCGGAATGATTACGCTGCTTTTTTAAAAAATGCAGGATTTTATACAATCAAAAGTTTTAAATCGAGTTTTGCGCAATTTAATACCAATTACCTTCGTATACTTAACAATTCTATTTACAAATTTTAAGCTTAATATTGCACAATTTTCTAGAGCGATCAAGCTTTTTTTGCAAATTTTCCAATCGCATAAAATCTGCACAATTCAAGCGATTTTCACGAAATTTGATTTTTAAAAAATAGAGAATAGCTGGACATAAGTATGTAATATCGAATGAAGCCTTATAAAAAAAAAGTTAAGCTACATTTCAACTAAAAATACCAACAAGACACCAAAAAGAATTTGACAAGAACCAGAATAAAAATCAATGAGAAAATCACGTCATTTAGAAATTTTGCTTTGATTACTTTGTCAAGAAACCTGCATTGAATATTTTTCATCCAAAAAACCAGATTATAACTCTGATCCTGGGAATCAGACCTACTATTCTTGGAGAAATATTTTTGATACGAAATACTTGCGAATTATGAAAGGAAATCAATTTTCCGGACCAATTAGACTGGACTAGCCTCTGAATGAAGATGATCAATTTCATCATCAAATTTGTAAAAGAATTGTTCTGCCCCAATGGACATTGTCATACATTTTTCGGTCCAACACACATTCACGAAATAATCGTATAAATTGATGCATCAACACTGTTTCCTTTTCTGCCCGATTATTTCCTCTCGTTTTGATCGCGAGCGTCGTTTTGTTAAGCCTGCGTGTGCGCGTATATACATCGGCATATTTGCACGTAGATTGTTGGATCTTAGGGTACAGGAAATGTTGAGGCGAATCAGGAGAAAGAGGTATTAATTTCCTTTGTGAGCTCTCAAAGAGGTTGCGCAAGAGCACGGGGTTGCTTTTAGGAATGATGAGAGGAAAGAGAGAGGTTGATTGTGATGGGTTCTGATGCTCGTTTGCTGTGGCAGAGCGCCGGCCGCAGTCAGGTCCGACGAAGCAAACAGAGGATCTCTGTGTTGAATTCGAAGATATAGAAGGTAGTTACGCAGCAGTACACCATACGGAAATCCATAAGCAGTAAGCACACACCCCACACGAAAATTTATATATTTAAAATATATGCAAAATTGCGTACGAAATATATTTAAAATATAATTACCGTATATAAATGAATATATTTAAAATATATTTTTTATAGATGTGTAATATATTTATTTGGATAGATTTTGCCGCTTTTCGCATATGTACGTATATCTTAAATGCATTTAAAATATATTTTAGATATATATAAAATACATTTAAAATATATTTTAGATATATGTAAAATGTACGACACATACATACAATATATATATTTTATATATATGGTGCATAAATCTGAAATATAGATTAAATATATGTTGCATGTATTCCAAATATAGTGGAAAAGTGGGCTATATATATCCCGAATATGGGTTGAATATGCGATACCCGTGTAGAAATTTCCGAAAAATCGAAAATTCTCTAGGAGAATCAAATACAAAAGTACAAGTTCATGAGAAGCCGTCAAGAACTCCTTATATGGCTTCATTCACGCCGGACTTCTGTTAATATTCCGTTCTCGCGCCCGCCTTTATAAGCATACTTGTCGCATCCTCCGTATGGGGGTTCAGTGGTTGCCGCTCTGCGACATCTCGCGGCGAGTCTGGAAACTATCGCGACGCTGCCTATACGTTATGAACATGTGGCAGGCATCCCATCGCTTGTTCTCGCGGGATAAACATTATAATGTAAATAATAATGAAAAGTATGAATACAATAAACTTAAATAATTAAATAAATATTATGTTAGTTAGTTAGTTATGCTACCATATATGTTGCATATATGGTAGCATATATTAAGAATATATGTAGAATATATGGGAGATACATGTGAGTCACACCTATCTCTCATATATGTTGCAAATAAATCAGCATATATTAAGAATATATGCTAATATATATGCAACATATATGTGTGGATTGAAAATATATGTACATATATTCGAAATATATCCACATATATTTTGCGTATATTAAAAATATATAAATTTCCGTGGGGGACACAAATAGGTATGAAACAGCATGAGAATACAAGTGAGTGCGAAGGAGGCAATGTGAAATACGAACTGTGCTAATTCAAGAATGTTCGAAAGGCAAAGCTCCGCTTTTGCCAAAAGCGGAGCTTTGCCTTCGTTTATTGGAAAGTACATATGGGACGTTCCATCCCAAATAGGGCAGTTTGAATTTTTTTTAAATTTCCTCAATTTTTCAATATTTTTTAGTACCCATCAAAAGGCCCTTCTCATCAAGTTTTGAGATTTTTTTGATTACCCGTTCAAGAGATATTAAATTAACAAAAAAATCGCGCTTTTTTTGGTATTTTGGTCATAACTTCTTTGATAATGATCCGAATTAAAAGTTTTTTTCAATTTTTTTTTATGGCCTTTTCAGAAAAAAATACAAAGAAAATATTCGACGGGTTTTTGAATGAGTTTTTTGAGTTTTAAAGTTTAAATCGCGTTTTTAAAAGTGAGTCATTTTTGATTTTTTTTTTTATTTTTTGTTTTAAATATCTATCTATTAAACAATTTTTAAGACTAGTCCGATCGTGGGATTTCCGTAACTACTATTTTTTTCAATTTTTGAAAATAATTTTTGTTTTTAAATAAATTAATATGAATACCAATTTTTGTTACTGTATAGTATTTTTTTCAATATTTAAAATTTATTTTGACACTTTTTTATTGTTAACAAGTTCTTAAAATTAATAATTAATCGTTAAGTCTGTTTATGACCAATAATAGCAATAGTTTTTATTTATTCGCGTATCTTTTTTATAACCTTACATATTCGATTATTTCCTGAATTAGAATATTCCTTTGCCAATACGTTTCCGTTGCTCATTGGAATAATTGAATGAAATTTTTGTGTCCCCCTGTGATTGACTTCGCAGTATTGTATCGCAAGTAAAATATTTCTTTTGCATCTAAATAATGTTTCTCAGGTGAAAATTTTCTTAATTCTGCTCATCGATTAATTATTAATTTTAAAAATCTGTAAACAATGAAAAAGTGTCAAAATGAATTCAAAATGATTAAAAAAATACTATACAGTAACAAAAATTGGTATTCATAATAATTTATGAAAAAAAAAAATAATTTTCAAAAATCGAAAAAAATAGTAGTTATTGAAATCCCACGATCGAACTAGTCTTGAAAATTGTTGAATAGATAGATGTTTGAAACAAAAAATTTAAAAAAAGATCAAAAATGTCACTTACTTTTAGAAACGCGATTTAAAGTTTAAAACTCAAAAAACCCATGCAAAAACTCGTCGAATATTTTGGTTGTATTTTTTTCTAAAAAGGCCATCAAAATCAAAAATTTTGAAAAAAAACTTTTAATTTAGACCATTATTAAAGAAGTTATGACCAAAACACAAAAAAAAGAGCGGTTTTTTTTGTTAATATAATAACTTTTGAACGGGTAATAAAAAAATCTCAAAATTTAACAGGAGGGCTCTTTGAATGGGTACTAAAAATATTAAAAAATTGAGGAAGTGAAAAAAAAGTTTTTCTAACTGTCCGATTTGGGATGGAACGCCCCATATAAATCTATGTAGTATTTCCTATTACAGGGTAGAGAGGATTCTCTGCTGGTGCGAGCCGCTTTTAAATGCTATTAAGATTGACGGGGTCCGTAAGCGGATCATAATATATACCCTCAGGTAGGCATAAGCTAGCCCAAAGCTTCCCAATGGCTCGTACACACTTTTTAGGGGATCAATGACTATTAAGTACCCAATATTCGATGAGTATTGTTTGCCTTTTGTTCGTGTGACGATAAGCTGCTGCATTGATCTGAAAATGTAGCAATCTTATATGGCAGATAATTATAGTGACACGTGTCATTAGTTCGAGGATGGTGCTACTTCTTCAAGTTTTTAGCCTCACTCTAAGACAATAAGTTTTTATGTAGTAGCCGTCCAAAGTTGAGTGGTCTCGCTTTTACCTCTTCGAGTCTTATTATGTCGAAGCCATAATCCTAATTTTATTCGGCTTTTTTCATAAAAATTAAAAAAAATATATTTTCTTGGTTTACCATATGCTTTTTTTTAAAGACGTATGGAAATAAAATATATTTAAGAATATATTTTTCAATATATAAGAAGTATATTAGAAGTATATATTAAGGGCTTATACGCAGTTAGGAGGTCGAAAAAAGGCGATTTTTCAAGATTTTTTTTCTTGAAAGACATTTTCATTTATTAACGTATAAATTTATAAACATATTTTTGTAACTTTAAGTTTTATATTTCTTTAAAAAAATTACGATTCTTGAGATAGAAGAAAAGGACAATTTTTTGACTAAAATTGCAATTATCTTAGAAACTATCGATCCTACATGATTTCATATGACGATCTTTTATGTAGAGAATAAAATTTCCTATAAAATAAGAAGTTTATCAATTATTTTTTACCCATAAAGAGTATAAATATAGAGGAAAATGACATTTTTTTTACTAAAAGAGCAATTATCTTAGAAACTATCAATCCCACATGGTTTCATATAAGGAACTTTTTTGCAGAGAATTGAATTTCCAATAAAAATAAGCCCCGAACATTTTTTTTTTAACACTTCGAACTTTGACGAACTTTGGCGAGCCTAAGATATTGACTCAAAATTTTTTCCCTTCGCACAGATTTTTATTTGTCGCATAATGAACAATATTTTCGGTATTGCTAAAAGAATTTCAAAAAAAGCGGATTTTCGGCCCCTCCCTAATGTTTAGTCTAACATCGTCCTATCTATAAGGAACACCGGTTCACACTTTTGGGTTGTGCCGGCCTCTAACACGTTTTAAAAATTGCAATATGTTCTTTCATACTGATTAACATTTTTTAGTGCTTTTATAATAAGAAACTTATGATTATTTGGTTTAAACAAAAAGTATTACAACATGTCTTTAATACAAAAAAAAGTTTTTTTTCGTAAAATGTCTCCCTTAACTTTCCAGAATAAATACTTTTTTTTAAAAAGCTCACCAGGCTACTATTTTTTTTCTTGAAGTGCTATATATTAAGCAAACTCAGTTAAATTTTTAGCAATTTTTGTCGAAAAATAAAAAAGTTATGATTTTTTTCGTAAAAGTTGTCATTTTATCAATTTTTTTGGATATTTACTTTTTTTAAAATCATATTCAACCTTAATATTCTACTATAAATCCTGTATATCTTTGGGAAGTAACTTCTTAAGAAGTTCTAAAAAAATTTGCAAGTTAAAATATTAAATGGTTTATTTTTTATAAGAATTTTTGTCGCTTGGGTAAAAACGACCCAGTGTGTCAAGTACGTCTTAAAGATCGTGATTTGAAAAATGAAATCTCCAGAATTTATTGCTACGAAAAATCCGCCCATTGATTGAATGAAGCGAGGATAAGCTTTTGATCTGTTCGCACGTTCGTTCATCGATTCTGGGTTATAGTTCCCCTGCAAATCTACAGGAAATATCGCCTTTACCGCTTTCTCACGTGGCAATTTTTATGGACTTTTAGGTACTTGTTCCCCGTTGTTATGATATATACTCAACAGGATAACGTAATGCTCGCCAATCCTGTGTAACTATAGTCACCGAACAATATGCCGCTGTGTAATGGCGGTTAATAAAAAGAAAAACAGGAAAAAAAGGGAGGAGAATGAAATTGATATACCGCGACACGCGCAGTTGAACGCGTGGCGAGAACAATTTTTTCAAGCCCAGAGGGGAGAAAAACACTCTTGGATTGTCCAACGTCGAAGGAAAAATAGCGACCCTCTCGTTCCTTCTTCAGCGGGTGGCAAAAAGAAACGAGGGGATCGAGAATTTAAGGGGGCTTCGTGTGTCTTCCGTACGGAAAATCGTATATTACCGTACAATATTGTACGAACAGCCATAAATCCGTGGCTCTTCCTTTAATTTCTCAAATCCCGTGTGAAAAATAATAACCCTGAACGAAGGGAACCGCGCGAATGGGAAGTGGGGAAGGAAGATATCGGCGGAATTGTTATATTGGAAGAATCAAGTCAAGTCTTTCCTTCTTCAGAGGTGCGTTCATTGATCTGTGAACGCAACAGCTCGCGCCATCGAAAATATGTTTCACGATCGAGATCCGGACGATGTATCTCACAAAGTCTCTTGCGGTGTTTTCCCAACCGTGCCAATTTCGACCCTTCGATTTTTTTTCTCTCTTCTCCTTCTTTCTACCGCATTATCCGTGCTTCTCTCGTCAAGCTCGAGTCTCGTTGGGTCCTCCGCGGCGTTTTTGGGTCCTTTATAAAAACTGGCATTGACCCGCTCAGCGTATAACTCAAACTGCCAAAGATACGTTTCAATTCGGGAGGTTCAGGTAAAGCCGACCGGTATATCTCTGCGGCTTTCTCGATGCGCACCATCGACGTTGGACACCAATATATTAGTATATATCGCGCGTATTATATACCGGAGCCGTGATTCAAGCTGGTCTTGATACATAAATACATATCCAGCGAACACTGAGAAAAGGGAACGGTACGGTGAATGGTATACGACGCGTTAGTGACGCATCGCTGGTCCCTCAGCGACGTCGGCCCATATAGATCCATGGTTCTCGATGGTCGTAACTCGTACATCGATATTGTCTGACCAAACCAAACCGATACTACTATCCATGAACTTGCACTGTAAAAAATTTTTGTATTAAATTTAATAAAAAAAATATGAAGTGTTATGCATATACGATATATATTAATTTTAATATACGTTCGTATATTAAAATTCCAATACATGGTATGATTTTTAAAGCAGAATCATGAAAAAAGATATGAAATTTAATATTCTTTTGTACATTGAAATTAAAAGAAGTTATTTGATTTTTCATATACTTATATTGGAATATTACTGTACACATTGTATATGAAATTTAGTATCCTGTATATGCATAAAAACTTCATATTTTTTAATTAAATTTAATTCAAACATTTCTTACAGTGCAACTAAAATTGTACGCCCGAGATATCCACATAGTAGGGATATTCGCAAGGGTCAGCTCGACCGAAAGTGCAATGGAAGAGCTTCGCCCTGGAGGAACCGCCTTAATCATCACGGTATGACCTCTGCGCCAGGTAAGTATATTGGGCACGCTGGCCGTCCCGTATATAACACCATCATACGCCTATTTCGCCTGGGCACAGAGGTCCGAGCGCATGCGACGCATAGCGGTGGATGCGTCAACTAGCACGGCCGCTGACGTTGATTGTAATTTTGGAAAATAAGTGTATTAATTTCTAATAACTTATCTTAAAAATGCGAAAAAGTATATAGAAACCATTTTAATATACGGGGATTTGAATTTTCAACGTTCATCTCTTAATTTTAATATCCAAATATTAAATTTACGATGAAATTGCTAATTTTCCAATACCATGTATATTAATTTCGAGTTCGTATACTTGTTATTGAAATTCCCTATACTGTATATTAAATTTCATTACAATATTGAAAAAAAATTTCAATCGTTGATTGCAATTTTAAGAAATAAGTGTTTTAATTTTCAATAATGTATTTGAAAATTGCGAAAAAGTATACAAAAACTATTTTCATATACGGATATATTAATTTTCAATGCTCACTTTTTAATTTTAATATACAAATATTAAATTTAAGATGAAATTATTAATTTTCCGATACCTTGTATATTAATTTCGATTTCATATACTTATTTTTGAAATTGAATATACTTTTGTATATTAAATTTAATAACATTTTTTACAGTGTACTTTGAATGAATCCCTTGTGCGACGACGAAACTCTTCGATAATCTCGTTAATTCCCAAAAAGTGCGAACCGCCACTGTTTTTAGGATTTTTCGATGTCATTTCTGTTACTCTATAAAATAATAGTGACCAAAAGCGTTGGAATAAAGAGAAATAAAAAAAAAACAGGCACACTTGATTTTCCAGCCTCTTAAGGATGTTGGGTCCCTATGAAATCTTTTAATGTTAATTGTTCAATAAATAGCTTCTTAATCGTCGTGAAATTTTTACACGACCTCCTGAATACTTCATGTAAAAACATATTAAATTTTCAGAATTCTATCATCATTACTTCAACCTTCTTAAGGGTAAAAATGAAAAATGATGAGAAAATTCTGAAAATTTGGTATGTTTTTGTATGAAGTATTTAAGAGGTCCTGTAAAAATTTTACGACGATTGGGAAGCTCGTTATTAAAATATTAACATTTTGTTGAGAACAATTTTTTAAACAAATAAAAGAAATATTTATCAATAAACTTCGTTGTGTTTCCGTTGCTTTCAATATAGTGTACATGTTAAAAAATTGGGAGATAAAAAAACTTATCGCAAAGTTATTTCAGTTTTCATAAGACTACATTTAATTTAATTTAATTTGTTAATGTTAATTGTTCGATAACGAGCTAAAAATATATATATTTTTACCATTCTTTTTTTTACAACAAATTTATTAATATTTTGACAATAAACACAAAAAAATTCGAGAAAAAAAAATTAAAATTAAATAAGTTATCAGCTGGTAAAGTTGGGGCTAAAAAAAGGGGTGTGCTGCCTGACATGATTGCAACCTTTCTAGTCATCCGATACAAAATTAAAAAAAAGATTTTTCATTAGTAAAAATGTCGTTACAGCCCCTAACTTAGAGAGAACGGAAAAAAAAATTCGCAAAATGGCGGCTATCTGAACAAAAAAAGGCGTTTTTCGACTCTGTTTGTCATAGTTTTTAATTTTTTTTACAATAGTAAAAAAAAATTATTTTGGTACAAAAGTGGTAGGAGCGATAGAAAGCTGTACATTGAAGATTGGAAAAAAATTTAAAGTAAATCGGATGACTAGAACTTGAGATATTATGTCAGTCGTGTTGAGTTAAGTAGTTTTGAGAAAAACGTCTCTAATCCGATTTGCTTCGACGTGGCGGGCGTAGTTGTGGCGTCACTAAAATAGCTATAACTCGGTCAATTATTGAAATTGAAAAATTTCTTTTCGAGGATATATTCCTAAAGTTCTAAACTTTGAGAATATGAAAAAAAAAAGATTCTTGAAAAATTCTAGACCAGAATACCGCTTTAAGGTCCCGTGGCAATAAAATGCGACATTAAGGTGTAATTTTTTTTTACATCGGTACTTGGAATTACTAATTGTCTGACAAGTTAAATTTCTTTTTTTATATTTTATTATGAAACTCAGGTCACCTCAATTTTATCAAATTTAGGCAGCTATCCCCTTTGACTAGCGCAAGGACGATTACCTTAATTATTGCATACAATCCTGAGATCAAATTGGGTACTTGACCTTCGGAAAGATTATACTTTGGGCATGAGTTTTCGCGGATTTCCCGAGTTTACTCCTGGGAGTACGTTGCATCGGTGTCAACGACCACATAAGAGAATGTCGGTTGTACATGCACCTGTATATTACAGCGGGGAATGAGAGCATGGGACTGAACCGAGCTGAACGACACGGGTAGAAGCTTGAAGAAGGTACAAGACTCGGTGTACACAGCGCAAAACGGGTCTCTGGGGATCAGAAGCGTGGTTTCAGTTTAAGATGCGCTAAAACTTGCAGGAAAGTTGCAACGAGTACAGAACGGTGAAGTGGCGTACACATGTGGTTACATCACGAAGACAGCCACGAGCTCGACAACATCGGTTGAGACTTAACCGCGTCGTATACCATTCGGCCCAACCTTATACCTTATACCCAAAAAGTGCCACACTCGGCGGCACTTTCCGCCAATGTTTGCCTGTTAATTTCACGTAAACTTGTAACCCTTGAGACATTCCAGAACCAGGATCTCGAGCCCCTAACATCGTTAAAATTCGACGAGAAATTTGAAAACAATCAGCCCACAGTGACGGGGTTACTCTCGTTGTTTCAGCCACAACAGAATGACAGCAATCGCAACTTGAGCTCGGAGTTGTAAATAATGCATTATTTTGATAATTCATTACTGTATTAATTACCCATTAAACTGCATCATCTGAAATGGACAAGTGTACCATTACAAAATACAAAAGTAATGTGTAATGGATGCGTGTTCCATTACAAATAAAAAAGTGATGTGTAATGTAATGGATGAAAATGGAGTAAAAATTATTCCAAAAAATCACTGTTCATGCATTTATCACTATAATTTTATTTGTAATAGAACACGCATTCATTACTAATTACTATTTTCATTTGTAATGGAACATTCATTTATTACACGTTAAGTGGAAAAGTTTTCATTTGCAATGGACAAGTGTACCATTACAAAATACAAAAGTAATGTGTAATGGATACGTGTTCCATTACAAATAAAAAAGTAATGTGTAATGTAATGGATGAAAATGGAGTAAAAATTGCTCCAAAAAATCACTGGTCATACATTTACCACTATGATTTTATTTGTAATGGAACACGCATTCATTACTAATTACTATTTTCATTTGTAATGGAACATTCATTTATTACACGTTAAGTGGAAAAGTTTTCATTTGCAATGGACAAGTGTACCATTACAAAATACAAAAGTAATGTGTAATGGATGCATGTTCCATTACAAATAAAAAAGTAATGTGTAATGGATGTATGTGCTATTACAAATAAAAAAGTAATGTGTAATGTAATGGATGAAGATGGAGTAAAAAATGCTCCAAAAAATCACTATTCATACATTTACCATTATGATTTCACTTGTGATGGAACACGCATCCATTACACATTATTATTTTCATTCGTAATGGAACATTCATTTATTACACGTTAAGTATTGGTATACTTTTGTTCTTTGTAATAGAAAATTTTTGCAATACACATTGTTTAAAGTTAACAAAAACTTGATACTAACAAATTATTTTCATTCTAAATTCAATAGACTTATCTTTGAGAAAAGTAGTACCTGCTCCAAATTGTGGTAGAAACACACTAATTTGTAATGGAATATTCCCCACTATAAATTACTTTTTTTTCAATTGTAATTAGCACTCATTCTTTACACGCTATTTTTTTTATTCGTAATGGCAAATGCATCCATTACACATTACTTTCATCATTTGTAATGGAACATGCATACATTACACATTAATTTTTTTAATTTGTAATGGAACACGCGTAAATTACACATTACTATTTTCATTTGTAATGGAACATTCGTTCATTACACGTTACGTTTGTAATTTGTAATGGAAAACTTATCCAATACACATTGTTTAAAGTAATAGGTGATGCATTACTTTTACATTACTATTTTCACAACTCTGCTTGAGCTTACGAAATTGTTGATAGTAACTATAAACGAATAATGAAATTTATTATCATCGTTACATCGCGTTGCAAGCTGTTGGAGGATACATTTACCCTCCTTGCGCTGTCATCCACAAATTTCGCAAACTTTGGATAACGAGACTACTTTTTACGTATGTTGAATACGTTGAATTAACGTAAACAAGGAAACCAGTGCAGAACTCGAAATATGTATATTCCATGCGTTTATTTCTGTAATATGCTTTAGGGCTGGAAACCATTTCGCTGTTTGAACGAACGTTTCTACGTTTATGTCGTTGTGATAATATTTGTTCGTACGCAAAATACGCTTAGGGGCGCAATGCCATTGCGCCACGGAGAATCGCGCACGAACGGATGCATTGAAAAAAGAAAAGATGAAAAAAAAAAACATATATTTTGAGACCTCGGAATAGCGCGAATTAGCGCGGAGTTTCGCGATTCGTTGAATCATGAAATTGGGTTAATCGAATATTCGCCGCTCGCGAACAATATCGCGGCTGCGTGTGTTGGAAATTCGAAGCTGTTCGGTTGATCAGGTGCGGAGGTTGCGCGCCAGAGGGCAGTTCGAGCAACCGGGGTCGCCACTCGCGGAATAAAATAATTCGCCAATTCGAGGCTCATGGAACCGATAATACCCTGGGGTATATATCCCAGGTAATCGAAACGCACTCTCCCGAGGCTTTCATGGGGAGGTAGAGAGCGAATGTGCGAGATCGCAAACGATTGAGTGTCTGTGCTCTGTATAACGCCATACTTTCCTCCTCGTTCTCGATAGCGATGACCTTTCATGCAGGTTTCCTGGTTACGAATGGAACAATCTTCATTAACCCATAACCTTAAAGGGGTTGACTGGTGTGAAACCTGTTTTTTTAATGTTTTTTTTCGGGATTTTTTTTTTGACAAACCATTGAAATAAAATAATTTATGAATTGCGTATCATTTTTATCAACATTTGAACAAACTTTGTGAATTTTTTGTAGTGAATGTATTAAATATAATCGGAGATACACCGCCCAACAGGAACACGGCCGTTCTGCTTATCTGAAATCAAAAAACCAAACGCCATTTCAATTGTGAGACTTGAGGCTCTACCGTGAATCAAAATAAAGTCAGAATTCCAAAAAAATCATTTTTTTTACGCCTTAGAAAAAATATTCAATGCGAAAAATTGAATTCTTTTTCTAAAGCGCGAAAAAAATGATTTTTTTGGAATTCTGACTTTATTTTGATTCACGGTAGAGCCTCAAGTCTCACAATTGAAATGGCGTTTGGTTTTTTGATTTCAGTGGAGCACCTTTTTTTTAAATATGTGTTCCTGTTGGGCGGTGTATCTCCGATTATATTTAATACATTCACTTCAAAAAATTCACGAAGTTTGTTCAAATGTTAATAAAAATGATACACAATTCATAAATTATTTTATTTCAATGGTTTGTCAAAAAAAAATTCCCGAAAAAAAAACATTAAAAAAACAGGTTTCACACTAGACGACCCCCTTAACCTTTCGTGGTCACACGAGGTCAAAACGACCCCACGACTATTTTTCTTTGTTCTTCTTTATGCATTTTTTTTGAATACATAATCATTTCATTTTTTATAAACTAATTTTTAATACATCAACTATAATGTTTGAAGGAAGTTCTGTAATTTTTTAACATTTTTCCGACCGCCAGTTTGGTCACAATACTTGTTCAAAAATGGACAATTAAGTCAGTATTCTGGTCTGTAATTTTGAAAAAAAAAACAATTTTTGTTTGCATATTCTTGAAGTTTATAGCTTTGGGAATAATATCCTCCAACGGAAATTTTTCAATTCCAAAAATTTACGGAGTTATAGTTATTTTAGTGATGCAGCGACTATGCTCGTCACGTCGGAGAGTAACTATAGAATTTAAAAAAAATCCATTTTGTTTTGCATATTCCTAAAATTTATATCTTAGAGAATATTTCTTTGGAAGGAAATTTTCCAATTTCAAAAATTTATCGAGTTATAGCTATTTTAGTGACGCAAAAAGCTCTTTACAATTGTGGATCTCAGGAGGTGAAAAAAGAACTTTCGTAAATCGCCAATTCTCAATTAGGTATATATAGTTTGATATTGAATAATTTCTATAATAAAGAGTTCTTTGAAAAAATACAAAATTTCCCAAAATATAATAACCCTAAGCAATTATTACAGAATCGCAACAAATCATCCCCTAAGCATACAAAAATAATTTATCCTCTAGGTTTCCTTGAGAAATTGAAAATTTCGTACAGTTTTGAAATTGGAGGGATTCTCGCGAAGTTCGATAACAAAAAATATATCATCAAAAGTGTGATTCGTTCTGTCAGATTACCTCGTTCTCAATAAATGGCTGTATGAATTTTTCAATCATCATTCCAATCAATTTTCCAATCATCATTTCAATCAATTTTTCAATCATCATTTCAATCAATTTTTCAATCATCCTCCAAACATACGTCCTTGAAAGTTTGGTTTTTTTTCACGAAAGCAAAGCTTCCTCTATGTGGAAGCAATTTAAAAAAAAAGTCCTCGAGTTGCAGGATCCTCTTTCCGATTACATGGATTGTTCAAGTCACCTGCACATAACATATCCTCTTAGTTGGATGATTGTCATTGAGGAATTTCTTCATATGCCACGACCCTCAAGGACTTTTCCAGGAATTTTCTCTCGACATTCCCGCGACTCGTGGCTCGGTTCATTCGTCTTCAGCGCTCGTAACGCTTTTAGCTCGATGATTGCCGAGTGCACCTGATGCGCGAGCGATTCCATACACACATTCGCACTATATGGCGTGCATATTTCTTTGCTTCACGCCGAAGGGTAAGAACTGCATTTATTTATCGAATGAACGCCCGATCAGGAACGGAGCCGCTACCCGGAGAGGGATCATATCTCGCATGAGGCACTTTTCTTGCTCGTTAGTGCGTTGAATTGCGCAGTGCGTGGTGTCTTCAACTCGTTGAAATCTGCGGCGTCCATAAATCCTCCCGTTATCACTTTGATTACTCGTATCCACTGGCAAATGGATTTCACAATCACATTGAAGACGCTTCTCTCGATTATAAGATCAGATTTCCATTATCTTCCTTGAGGGATGAACCTGAATTTTGATAACCTAAAAAATGTGTCATTTTTGCAATTTTTTTCTTCACTTCCATAAACTGAACCTTTTCGAGACTAAAGACTTTATGAATTTTCATGCAACCTTTATGTAAACCTTCTTTGTAAACTTTTATTTATTTATTATTCATTTTCTTTTTATTATTATTATTTTTTTATTTTGGTATGTAAAACTTTATGTAGACCTTCTATGTAAACTTTTTTGAACATATCAATTGAAAATTCAATTTGAAAATATCTTCAACTCTTTTACACCTTTAACTTTTTTCTTAGTTTCACCATTTCTCTAGTGTATTAATATTTTAAAAAATTGCACATATACGTTAATTTAAATTAAATTAACCCGCGCTGGTCACACCCCAAAATAATTCCAAGTTGGTCATTTTGGGTCAACTTGACCCGACCGACTTTTTGGATGGTTGTCAAAAAAAAGGTACCTATCCGAATGAGTTTAAAAAAATATAGGAATTATCTTTGAACATTTCAGTGTATAAAACAATTGTTTTTTTTGTATAGATTTACATGGAAAAAAAATCATGAAAAAAAGACTTACAAAAATCCGGTTTTTCACTTAAACATGGTAACTCTTTCAGTTTTAAAGATTTTTTGGATAAATTTCTACACGATACTCTCAATATATGGTACTTTGAGAAAAAAAATATACTTCAAATGCATGCATTCCAAAAAAGTTATTTATTCTGCTATGGATACTTTAAACTTATACTTCAAACCGGGAAAAACCCACTAGGGCCCGTATAGTTAGAGATATTTGGGCTCAAAGTTAGAGCTTGGGTCAATTTGACCCGCGGTGACCAGCGAGGGTTAAAAAAGTGATATTTTTTATTGAATGAAAATCAATGATGCTGGATTTCTGGCCGTTTTCAAAATTGAATAATATTTCACAGAAAAATCAATGTTTTCATATAAAAAATATTGCAGTATAGGACAATACAAAGTATATAACAAACGTCCTAAAAATTTCGTTTCATTGGAGGCAAGACAAAAAATCGTGAAAATTACAATTTTTGTTCCTCATAAAGGAAGCTTTGTTTTCGTGAAATTTTTTTTTCTTCGAAATTGTATGCCAATGTGTTCAAAATGTCCTAAAACATCGAAAAATCATATTTAGAAAAAATGTCCGGATGGATGCGTGTGTGGGGGGGGGGGGGGGTGTGTATGTATCCTGAGTTAAAATTTGGCACACTTATCGAGCACAAATTGCTCTTCATTAGGAAAAAAATTTGTTCCAATTCTAACGGGTGTTCAGATTTTATCGACTTTTTTCGTTTTTGCAAGAATGGCGTAAACGCCCTAACTTATGCAATTTTCAAGATATTGCATTCAAACTTTGTACTAAATTAGTATAGCTATTAAGGTTGTTTGGTATTGAATTTGGCGAAAATCCATCGAGGGATTAAAATGTTTAGAAATTTTGAATTTTTTGAAAAAAAGCGTAAACGTGCAATTTTTAATATATTATACTGAAACTTTGCACAGAGCTAATATAGCTATTGAGGTTGATCGCTATTGAATTTGGCAAAAATCCATCGAGGGATTAAAATTTTATGAAATTCTTAATTTTTTGAAAAATAGCGTAAACGCCCTGACTTGTTCAATTTTTAAGATATAGCACTGAAACTTTACATAGAGCTAATGCAGCTATCGAGGATGTTTGTTATTAAATTTGGCGAAAATCAGTCGAATGATTAAGATTTTAACAAATTTTGGTTTTTTCTTTAAATAGCGTACTTTAACTTCGGCTATTTGCGAGATATTGTACTGAAATTTTGTACACATTCAAAACAGCGATCAAGGCTGTTCGCTATTGAATTTGGCGAAAATAAAATTTAGCAAGAAGTAAATTTGAAAGAATTTGGTAAATATGCACGTTGATTACTCATATTTTTCGACAGTTAACAATGCTTCCTTTATGAGGAAGCCAAATTTGATCTCCATACTTTGTGATAAAGGAAGCTATGTGATTAAGATGAGGAAGCAACGTGCAAATGTCCAATTTGCAGGGTTTTTTCTATCCTTCTGATTCAAGTTCCCCTTCGAAGGGTCCTCGAGGTCCTCTCTTTCGCAATTATCGAACAATCTCGAAAATATCTCACAATTCACTCACGCTCTCGGCACTTTGAGCGTCAAGTTTTCCGTTTATCGGGAGGATGAAAAAAAAAACAAAAGTAAGAAACGATCTCATCGGAGGGCCAGTCGGATCTTTCGAGTAGTGCTCAAGGAAAACTTGCGAGACAAAGAGTATCGACTATCGAGCTATAGAGCAAATCAAGAGGTGAAGCACTGAGAGAGGGGTGAATCTCGAAAGCGTCCACGTGGCGTAGAGAGAAAGAGAGAGAGAGCGAGAGAAAGGAGAGGGAAGGAATACACGTGGAATTCAAGATCCAATTTCGCTTCTCTGTAATCTCAGGTCCGGCGAATCAAAGCTCTCTCGAAGTGCATTATCGAATTAGCCATTGAAGAGAGGGTGCCTTTGATGGGTGCGGGTAAAAGCGCGTGGCCCCTCGTCGATGATCATCCATTCGGTGCTTCCTGTGCTATTTCTCTTGCGCTATCGGAGAATTCCCCGCGGTTATACGTTTCCCTCGGTGTGTTATCCAACGCTGCTCGTTCTCCTTATCCGTACTCAGCTTCGCTGATCCCACTACTTTTTTATTTTTCATTCTTATTCCTCCATCAATCGCGAGCGAGTGGTCGACAGTGAGCGTTCCTTTGATATTTGAATGCAGGCTCAAAGAATCCACACACAAAAAAAAATGTACAAAGAGCTTCCATGAAAGTTCTGCCCTGAAACGGGAATTTCGCCCATGCAGTCTCGCAATTCCATTGGTAAACTATTTTTTTTTCCTCCCCTTCGGTTCGACGGATGTAACACGATCGGTGTGGTTTTAAATCACCGTAACAATGTAAATGCAAAGTCTGGCTTGGATAAACAACAAATACACATGAAACAAATGAGATTGCCGTTGCAATTCGGTTCGTTTCGTGTGATTCGACAATTGCGCGCGATACGTTGAAAAACAAACTGTTTTGTATATTTAGAGAGCTCGTACAAAGCCGCAGATCGAACGAATTAATCGGTCCTGGCGCGGAGAATTGAATGCACAAAGGTTAAAATCAGACGAGTGTCCTTCGGCAAGTGCGCGTTTATTTGCAGTTCCCATAATTGTACGATTATTCAAAATATTCAACCCCTTCGGGAGAGTTGATTGAAATGAAAATAATAATGTTTGTTTCTATTTTTCAAACAATTTTTTGCGTTTGCTAGCAATCAAAGAAATTATGGTTAACTTTGCAATAACGTCATCTAGTGTTCCTGCAGTTTTATAATATTTTATAATATAGCAGCCCCAACTTAAAAATCTATCAATAGCAGCTTCAAACATTGTAACTTTAATAAAAAATGGAATTGCAAAATAATAATCAATTTTAAGTTATCATTTTTACAGTCCTGTCCGGAGCTGGGCAAAATACTGGAAAGCACTTCAGTACAAAGTACAAAGTAGTATAAGTACTTGAAGTATCGAGTGCCAGTAGTACTTGAAGTACTAAGTACTTATTACTTGAAGTACTTGAGATTTAATGGACTTGAAGTACAAGTATCTTATTACTTGAAGCACTTGAAGTACAGGCACTTATTACTTGAAGTACTTGGAGTACAAGTACTTAGTACCTGAAGTACTTAAGATTTAAAGTTCTTGAAGTACAAGTACTTGAAAACTCAAGTACTTTTCAAATTTTCAGTTATATCTCGTAAGTTCTAGTACTTACATTTGAATTCTTATTCTCATTTGATGTTTATTCGAGTACTTTTTGTATCAAAGCATATTTTCACCTTGCGCAATGCACTGAGATTAGGCTGTCTAATCTGCCTAATTCAGGCAGATTCGAAAAGAGGTCTTGAAACAAAGAATTGAAAATAATTCAAAAATAGCATCGACAATTGTCATTACGGTTTGATTTGATACAGGTTTGAAAAAGAAGAAATAAAGAACGGAATACATGGATTGTTAAAACTACTCCAACTTCGTGCTCGTCTTCAAAAAACTGTCGTACCGACAGTTGAAAGACAATATGTCCATACGTCACGAAATATTATTTTCAATTACATATATTCAAAGACCTTGTACAGTGCTGTTCATTAATGCCTGGAAATTTTTGAAAGAATCTTGGAAAGAATCTAAGATTCTTTTCAAAATTCTAAGATTCTTTCCCAGGTTCTAAGATTCTTTTCAAGATTGTAAGATTCTTTCCAAGATTCTAAGATCATTTTCAAGATTCTTTGAAAGATTCTTTCGAAGATTCTTTCAAAGATTCTACGGAAGAATCTTAAAGAGAATCTTGAAAGGAATCTTAGAATCTTAGGAAGATTCTTAGAATCTTGGAAAGATTCTTTTCAAGATTCTTTCAAGGATTTTCAGGCATTAATGAACAGCAGTGTACATGCAACCATCAGCAAGACACATTCAAAAGTACATGATACTTTCACTCGAAAAAGTACTTGAACTACAGAATAGTATTCAAAATTTTAAGTACTTTTTAAATACTTGAAAATTTAAGCACAATACTTGAATTACTTTCTAATTACTTGAAAATTTGAGTACAATACTTGAAGTACTTTTATGTATACTTAAAAATTTAAGTACAATACTTGAAGTACAGGCGAAGTACTTGAAAATTTAAGTACAATACTTGAAGTACTTTTTAAGGATACTTGGAAATTTAAGTACAATGCCTGAAGTACAGGCCAAGTACTTAAAAATTTAAGTACAATACTTGAAATACTTCAAGTACCGTGTACTTCAAGTACTGCCCAGCTCTGGTCCTGTTTATTATTTTCTTAGTTGCGGTTTTCATCAAATTGTTTTTAATATTCTAACTTCTTTCAGTGGTCATTTCTCCACATATTTTTTTCATACTTCGCTGAAACTTCCTGTACAGTCCCATCGAGAGCCTTCTCCTCGGTTACTGTCCATTAACGAGGGATGTTTGTTTTTTTTTCTCTTGATTTCAATATCGATCACGGTCGAGCGAGTTTACGAGTGCGAAAAAAAGGAGAATGGTTTCGGCGCGTTACGCTCGTACAATTCTCCGTGTTTCTCTCGATGTGGCCTCTCGCCCGCGGTATCGAATCGAAACGAATCACGCGAGCAACGGTAATCCATCCGTAACCCGTTTTCGCTTTACGACCGGATACGCGCCAGTTAAGCCCGGATATTCTGTCATTTTGCGCACGCGCTCTCGCTTCGTGTGTACAACGATACAGCACTTGTACCGCCGTTGTACTTCGGTCAAAGCTATGAAACGAGGGTGAAACAGAGATTTCGTTCGGGTTGTCATCGATACGCCACCAAATGGGAAAAAAAACCCGAGTCAGGGGATGAGAAAAAGGGTAAAACTGTGTACCGTAATATCACGGGAATCGAACGAGTTGCACGAGTCACCGATCCATTCAGTTTTCTCTGTTTTGGGTATGTGTAACATGCATTGTAAACGCAAATCCGTAAAAGCGTTTCCATGCGCGGGTTAGATCGGTAAAATTAGCGGTTAAAATTTCCGGTGGAGAAAAATTCTTCTATTAGTATGGTAATATTGGTTCCATCCCAAAATTTGAAAATTTAAAAATTATTGTGACTCGTATAGTTTGAAATTAAAAGCATTGGGATGAAGTCAGACAATTTTTCACCACATGAAAAAAGTGTTGATATATGAAAAATATCATTTTTTCGGATAGGCCATTCGATTCCATTTTTTGGCAGAGTCCATAGTCAAATATTCATATCGAGGTTCCGCTGCAACTTTATTGAAAATTCACGATCAAATAGGTATCTGATTTTTCGTTTGTAAAAGTTTCAAACCTGCAAGCTTCAAAATAGTCTATTGACAAACAGCGTTCCACTTAAATTTTATAAATTAATTTATCAATTAAACATTTATCAATTATCATTTATCATATAAATTAATTTATCAATTAAACTAAAAAACAATGATCAATAATTATAGTTTTGCTTTTAATATTTAGAATTTAAGCTGAACCGTAAAAAAGGCTGCTGAAGGATTATTTATAACATCAATGCAACATTAATATTTCAACAAAAAAGCTATAAAATTATCGTGAAATATCAGACTCCAAACCTTTTTCAAAAAATCTCTGAAGAGATTAGCGTAGTTTTTTTTTGCATCATATTCGAGTCTCTTTTAAGCTGCACAGAACGAAATCGTTGTTGTGCGTTAATTTTTGGCGCAATGCATTTTTAACGGTACTCCTGTATTGTAGCATGAAAGTATTATAATCGGGAGGATTTTCAGCGAATATTCGTTGCAAAGCTAGATACAAAAGTCTGGCGCGATGGGCATTAGCGACGCTGATGGCGGGAGCGGGCGTCCACTTCCAAATACAGCTCGAATTTCCGAAATATATTTATCTACAGATGCATGCAGCGAAACATACAGATATACATGGGGCTGTCCACGTCAATTTACCTAGCCTCCAGACCACAAAATTTTTTATTTGCTCCGTAATTTTTTATGTTGTTATCCTTGCTCTGAAACATTTTTCTGAATTTTTGCAAATTTTTTGGAACAACCGTTTCTGAGTTATGATTTTTTTTTAACCGAAAAAAGGAGCATTTTTAAAAATCTGAAAAAATTCACAAAAATTGTATGATCAACGTAGAACAGTCTCCTGCTCGCGAAAATGTGGTGCAAATTTTTTAAATATTTTTTTCACCTAATCAAAACCTTTTTGTGCATAATAATTTATTTAAAAAATCCACTGCGAACAGAGACGTCGTTTGAGAGACAGAAAATAATGTGGAACATAATCTTCGGATGAACCTTCATAATTTTATTTTGTTTATGGCTTACGCACATTTTTTTTGTTAAAAAAGTTGTGTGTTGTGTGATCTATTGCACTCGAGTATTCTTTTGTAAAAATGACTCCATCGCGTCGAGGAATAAAACAATGTAGTTGTTGGATTTGCGGAATCCTTTTGACAATATAAAAAAAATTTGCGTGATAAGGGGAAATAAATATAAAAAAAATTTGCACCACATTTTCGCGAGTAGCAGACTGTTCTACGTTGATCATACAATTTTTGTGAATTTTTTCGGATTTTTAAAAATGGTCTTTTTTTCGGTTAAAAAAAAATCATAACTCAGAAACGGTTGTTCCAAAAAATCTGCAAAAATTCAGAAGAATGTTTCAGAGCAAGGATAACAACATAAAAAATTACGAAGCGAATCAAAAATTTTGTGGTCCGGAGGCTAGGTGAATTGACGTGGACAGCCCCATATATACATTAAAATATTCATGTAGTGAAGTGGCAATCGTGCTTATCCGCTATCTATGATCGCACGGAAAAAAAAACCGTGCAACCGAGTTCCGTTTGATTTTCACATAGCGATTCAATAGCTGATGTTTCGTTCGCTGATTTACCGATTGAATATATTTCATCGGATCGCGGGAATTTTGTATTTATTTCAATCTCTGTCTGCTGAATTATTCGCCAGTTGAGGGGATAAAATTGCTGATGGATTTTCCCACTGATTTACCGAGCCTCTTCTGGATGAATGAATAAATAGCTTGAATAGAGAGGATGATCAATAAAATATAACATTAATCGATTGATAGATTTCCATTCGTATTATAAAAAAAAAAATGGCGCAAACCATATTATCCGTCGAGTGCAAAGTGAAACAAATGCGGTTCCCTATTTAATGACCTTTTAAAATTTGCCCGGAGCCATTTGATCTTGGATATTTCGAGTTGTTAAAATTGACCTCCAGATAAATTTATTCGAATAAATTGGATCCAACAACTAACCAACCAATAAATAACCATCAACGATTCCAATGGTTCTGTAATGGATTATCCGTGGACACAATGTCGGTGGCAGAATATCCGTAGTTAAAAATATCCATGGTTAAAAATATCGACAACAAAAATCCACTTTATCCATTTGTTTTTTCAAGGGTCAAATTTGTTTGTGTCAAAATATATCATATAATAATAATCAGAGGTCAAATACTCCGGGACCAAATTCCGAGGTTCAATTTTCGAAGGTAATTTTTCCCAAGATCACTATAGGGGTCACCAAAAATGCTGTGGTGTGTTAACAATAGCTTTCACATGCACGCTCGTGGTGTCACTTTTTTCACTCCCGAATGGATTTTCTACCAAGAAGTTGGCTCCGAGGCCACACGTGTGTCTCCGATGGAAATATCCGTACGTAATTCCAGAACTCCGAATTCTTACAAGAAAAAATTTAATTCGGCCGACAGAAATAAGCGAGATCCGTACTTTCCACACTGAATTCTCACCGACCTTATATACCTTCGCCCAGTTGGATGAACTCTCCGGGCTATAGATACCGTAACAGGGTGGAATGAGGTAGAAAAAATTTCGCCATTCGGCGGAAAAAATTCCAACGAGGATGATGAGAAGGAAGCGACAGCTTGGAGATACGTTGTGAATAAAGGAAAAAGAATAAAAACGAATCTTATATGGCACCTTTCGATTTTTCCGTCTATCCCGGATGAGATAGACCCTCTCTCGCCCTCCAACCATCTTCTTCCGCCTCTCTCTCTCTCTCTCTTTCTCTATCTCTCTCTCTCTCTCTCTCTCTCTCTCTCTCTCTCTCTCTCTCTCTCTCTCTCTCTCTCTCTCTCTCTCTCTCTCTCTCTCTCTCTCTCTCTCTTCTCTCTTGAGGCGAGAAGGGCGCACCGGATGTATATAGAGATGGATAGAGACTTCCGGTTGGCGTATTGGGACGTGGATTGGCAAAGCTCGACGTGCACGATTTTATATACGAACATCATTTTCCACGAGCAGAACAGCCGCGTATCGTGAAAGTAGGACCACAGCACTTCTGTACTCGTGTCTCATATATCCCGATATCCAAAGATTTCCCTGTCTGTATTTATGCACACACACATATATAAATATATAGATATATGTACATATATCTTTATGCTGAGCTCCCTTTTCCCATGAGCAACTGATATTTTATTATGCTCGCGTCATAAGTCCCGGATTGCCGTCAGTAAGCATTTTTTTTTCCTTTCATTTTATACACTTCACCGTGAATTTTTTTCGCAGCGGAATGTCGTAGCGATATCGCAACTATATCTGGAGACGTATGTCGTTTGCGCTCTGTTGCTTTAGGAGTCGTAGCGAAAATGCGTTTTTTTTCCTGCGCTCCCGCGACGCGAACGCGGAAGAAAAGATAAACAATAAATGCAGATGCGACAGGATCGAACATGCTTTTATGCGAGAATATTTCAAAAGATCCGTGTCCCAATGGAGTATGTTGATACACTGAGAAAAAAGTTCAGTTAAAACAACTAAATCCATTTAGTTGAAACAAATTTAGTTGATTCAATATTAATTTGTTTGAAATAATGAAACTATAATTAATTCAACAAATGGATTTGGTTAACCATAAGAAATGAGGTGAACGAAATTATTTGGTTAATTTCCAGACACAGTTTAGTCCAATTTAAACGGTACTGAGTTGCTGTACAGAAATATTTCGTTCATTTTTAGTATATTTAAACTAAATAAGTTTAGCTGTAACAAAAAAACAATTCGCATTTTCAATCACACAATTTATTTGGTACAAAGATATTTATTTAACTAAAACTTCCACTGTATCTTTGTTGAATTACCAAAATGATTTCGTTGAACGTCCGGAAACAAATATTTGGTTGAGTCAAACAAATTTTTCCATTTTCAACAAAAAAATGTTCTCAGTCTAGGAGGTCGAAAAAAGCGATTTTTTGAGTTTTTTTTCTGAACATTTTAATTTATTAACGTATATATTTATATACATATTTTTGCAACTGTTAACTTTATTTATTTATTTTTATTTATTTATTTATTTATTTGTATTATTATTATTTTTTTTTAGATAATGATCCTTCAAGCTGCTGAGTCGATCTCCGGAAGGGTTTCGAAAAAAGGCGTTCGCGGTGAGTACGATATCCAAAATAAAAAAAATAAAAAAGATTTCGTTGATGTACAGTACAATCTAGTATTTAATCGAAGGAATATGCAAAACATTTGTTTTTAACGAAGTTGCGGCTTCTCAAAAAACGATTCGATTTTTGATTAAAATGTTTGCCTTAAATTGTTTATAAAATAGAAAATATTAATCGGTAAAAAAATTCTTAAATTTTAAAAATCTCCAAAAACATTTTGCCTCAAAAGATGGATGCCTCTGGAGAATATTTCGAACCATGGAAATATTGTAAATAATTTTATCGCAATTGGAAAAAATTGTCATTTTGAGGCTATTCTTAATTTTTCGCGAAATGTCTAGCTGCTTTCATTTTCGTAATTTTGCAATTATCAAGCTAAAATTTTTTGCACAGATAAACTCGCTGATGGTTCGAATTCCGAAACAAATCGCACGTCTGGCTTCGCACAAATTTTTGACTTTTTGAAGAAATACTTTTAATTGCTCCACCTTTCGTAATACTGCAATTATTGTTTTAAATTTTTGTGCACAAAAGCAGCAACGACTACGATTAGCATTGATTTATGAAAAAATCTCTTCAGAGGTTAAGTTTCGAACAAATTTTGATTCAAAAAAATGCTTCTGAATAATCCTTGAGCAAATCACAAATTTGCAAATAGCTTCCTGCTTATTTCTGTTGGTCGTTCATTAGACCCAGAAAAAAAATTATTTATTTGAAATGAATAACCCTGATTCATATGAATGCGAGTCTAATGAATGGCCTGTTAGATCGATATTCGAATAAATCTTCATTCATCTCAAATAAATTTATCTAGCCCAAATAAATCATTTAGCCACAAAGCCATAATTGAACCATCACAGAGTGGCTCTAGAAACTACTCATAAAGGAGGCTCAGCAAACGATGACCAATAAACGAGGATGGACAAATTTGTAATTCTTTTTTAACGTTTTTATTGAGCTTCGGAGGTCCAACGATCGTTGGTGAAACTTACGGTGATTGGTCAATAATATCCGGCAGTGGTCGTATAGTTCGGAATGACCCTTCTGCATAGCCAAAGGGTCCACATGCGGTTGTAATACATCTGGCCTGGAAGCCTCCATTTGGCTCGAAGATAGTATCAACCTGGATTTCCGAAGGTAAACCGAGTCACTGAGCAACGATGGTGTAGGTTTACGTACGTGTGTGTATCTGTCTGTGTGTGTGTGTGTGTGTGTGTGTGTTTCGATTTCTCGGCAGAATGAGAAACCGTAACTGATTCGCTTGAAAAACGAACGATCCGCCGCGTTTTTTTTTTTTTTTTTACTTTAACAGCCCTCAGTGATACCCCGAGCGTTTTTCCGCTGTCGAAGGTGAGCCGCTTTCCCGTACGTTTGAAATAAAATATCTACGAGTTTAGGTGGCTTTTCTGGGTGCCAGGGTTTGCTATATAGCTTTGGCTCTATTGCGGGCGCAAAAAAAAAGAGCCAGCTCGTCAGTAATTCCCCTCCTACCTTTTTTTATCCGTTGTCTCGTTGTTCGACTTCGATCATTTACGGTTAGGTGCGTTCGTGTGCTCTTATAAGTGCGCATCTCGAGCGAATACGAAGGATACCCTCCTCCCTGCACCCACAGAAAAAATTTATTAGAATCAAATAAATTCACATATTTGCGAAAATTTTATTTAGAATTCATAAGGATTTATTTGTATTGACGAAGATTTTATTTGATCATGCCATTAATCATACTTGAAACAAATATATAAATTTATTCACTGGTGCCGAATAAATGCCAGAGATCGGCAAGAAAAAATCAATCTATTTTTATTGTCCAATTTTTTCGAAAAATTAATAATTAGCAGAAAAATATTCCTAATTTTTTATATCATTAGTAATTAGCGGGAACATATTACTAATTTTTCTAAAAATTAGTAATTAGTGACAAAGTATTACTAATTTTTCTAATAAATAAGTAATTAGTGACAAAACATTTCTAATTTTTCCAAAAAAATGAATAATTAACGATAGAATATTACTGATTTTTTCCAAGAATTAGTAATTAGCGAGAAAGATATTGCTAAATAACCAAAAAAATCAATAATTTGTTGAGAAATGTTGTATTAATTTTGGAAAAAGTAGTAAATAAATAAAAATTACTAATGCATTTTTTAAATAGGTACTGATTAAATATTCATATTAATAATAACTTATGTGATATCGTATGACATTCGATACAATAAATACTAATGTGTGAAATATTCGAACGATCTAGTTATTATAAAAAATAAAAAAAACTTTTTTAATAGAATTGTTTGAGCTTATAACCATGACTCAATCCGTACACACGAGCACATAAATATACACAATACTTTTCTACAAATTACTGTTTTTTTAACTTAATTAGTAATATCTTCCTTACCAATTACTATATTTAGAAATAAACTTGGTAATCTTTTTTCGCTGATTACTAATTTTGTTGAAAAAATTAAAAATATTTTGTCGCTAAATTCTAATTTTTTAGAAAAATTAGAAATATTTTGTCATCAATTACTATTTTTTTTTTTGAAAAATTAGAAATGTTTTGTCATTAATTACTAATTTTTTAGAAAAATTACCAATATTTTTGCGCTCATTACGAATTTTTATAAAAAATTAGTAATATTTTTCGACTAATTACTAATTTTTCGAAAAAATGATTAATAAAATCAATATCGTTGATGAAAAAATCGATACTGCCGATCACTGATAAATACCATATTTATGTTGGTTCGTCGAAATAGAGATTTACTTACATCAAATAAATGATTTATTAAAAATATTAAATTTGAATAGCAATTTATTTACGTCAAATAAAATTTATTTCAATGTACGCTGCGTCGTACTGCGCACAATATGGCGTCGCTCGCTGGCGTGACGACGTTCAGCAGTCCAGAGTTGGCATATTCACGTATATGTACGTGTTTCCGTTTGTACGTGATTTTGTGATTTTAGTGAAATATTGTGATGTGGACGAGGAATCGCGAGATTTTCTTTGCGATTCGGGGCTCGAAGAATATATCGACATCTTCAAAAGTCAATAGGTTGTTAGCATGCATGATTCACATGAGTGAGCAAACAACCAAGACTGATTGGCCAAAAAAGTTATTCATACCCAAAAATAGGATGATCTCGTATATTCCCATATTAATCAAAATTCCCTAATTTCCCATATTATTCCCATATTCCTATATTAATCGTGAGTCCCAAATTTTTAGGTTATGGATGGTCATGAAACAGATGGTCATGATCAAATAAATTCTTTGTTTGTAACAAATAAAAAATTATTAGTGGCAACTAATATAAATTCAATAAGAGCATTTTTAAATACATTTTTTATTACTATCAAATACATTTTTATTTGAAGCAAATAACTTATTTATTGCAGGCAAATAAATATTTCATTAGGGCCAAATAAAAGAAGCTAAGAAATAGTGAACTTGAATTTAAATAGATCCAAATATTCGATACTAATAAAACCGTATTAGGCCCATATTTCAATAAGAAATTTTATTTGTTTCAAGTAAATTTTATTTGTTTCAAATAAATCTTTTCTGTAAGTGTAAGCCCCGAAAAATCCCGCGGGGAAACAGGTTCGACGGCCGAGTGGATTTTTCGTCCGATGAGAATAGAACAGGGCTTCGCTTTTTTTCGTCGATCTCTCGGGCAATCTGTATCGAGGCGACATTGAAAAAATCATCATTTTATACCACCCACGCGAAAAGGTCGCGGTAAATCGTTGGTTCGTTGCTTTTCTGACCAAAGTTCCGCACAAGAACGGACTCCGAAGGATTATCTCGCAACAGCTCCTCGGTACATCGCATCATCTGTATTATTTACTTCTACTGAAATCCACCGATCGATCTTCGATAAAATTTATCCTCTCCCTCCTTGGTTATCTTGTTCTACATGGTGTATAAATCCTTCTCTCGAAGATATATCGTGGTGGGAAGCAATGGAATGGTTTATCGTTCCATTGTGGACGAATTCTCGGTCAAGTTGCTTTTTCTTCTCGATCAGAGCTGGGAAAAGTATCGGAAAGTACCTCAAGTACAAAGTACCGCAAGTAGGGGAGCGTGGGGTTAGTTGTAACAGTTTTTGGAAAAAAACCTGTAACACCTAAAATATGTATGCTTCTAAGTTTGTAGAGTATATATCTGAGCACTAATTCCAATTGAAAAATAATTAAAAACCTTTACCCATCTTTTACACCAGACGTTTTTTGAAGAAATGGGAGCTGTTACAACTTACCCCATGTCTGGGGCTAGTTGTAACAGGCTCGGGGCAAGTTGTAACAATGAAAAGACTGGCAACATTTATAAGAAAGAACACGTTTTTATTGGTTCATAGTCTTGTATTATTCATCGTGGTTCATTCTTGTGATTATTATAATCTTTGGTAGTCTCTCGTGCTAAAAAAAATACAATACAATATTAGAGTAAAGAAGAGTAAAAGAATGCACAAAAAGCCGCAAATAATTTGTAATACTATGCAATCACTATACTACAAGTTGTAATAATATTATTTTTACAAATACATGTAGAGAGCAGGAAAAAAAATACACGTGCATGGGGCAAGTTCTGACATGTTACAACTTGCTCCATGGGCTCATTATGTTTACTCAATGAAATATCTCAAAAACTACAAACTTTAGAATAATTAAAAAAAAAAGCAAATGAAAGCCAGTTAAATTTACGATGTAACAATGAAAAAACAATAAACAATTAATTTAATTTTAATAGTCAAAATCAAAATTTTCGTGCACTGAAAAAAAAATTGGTGGAATATGCAAAATCGTTTAGTTGAATACGTGCAACTAAATATTTAGTTGTACAATCCAAATTTTTGTTGCCTGAACAATATTTTGATCAACCGAATCGCGGAATTATTCCAGAAACTAATTATTTACTTAGACCAAATAAATATTTAGTTGCCCGTATTCAACTAACGATTTTGCATATTCAACCTTTTTTTTTCTCAGTGTAAGTATTTTTTTTACGAAACCTGGCCGAAATACAGCTCGTGTGCATATCCTCTTATTTTGATGTCTCGCGGGGTATTAGCGGTGTTTACGTTATACCGCGCGTTATAAGAAGCACATTCAGCAAAAAAATGTAATCAAAATGTTTTAAATTCCCGGTCAAAATTAATTGTTACAACTAGCCCCACGCTCCTCTACTTGAAGTATCAAGTACCGGCAGTACTTGAAGTACTAAGTATTTATTATTTGAAGTACTTAAGATTTGAAGTACTTGAAAAATCAAGTACCAAGTATCAAGAACTTTTCAAGTTTTCAGGTACACTGCCGACCAAAAGTTTGGAAACACTCTCCACGATTCCGCGCCGCACAAAAAGGTTCACTGCTCTTTGAAAAATGAAGATATTTTGATTCGCCAAGCAGCGTTTTGAAAGGGGACATATTCAGCGTCATTTGATTGTTCGATTGTTTAAGATAAAAAAATATCTCGTAGTCAGGAAACATTTTCGAAAAAAAAGAAATTGAAAAAAAAAATCTAAAAAAATTTCATCGAATCCAGAATGATTGTATATGCAACTTTTGGACGGGAAAACATCATCTATACTACTTTTTCATCGAAAAACCCATGTATATGGGGTAAGTGACCCGATTGTTTGCGATGAAAAAATATCTCGTTTACAGGAAAAATTAGAAAAAAAAAACATTTTGAAAAAAATCTGAAAAAATTTAATTGAATCCGGGATGGGTGTTCGCAACTTTTTACGCTCCTTGTGATTTCACGAAAACCCAGTAGTTTTAGAGTGACGCTATACATTTTATAAGTATGGTCGTTTTTTGCGAAGAATTGAATATTTTTGTGAAAAAAAAATCGTATAAAAATTTAAAAAAAAACGAAATTGAAGCTAATACTCCCCGCCACAAGTTTTTCATGCGTTTTTCTTGAATACTTGAAGTACTTGAAAAATACTTTAAGCATTCAAGTAAGTAATTCAAGTATTCAAGTAAGTACAAGTACTTCAAGTATTCAAGTAAGTACAAGTACTTCAAGTATTCAAGTAAGTACAAGTACTTCAAGTATTCAAGTAAGTACAAGTACTTCAAGTATTCAAGTAAGTACAAGTACTTCAAGTACTCAAGTAAGTACAAGTACTTCAAGTATTCAAGTAAGTACAAGTACTTCAAGTATTCAAGTAAGTACAAGTACTTCAAGTATTCAAGTAAGTACAAGTACTTCAAGTATTCAAGTAAGTACAAGTACTTCAAGTATTCAAGTAAGTACAAGTACTTCAAGTATTCAAGTAAGTACAAGTACTTCAAGTATTCAAGTAAGTACAAGTACTTCAAGTATTCAAGTAAGTACAAGTACTTCAAGTATTCAAGTAAGTACAAGTACTTCAAGTATTCAAGTAAGTACAAGTACTTCAAGTATTCAAGTAAGTACAAGTACTTCGAGTGCTGTCCATCTCTGTTCTCGATAGTTCCCATTTACAACTGTTTTTCCGTTCAAAGTGACATTCTTGGGTCTTCCAAACACACTGCGGGCCGCAAAATCCCATTATCGCGGTGATTTTAAGCATCGAATAATTAAAAATTTCTCTAAGCTCGATAGCATCGCGATTCTCTCTGTCCGGCGAACCGCAGAGCAAACAATGTTAACGACTCGGCTTTGAGAGCCCACCCTTGAGCGTCCGCTAATCGGCGGTCGCATTTCCAACCCCACCGAGCGAAAAGCGCACGTTCATTCGGGCGTAAAGAAATCCGGAATTGCCGAGGACCCCGTGCGGTGAACTAGTGAGCACACGATGGAAGAAAAACAAACTTAACATCGTTTTCCCGCAGTCAATCCGGGGCTTCGCGATTTCTCCATCCTCGTCGCTCATTTTTCCTTTTTTTCGCCTCTTTCCCACCTTAACCCTCGCGCCACGCTCGTGCCTGGCTGACTGGCGGCGTGTCTTTTTTTGCTCAACGGCCAATTCCATTTTCTACCAACCGCACGCTTCCCTGTGTGATCGTCCGATCGGATTAAACGCTTTGAAGTTTATTGGCCAGAACGGGCTGACATTTGGTTAATTGCACTTCCGCCTGGCGTTCGCGAGGCTCAGCCAATGTCGGATAATTCGATAACTTCCTCGGCCAGCCCCCCATCACTCCCTTTCACTATTTTGTCCCTCACATAGTCACTCATCCTACCGTCATGGACATGTACGCATGTATATTCACATGTATGGCGTAGTTACAGTGACTCTGTCAACCTACAAAATTCAAATAGCGCTCGAGCCATTGGGTATAATGCCAAATTACATTATCGTTGATTAAGTGCGATTATACTTTGTAGTGACAATGAAAGTAATGGGGATGGATGGAATTCGATAGCATATTACGACACTTGTAACGATGATCGATGATTAATTGGCCTGATTGAAAGAATGGAGAATTAACCATACAGAATATAGTCAGCTCACTTGATTCTATCATTTTATTGTTACTGTTCGTAAACTATTCAATGGGTATCGGGTATAGCCTGATTCCTGTAATGTCAGATCTAATTCCTGAGGCTTTTTTTTTTGAATCGACAAAGCGATTTTATCGGTTCGAGACATACCCAAAGAACTTCAGTAAGGTATGAAAGATGCGATAAAAATAAAACTCTAAGCAAGTTTTGCAATCCTCAGGGTTTTGAATTTTCGTTTTTTTAAAAACAGAAATGTGGATGTTGAAATGGACGTGCAAATCGTTTACTGGCCTCTGTAAAGTTAGCAGCTGGAGACAAGTCTCCAAAGTGGTCAAAAGTTTAAAGCATTTTCACGTATTTTAAAAAAATTTCATATTAAAAAGAATATATGAGTATACTTAATACATACGGATAATTAATATACATGCATATTTAGTTTAAGCTTGAAACACTTTACCAAATGAATAAAACCGTAAATTCAGTTATATTTCTGTTTTTACATTCTTATGTCATTAATGGAAATTTGTACCGCTCAAAATTACACAATTACATGATTGCTCTACTTTACTTAACTTAAAGGTAAGAAAAAAATTTGTACCAAAATTCAAAATCTTCCAAATTTATCATTTTTCAAATTTTTTTTTCGCATTATTTTTTTTCGTAGCCCCAAGTATATTCTTTGAGACGAACCTAGAATGATTTTTCCATAACTGTAATAGTTTTCGAGATATATAAAAAATGAACTTGGAAAATCCAAACTGGTGAAATTTTGCATTTTGCATAACTTTCGAAAACAAACTTTTTAATTTTTTTCCTTTGACAGAACTTAGGTTTATGATGAAAGAAATCTTCTGACCAAATTTCATCAAAATTGGAAGGGGTCGATTCCAACTATTGGTCGGTTTGACGTCGAATGACCCTTATATATATTTTTGTTTAAATTTTTTGGTTCAATTTAATACAGTTTAAAAGTCCTCAATTCCTTAACTTACTTTAAAAAAAAAAGGTGACCATAATGAGTCTCTGTTAGCTTCACATCTAGCAGAGAACTTTTCGAATTCAACTTTTTAATTTGGAGATTTCTGGGGAACCGAAAAGGACACCAAATTTTCCAATTGGGCAACAAATTACTACCTAAAAAGCCCCTAATTCTGGTACCATTGAAATATATTTTGGTGACTTGTCTCTGCCAACTCAACAGAGATCATTTACTGGGCAGTTGGCTATAAGGAATGCACTTATGAGTCTAACGAAATGCCCATAAAATAATCGTCCTTTAATCCCATGAGTGTACGAAGATGGATCCCTCCAGTCATAATCCTCTTATGTCATCGAAGAACCACTCGCTTCTCATCAGATATTATACATGGCTGTCCTCGAAACGCAAAAAGGTTCTTTCAGCGCGTGGGTCCAAAGGATTTGTCAATAATTATTTGATAGAGGTCGATGACATCGAGGGTCCTTTTGTGACTATGGCATCGAAACACCATAAGAAAAGGGTCCTCCTAGTCTCAGATTCATATATATATACAGTCATCGTCATTTGAAGTGGGGCAGAGTGTTTTTCCTCGATTTTGGCGAAAATTCGACCGATTTTGAAAATTCAAAAAAGGAAGTTGGAGTAAATTTCATTATCTTCCGAATGAGACTAGGTGGAATGCAATTGGTTCTGAATTGGCCGAGTGCGAGGCGATGGAGTCAAGACGTGCAAATCGCAGATTCGCGGACACCCCGAAAAAGGGTATACGCCGGTCTTTAATGGCTTTTTAACTGGAACCATTCGAAAGAGCAGCTCATGACAGTCAAAATTTAAAAAAAAAAAATGTTAATCGGTTAACTCCAGTGGATGATATTGCCCCAGGAAGTTGAAACGGTTTTTCGACGATAACTTGCAAGTTTCTTGATCGATTGACCTGAAATTTATCGGGGAGTCGTGTTTCGTCATAGCCGACAACCCGGTATAGGTCGTGTTGTAAGAACACTCCTCGGGGATGAGATCCAGGGTTGTCCCGAATACACCGTGTCGGTTATTTGCATTTTCCGCAAATAAAAAGTCTAATCTCGAAAATGTGAATTGGTGCATTGTTGAGGGGAAGATTCAACGAACAAATCGTGTGGTCGTGCAATACCCGAATCGACCTGTGTCACCAACGGGAAGGCACGGAAGAATGGCATGGAAATCCCGAAATCGAAAAAGATCGAGCCCGGAGTCGCAGGGAGATGCTCAATTGTTTTTGCACTCGCCGGGTGACTAAACGTCTTGTCACTGCTGGGGCAAGATGGACCGATTTACGAAAGACTAATATTGGAAAAAAAATATTTGTATCATTTTAAGATTTTTTTCGAGACCGTTTGTTTGGCACTGCGTATTTCGCAATTATTAAGGGGTTATGGAGAAGAGAAATATTGAAAATCGAATAACGACTGAATTTTACCGTATTAACACTGTTCAAAAGCGTCGACATTACCATTGCACAATGATTTTCATCATCCTTAATTTGGCACTGCGATTTTCGCAATTCTTAAGGGGTTATGGAGAAAAGAAATATTGAGAAATCAATAACGACCGTGTTTTGCGGTATTCAGACTTTTCAAAAGCGTCCACTTTACCATCGTCTTTTCATCGTCCATAATTTGACATTGCGATACTCGCATTAATTAAGGGGTTATCGACAAGAGAAATATTGCCAAAAATCAATAACGACCGTGTTTTACGGTATTCTGACTTTTCAAAAGCCCCGACATTATCATTGCACAAAAATTTTCATCATCCTCAATTTGGCATTGGGATTTTCGCAATTCTTAAGGGGTTATCGACAAAAGAAATATTGAAAAAAGAATAACGACCGTGTTGATCGGTATTCATACTTTTCCAAAGCGTCCACTTTACCATTGCACAATAATTTTCAGCATCTTTAATTTGACATTGGGATTTTCGCAATTATTAAGGGGTTATGGAAAAAAGAAATATTGAAAAATGATAACGACCGTGTTTATCGAGATTCAGACTTTTCAAAAGCGTCGACATTATCAGTGCACAATGATTTTCATCATCCTCAATTTGGCACTGCGATTTTCGCAATTATTGAGGGGTTATGGACAAAACAAATATTGAAAAATCAATAACGAGCGTGTTTTACGGATTCAGACTTTTCAGAAGCGTCCACATTACCATTGCACAATTCTTTTCATCATCCTTAATTTGACACTGCGATTTTCGCGATTCTTAAGGGGTTATCGACAAAAGAAATATTGAAAAATCAATAACGATTGTGTTTTGCGGTATTCAGACTTTTTAAAAGCGTCCACTTTACCATTGCACAATGATTTTCATCGTTCTTAATTTGGCACGGCGATTTTCGCAATTATTAAGGGGTTATGGAGAAAAGAAACATTAAAAATTCAATAACTACCGCATTTCACGGTATTCAGACTTTTCAGAAGCGTCCACATTACCATTGCACAATGATTTTCATCATCCCCAATCTGGCACTGCGATTTGAGCAATTATTAAGAGGTTATCGACAAAACAAATATTGAAAAATCAATAACGACCGAGTTTATCGGTAATCAGACTTTTCAAAAAGGTCCACTTTATCATTGTACAATGCTTTTCATCAACCTCAATTTGGCATTGCGATTTTCGCCATTATTAAGGGGTTATGGAGAAAAAAATGATTGAAAATTCAATAACTACCGCATTTTACGGTATTCAGACTTTTCAAAAGCGTTCACTTTACCATTGCACAATGATTTTCATCGTCCTTAATTTGGCACTGCGATTTTCGCAATTATTAAGGGGTTACGGAGAAAAAAAATATTAAAAGTTCAATAACTACCGCACTTTACGGTATTCATACTGTTCAAAAGCGTCCACATTACAATTGCACAATGCTTTTCATCATCCTTCATTTGACACTGCGATTTTCGCAATTATTAAGGGGTTGTCGACAAAACGAATTTTGAAAAATTAATAACGGGCGTGTTTTACGGTATTCAGACTTTTCAGAAGCGTCTCCATTACTATTGCACAATACTTTTTATCATCCTTAATTTAGCACTGCGACTTTCGCATCTATTAAGGGGTTAAATATAAAAGAAATATTAAAAATTCAATAACTACCGCATTTTAGGGTATTCAGACTGATCAAAAGCATCCTCATTACCATTGCACAATGATTTTCATCATCCTCAATCTGGCACTGCGATTTTTGCAATTATTAAGGGGTTATCAACAAAACAAATATTGGAAAATTAATAACGAGCGTGTTTTACGGTTTTCAGACTTTTCAGAAGCGTCCCCATTACTATTGCACAATACTTTTCATCATCCTCAATTTGGCACTGCGATTTTCGCAATTATTAAGGGGTTATGAAAAAAAAAAAAAATTTAAAATCCAATAACTACCGCAATTTATAGTATTTAGACTTTTTAAAAGCGTCCACATTATCATTGCACAATGCTTTTCAGCATCCTTAATTTAGCGTTGCGATTTTTGTAATTATTAAGGGGTTATCGACAAAAGAAATACTGAAAAATCAATAACGACCGAGTTTATCGGTATTCAGACTTTTCAAAAGGGTCCACTTTATCGTTGTACAATGCTTTTCATCAACCTCAATTTCGCATTGCGATTTTCGCAATTATTAAGGGGTTATGGAGAAAAAAAAATCTTAAAAATTCAATAACTACTACATTTTACGGTACTCAGACTTTTTAAAAGCGTCCACATTACAATTGCACAATGCTTTTCATCATCCTTCATTTGGCACTGCAATTTTCGCAATTATTAAGGGGTTATGGAGAAAAGAAATATTAAAAAATCAATAACGAGCGTGTTTTACGGTATTCAGACTTTTCAGAAGCGTCCACATTACCATTGCGCAATGCTCTCCATCATCCTCAATTTGGCACTGCGATTTTCGCAATTATTAATGGTTTAGGGAGAAAATTAATATTAAAAATTCGATAACTACCGCATTTTACGGTAATCAGACTGTTCAAAAGCGTCCACATTCCCATTGCACAATGCACTTCTTCATCCTTAATTTGACACTGCGATTTTCGCAATTATTAAGGGGTTATGGACAAAACAAATATTGAAAAATCAATAACGAGCGTGTTTTACGGTATTCAGACTTTTCAGAAGCGTCCACATTACCATTGCACAATTCTTTTCATCATCCTTAATTTGGCACTGCGATTTCCGCAATTCTTAAGGGGTTATCGACAAAAGAAATATTGAAAAATCAATAACGATTGTGTTTATCGATATTCAGACTTTTAGAAAACGTCCACTTTATCATTGCACAATGAATTTGATCATTCTTAATTTGACGTTGCGATTTTCGCAATTATTAAGGGGTTATAGACAAAAGAAATATTGAAAAATCAATAACGACCGAGTTTATCGGTATTCAGACTTTTCAAAAAGGTCCACTTTATCATTGTACAATGCTTTTCATCAACCTCAATTTGGCATTGCGATTTTCGCAATTATTAAGGGGTTATGGAGAAAAAAACTATTGAAAATTCAATAACTACCGCATTTTACGGTATTCAGACTTTTCAAAAGCGTTCACTTTACCATTGCACAATGATTTTCATCGTCCTTAATTTAGCACTGCGATTTTCGCAATTATTAAGGGGTTGTCGACAAAACGAATATTGAAAAATTAATAACGGGCGTGTTTTACGGTATTCAGACTTTTCAGAAGCGTCTCCATTACTATCGCACAATACTTTTTATTATCCTCAATTTAGCACTGTGACTTTCGCATCTATTAAGGGGTTATACACAAAAGAAATATTAAAAATTCAATAACTACCGCATTTTAGGGTATTCAGACTGATCAAAAGCGTCCTCATTACCATTGCACAATGCTTTACATCATCCTCAATTTGACACTGCAATTTTTGCAATTATTAAGGGGTTATGGAGAAAAGAAATATTGAAAAATGAATAACGACCGTGTTTATCGAGATTCAGACTTTTCAAAAGCGTCGACATTATCAGTGCACAATGATTTTAATCATCCTCAATTTGGCACTGCGATTTTCGCAATTATTAAGGGGTTATGGACAAAACAAATATTGAAAAATTAATAACGAGCGTGTTTTACGGTATTCAGACTTTTCAGAAGCGTCCACATTACCATTGCACACTTCTTTTCATCATCCTTAATTTGGCACTGCGATTTTCGCAATTCTTAAGGGAGTATCGACAAAAGAAATATTGAAAAATCAATAACGATTGTGTTTTGCGGTATTCAGACTTTTTAAAAGCGTCCACTTTACCATTGCACAATGATTTTCATCGTTCTTAATTTGGCACGGCGATTTTCGCAATTATTAAGGGGTTATGGACAAAAGAAACATTGAAAAATCGATAACTACCGTGTTTCACGGTATTCAGACATTTTCAAACATATTGATGATGAAAATAACTGTATAATTATAATGTGGACGCTCTTGAAATGTCTGAATCCCGTTAAACATGGTAGTTATTCATTTTTGGCTATTTATTTCGCCGATAAACCCTTAATAATTGCAAAAATCACAATGCAAAAATGAGATTGACAAAAATAATTGTACAGTGATGAAATAGACGCTTTTAAAATGTTCGAATCCCGATAAACACGGTAGTAATTGATTTTTCAATATTAATTTTGTCGATAACGCCTTAATAATTGCGAAAATCGCAATTCCAAATTGAGGATGATGAAAATCATCGTGCAATGATAAAGTGGACGCTTTTGAAAAGTCTGAATACCGTAAAACGCGGTAGTTATTAAATTCTTAATATTTCTTTTCACCATAACCCCTTAATAATTGCGAAAATCGCAGTGCCGAATAAAGGATGATAAAAATCATTGTGCAATAGTAATGTGGACGTCTTTAAACAGTCTGAATACCGTAAAATGCGGTAGTTATTGAATTTTTAAAATTTTTTTCCTCCATAACCCCTCAATTATTGCGAAAATTGCAATGTTGAATTAATGATGATGAAAAGCATTGTACAATGATAAAGTGGACGCTTCTAAAAAGTCTGAATACCGATAAACACGGTAGTAATTGATTTTTGAATATTTTATTTGTCCATAACCCCTTAATAATTGCAACAATCGCAATGCAAAAAAATGGATGGTGAAAATCATTGCACACTGAAAAAGTAGACGCTTCTGAAAAGTCTTAAACCCAATAAACACGGTAGTTTTTGAATTTTGAATATTTAATTTGTCCATAACCCCTTATTAAATGCGAAAATCGCAATGCCAAATTAAGAATAATGAAGTTTATTGTGCAATGATAAAGTGGACGCTTTTGAAAATTCTGAATACCGATAAACACGGTAGTTATCGATTTTTCAATATTTCTTTTGTCCATAACCCCTTAATAATTGCGAAAATTGCAGTGTCAAATTAAGGATGATGGAAATCGTTGTGCAATGATGAAGTCGACGTTTTTGAAAAGTCTGAATACCGTAAAACACGGTAGTTATTGATTTTTTAATATTCCTTTTCTCCATAACCCCTTAATAATTGCGAAAATCATAATGCCAAATCAAGGATGATGAAAATCATTGTGCACTGATAAAGTCGACGCTTTTGAAAAGTCTGAGTACCGTAAAACACAGTAGTTATTGAATTTTAAATATTCAATTTGTCTATAACCGCTTAATAATTGCGAAAATCGCAATGCCAAATTATAGATGATGAAAGTCATTATGCAATGATAAAGTGGACGCTTTTGAAAAGTCTGAATACCGTAAAACGCGGTAGTTATTGAATTTTGAATGTTTGGTATCTTGGCACTTTTTTTCCTCATTATGAAAAAGGGATGCAGATGAAAAGTCTTCTATTTCTCCATCGGATGCAACCTGTCAAACCTGTATCGAAAAACTCATCCATTTTTAAGCCCTCCATCACTTAGCCGGTGAGTTCTGTCGATTGACTCGCAGAAACTCACCGTTGTCCGACTTTCACCACGTGGAGGTGGATGGACGGGCGCATGGTGCAATACCTTTGAAAGTCGTGTGTGTGTGTGTGTGTGTGTGTGTGTGTGTGTGTGTGTGTGTGTGTGTGTGTGTGTGTGTGTGTGTGTGTGTGTGTGTGTGTGTGTGTGTGTGTGTGTGTGTGTGTGTGTGTGTGTGTGTGTGTGCGTGCGTGTGTGCGTGCGTGCGTGTGTGTGTGTGGGGCGGAGGTGGGGGGGTGTCCGCGTGCCTGCGTGTGTATGTGTGTACGTGTATGTACGTACGTGCGTGCGTGCGTGCGTGCGTGCGTGCGTGCGTGCGTGCGTGCGTGCGTGCGTGCGTGCGTGCGTGCGTGCGTGCTCGCGTGCGTGCTCGCGTGCGGGCGTGCATGCGCGCTTGCGTGCGTGCGTACGTGCGTGTTGTATTAATATTTTAATGATTTTCCACGTGTTCTCCTCAAGGCAATGCAGCGACGATGCATGCTCCGTATTGTCTCCGCGATGTCAACTTGTGGAATGTTTTCCCATTCGCTTATCACAGCTCGTTCCAATTCTTGCAAGGACACGGGAGGAATTTCAAGAGCTCGTATTCTTGATTTGAGCATCGCCCAAACATTTTCTATGGGATTCAAATCCGGACTGTTTGCGGGCCACACGCTCCTCACAATTTCGCTTTCGGCCAAAAACGCGTTGACGATGCGCGAGCGATGACACGGGGCATTGTCGTCGATGAAGATAAACCCCTCTCCAACTCGATTTGACTCGGGAATGACAATCGGTCTCAGTATTTTATTGATGTATCGCTCGCTATTGACTGTTTCATTTTTGAAAATTACGAGCTCCGTGCGAGATTGCAAAGAAATTCCCCCCCACACTGTTATGGAGCCACCCCCGAAAGCACGCGAACGGTTGATGTTTTTTTCTCGCATCCTTTCTCCTTTCTTTCTATAAACACGTTCCGATTTTGAATTGCTAAACAGCATTATTTTTGATTCGTCACTGAAGAGACATTTTGTCCATTGCTCTTGTGTCCACTGCATGTGTTCGTCTGCAAAATGTCGTCGGGCAGCGCGATGCCGAAACGAAAGGGTCGGTTTAATAATCGGGCGACGCGATCTCAATCCTCGTTCCCTGAGCCGTCGACCAATCGTGCTGGACGAAACGGGCCGAGGTATTTTACGCTTCAAAATTGTTGCAGTTACTCGAGGATTCTTGCGAGTTTCTTGGACGATCGCTCTGTCCTCTCTTTGTGTTGTTACACGTTGTCGTCCTCCACCGTGTCGATATGACGGGCTGCCCGTTTCGCGATATCGTTGCAATAAACGATGAATCGCTCCCTTACTCGCTCCGATCTCTTCAGCAATCGAACGGTGGCTTTGGCCCATTTCATGCATTGCGATCGCACGCCCCATCTCAATCTCGGACAATCGTACCATTTTTGGCAAACGCAAAATCAAGTCGAGACTCGCGATTGAAAATTCGTTTCACACGAAGCTTGCTCGCTGCTTGAAACGATAAAATACGTCGTGGAGACACGATTTGTTTTTTCGCGATCGTAAAAAAAAAAATCTTAACAAATGAACGCTACAGAAAAAAAAATCGGGTTTGTACGACGTAGAAAACCAAATTTTTTTGAGATATTTTTTTACGATCGCGAAAAAACAAATCGTGTCTCCACGACGTATTTTATCGTTTCAAGCAGCGAGCAAGCTCCGTGTGAAACGAATTTTCAATCGCGAGTCTCGACTTGATTTTGCGTTTGCCAAAAATGGTACGATTGTCCGAGATTGAGATGGGGCGTGCGATCGCAATGCATGAAATGGGCCAAAGCCACCGTTCGATTGCTGAAGAGATCGGAGCGAGTAAGGGAGCGATTCATCGTTTATTGCAACGATATCGCGAAACGGGCAGCCCGTCATATCGACACGGTGGAGGACGACAACGTGTAACAACACAAAGAGAGGACAGAGCGATCGTCCAAGAAACTCGCAAGAATCCTCGAGTAACTGCAACAATTTTGAAGCGTAAAATACCTCGGCCCGTTTCGTCCAGCACGATTGGTCGACGGCTCAGGGAACGAGGATTGAGATCGCGTCGCCCGATTATTAAACCGACCCTTTCGTTTCGGCATCGCGCTGCCCGACGACATTTTGCAGACGAACACATGCAGTGGACACAAGAGCAATGGACAAAATGTCTCTTCAGTGACGAATCAAAAATAATGCTGTTTAGCAATTCAAAATCGGAACGTGTTTATAGAAAGAAAGGAGAAAGGATGCGAGAAAAAAACATCAACCGTTCGCGTGCTTTCGGGGGTGGCTCCATAACAGTGTGGGGGGGAATTTCTTTGCAATCTCGCACGGAGCTCGTAATTTTCAAAAATGAAACAGTCAATAGCGAGCGATACATCAATAAAATACTGAGACCGATTGTCATTCCCGAGTCAAATCGAGTTGGAGAGGGGTTTATCTTCATCGACGACAATGCCCCGTGTCATCGCTCGCGCATCGTCAACGCGTTTTTGGCCGAAAGCGAAATTGTGAGGAGCGTGTGGCCCGCAAACAGTCCGGATTTGAATCCCATAGAAAATGTTTGGGCGATGCTCAAATCAAGAATACGAGCTCTTGAAATTCCTCCCGTGTCCTTGCAAGAATTGGAACGAGCTGTGATAAGCGAATGGGAAAACATTCCACAAGTTGACATCGCGGAGACAATACGGAGCATGCATCGTCGCTGCATTGCCTTGAGGAGAACACGTGGAAAATCATTAAAATATTAATACAACACGCACGTACGCACGCACGCAAGCGCGCATGCACGCCCGCACGCGAGCACGCACGCGAGCACGCACGCACGCACGCACGCACGCACGCACGCACGCACGCACGCACGCACGCACGCACGCACGCACGCACGCACGCACGCACGCACGCACGTACGTACATACACGTACACACATACACACGCAGGCACGCGGACACCCCCCCACCTCCGCCCCACACACACACACGCACGCACGCACACACGCACGCACACACACACACACACACACACACACACACACACACACACACACACACACACACACACACACACACACACACACACACACACACACACACACACACACACACACACACACACACACACACGACTTTCAAAGGTATTGCACCATGCGCCCGTCCATCCACCTCCACGTGGTGAAAGTCGGACAACGGTGAGTTTCTGCGAGTCAATCGACAGAACTCACCGGCTAAGTGATGGAGGGCTTAAAAATGGATGAGTTTTTCGATACAGGTTTGACAGGTTGCATCCGATGGAGAAATAGAAGACTTTTCATCTGCATCCCTTTTTCATAATGAGGAAAAAAAGTGCCAAGATACCAAACATTCAAAATTCAATAACTACCGCGTTTTACGGTATTCAGACTTTTCAAAAGCGTCCACTTTATCATTGCATAATGACTTTCATCATCTATAATTTGGCATTGCGATTTTCGCAATTATTAAGCGGTTATAGACAAATTGAATATTTAAAATTCAATAACTACTGTGTTTTACGGTACTCAGACTTTTCAAAAGCGTCGACTTTATCAGTGCACAATGATTTTCATCATCCTTGATTTGGCATTATGATTTTCGCAATTATTAAGGGGTTATGGAGAAAAGGAATATTAAAAAATCAATAACTACCGTGTTTTACGGTATTCAGACTTTTCAAAAACGTCGACTTCATCATTGCACAACGATTTCCATCATCCTTAATTTGACACTGCAATTTTCGCAATTATTAAGGGGTTATGGACAAAAGAAATATTGAAAAATCGATAACTACCGTGTTTATCGGTATTCAGAATTTTCAAAAGCGTCCACTTTATCATTGCACAATAAACTTCATTATTCTTAATTTGGCATTGCGATTTTCGCATTTAATAAGGGGTTATGGACAAATTAAATATTCAAAATTCAAAAACTACCGTGTTTATTGGGTTTAAGACTTTTCAGAAGCGTCTACTTTTTCAGTGTGCAATGATTTTCACCATCCATTTTTTTGCATTGCGATTGTTGCAATTATTAAGGGGTTATGGACAAATAAAATATTCAAAAATCAATTACTACCGTGTTTATCGGTATTCAGACTTTTTAGAAGCGTCCACTTTATCATTGTACAATGCTTTTCATCATCATTAATTCAACATTGCAATTTTCGCAATAATTGAGGGGTTATGGAGGAAAAAAATTTTAAAAATTCAATAACTACCGCATTTTACGGTATTCAGACTGTTTAAAGACGTCCACATTACTATTGCACAATGATTTTTATCATCCTTTATTCGGCACTGCGATTTTCGCAATTATTAAGGGGTTATGGTGAAAAGAAATATTAAGAATTTAATAACTACCGCGTTTTACGGTATTCAGACTTTTCAAAAGCGTCCACTTTATCATTGCACGATGATTTTCATCATCCTCAATTTGGAATTGCGATTTTCGCAATTATTAAGGCGTTATCGACAAAATTAATATTGAAAAATCAATTACTACCGTGTTTATCGGGATTCGAACATTTTAAAAGCGTCTATTTCATCACTGTACAATTATTTTTGTCAATCTCATTTTTGCATTGTGATTTTTGCAATTATTAAGGGTTTATCGGCGAAATAAATAGCCAAAAATGAATAACTACCATGTTTAACGGGATTCAGACATTTCAAGAGCGTCCACATTATAATTATACAGTTATTTTCATCATCAATATGTTTGAAAATGTCTGAATACCGTGAAACACGGTAGTTATCGATTTTTCAATGTTTCTTTTGTCCATAACCCCTTAATAATTGCGAAAATCGCCGTGCCAAATTAAGAACGATGAAAATCATTGTGCAATGGTAAAGTGGACGCTTTTAAAAAGTCTGAATACCGCAAAACACAATCGTTATTGATTTTTCAATATTTCTTTTGTCGATACTCCCTTAAGAATTGCGAAAATCGCAGTGCCAAATTAAGGATGATGAAAAGAAGTGTGCAATGGTAATGTGGACGCTTCTGAAAAGTCTGAATACCGTAAAACACGCTCGTTATTAATTTTTCAATATTTGTTTTGTCCATAACCCCTTAATAATTGCGAAAATCGCAGTGCCAAATTGAGGATGATTAAAATCATTGTGCACTGATAATGTCGACGCTTTTGAAAAGTCTGAATCTCGATAAACACGGTCGTTATTCATTTTTCAATATTTCTTTTCTCCATAACCCCTTAATAATTGCAAAAATTGCAGTGTCAAATTGAGGATGATGTAAAGCATTGTGCAATGGTAATGAGGACGCTTTTGATCAGTCTGAATACCCTAAAATGCGGTAGTTATTGAATTTTTAATATTTCTTTTGTGTATAACCCCTTAATAGATGCGAAAGTCACAGTGCTAAATTGAGGATAATAAAAAGTATTGTGCGATAGTAATGGAGACGCTTCTGAAAAGTCTGAATACCGTAAAACACGCCCGTTATTAATTTTTCAATATTCGTTTTGTCGACAACCCCTTAATAATTGCGAAAATCGCAGTGCTAAATTAAGGACGATGAAAATCATTGTGCAATGGTAAAGTGAACGCTTTTGAAAAGTCTGAATACCGTAAAATGCGGTAGTTATTGAATTTTCAATAGTTTTTTTCTCCATAACCCCTTAATAATTGCGAAAATCGCAATGCCAAATTGAGGTTGATGAAAAGCATTGTACAATGATAAAGTGGACCTTTTTGAAAAGTCTGAATACCGATAAACTCGGTCGTTATTGATTTTTCAATATTTCTTTTGTCTATAACCCCTTAATAATTGCGAAAATCGCAACGTCAAATTAAGAATGATCAAATTCATTGTGCAATGATAAAGTGGACGTTTTCTAAAAGTCTGAATATCGATAAACACAATCGTTATTGATTTTTCAATATTTCTTTTGTCGATAACCCCTTAAGAATTGCGGAAATCGCAGTGCCAAATTAAGGATGATGAAAAGAATTGTGCAATGGTAATGTGGACGCTTCTGAAAAGTCTGAATACCGTAAAACACGCTCGTTATTGATTTTTCAATATTTGTTTTGTCCATAACCCCTTAATAATTGCGAAAATCGCAGTGTCAAATTAAGGATGAAGAAGTGCATTGTGCAATGGGAATGTGGACGCTTTTGAACAGTCTGATTACCGTAAAATGCGGTAGTTATCGAATTTTTAATATTAATTTTCTCCCTAAACCATTAATAATTGCGAAAATCGCAGTGCCAAATTGAGGATGATGGAGAGCATTGCGCAATGGTAATGTGGACGCTTCTGAAAAGTCTGAATACCGTAAAACACGCTCGTTATTGATTTTTTAATATTTCTTTTCTCCATAACCCCTTAATAATTGCGAAAATTGCAGTGCCAAATTAAGGATGATGAAAAGCATTGTGCAATTGTAATGTGGACGCTTTTAAAAAGTCTGAGTACCGTAAAATGTAGTAGTTATTGAATTTTTAAGATTTTTTTTTCTCCATAACCCCTTAATAATTGCGAAAATCGCAATGCGAAATTGAGGTTGATGAAAAGCATTGTACAACGATAAAGTGGACCCTTTTGAAAAGTCTGAATACCGATAAACTCGGTCGTTATTGATTTTTCAGTATTTCTTTTGTCGATAACCCCTTAATAATTACAAAAATCGCAACGCTAAATTAAGGATGCTGAAAAGCATTGTGCAATGATAATGTGGACGCTTTTAAAAAGTCTAAATACTATAAATTGCGGTAGTTATTGGATTTTAAATTTTTTTTTTTTTTCATAACCCCTTAATAATTGCGAAAATCGCAGTGCCAAATTGAGGATGATGAAAAGTATTGTGCAATAGTAATGGGGACGCTTCTGAAAAGTCTGAAAACCGTAAAACACGCTCGTTATTAATTTTCCAATATTTGTTTTGTTGATAACCCCTTAATAATTGCAAAAATCGCAGTGCCAGATTGAGGATGATGAAAATCATTGTGCAATGGTAATGAGGATGCTTTTGATCAGTCTGAATACCCTAAAATGCGGTAGTTATTGAATTTTTAATATTTCTTTTATATTTAACCCCTTAATAGATGCGAAAGTCGCAGTGCTAAATTAAGGATGATAAAAAGTATTGTGCAATAGTAATGGAGACGCTTCTGAAAAGTCTGAATACCGTAAAACACGCCCGTTATTAATTTTTCAAAATTCGTTTTGTCGACAACCCCTTAATAATTGCGAAAATCGCAGTGTCAAATGAAGGATGATGAAAAGCATTGTGCAATTGTAATGTGGACGCTTTTGAACAGTATGAATACCGTAAAGTGCGGTAGTTATTGAACTTTTAATATTTTTTTTCTCCGTAACCCCTTAATAATTGCGAAAATCGCAGTGCCAAATTAAGGACGATGAAAATCATTGTGCAATGGTAAAGTGAACGCTTTTGAAAAGTCTGAATACCGTAAAATGCGGTAGTTATTGAATTTTCAATCATTTTTTTCTCCATAACCCCTTAATAATGGCGAAAATCGCAATGCCAAATTGAGGTTGATGAAAAGCATTGTACAATGATAAAGTGGACCTTTTTGAAAAGTCTGATTACCGATAAACTCGGTCGTTATTGATTTTTCAATATTTGTTTTGTCGATAACCTCTTAATAATTGCTCAAATCGCAGTGCCAGATTGGGGATGATGAAAATCATTGTGCAATGGTAATGTGGACGCTTCTGAAAAGTCTGAATACCGTGAAATGCGGTAGTTATTGAATTTTTAATGTTTCTTTTCTCCATAACCCCTTAATAATTGCGAAAATCGCCGTGCCAAATTAAGAACGATGAAAATCATTGTGCAATGGTAAAGTGGACGCTTTTAAAAAGTCTGAATACCGCAAAACACAATCGTTATTGATTTTTCAATATTTCTTTTGTCGATAACCCCTTAAGAATCGCGAAAATCGCAGTGTCAAATTAAGGATGATGAAAAGAATTGTGCAATGGTAATGTGGACGCTTCTGAAAAGTCTGAATCCGTAAAACACGCTCGTTATTGATTTTTCAATATTTGTTTTGTCCATAACCCCTCAATAATTGCGAAAATCGCAGTGCCAAATTGAGGATGATGAAAATCATTGTGCACTGATAATGTCGACGCTTTTGAAAAGTCTGAATCTCGATAAACACGGTCGTTATCATTTTTCAATATTTCTTTTTTCCATAACCCCTTAATAATTGCGAAAATCCCAATGTCAAATTAAAGATGCTGAAAATTATTGTGCAATGGTAAAGTGGACGCTTTGGAAAAGTATGAATACCGATCAACACGGTCGTTATTCTTTTTTCAATATTTCTTTTGTCGATAACCCCTTAAGAATTGCGAAAATCCCAATGCCAAATTGAGGATGATGAAAATTTTTGTGCAATGATAATGTCGGGGCTTTTGAAAAGTCAGAATACCGTAAAACACGGTCGTTATTGATTTTTGGCAATATTTCTCTTGTCGATAACCCCTTAATTAATGCGAGTATCGCAATGTCAAATTATGGACGATGAAAAGACGATGGTAAAGTGGACGCTTTTGAAAAGTCTGAATACCGCAAAACACGGTCGTTATTGATTTCTCAATATTTCTTTTCTCCATAACCCCTTAAGAATTGCGAAAATCGCAGTGCCAAATTAAGGATGATGAAAATCATTGTGCAATGGTAATGTCGACGCTTTTGAACAGTGTTAATACGGTAAAATTCAGTCGTTATTCGATTTTCAATATTTCTCTTCTCCATAACCCCTTAATAATTGCGAAATACGCAGTGCCAAACAAACGGTCTCGAAAAAAATCTTAAAATGATACAAATATTTTTTTTCCAATATTAGTCTTTCGTAAATCGGTCCATCTTGCCCCAGCAGTGACAAGACGTTTAGTCACCCGGCGAGTGCAAAAACAATTGAGCATCTCCCTGCGACTCCGGGCTCGATCTTTTTCGATTTCGGGATTTCCATGCCATTCTTCCGTGCCTTCCCGTTGGTGACACAGGTCGATTCGGGTATTGCACGACCACACGATTTGTTCGTTGAATCTTCCCCTCAACAATGCACCAATTCACATTTTCGAGATTAGACTTTTTATTTGCGGAAAATGCAAATAACCGACACGGTGTATTCGGGACAACCCTGGATCTCATCCCCGAGGAGTGTTCTTACAACACGACCTATACCGGGTTGTCGGCTATGACGAAACACGACTCCCCGATAAATTTCAGGTCAATCGATCAAGAAACTTGCAAGTTATCGTCGAAAAACCGTTTCAACTTCCTGGGGCAATATCATCCACTGGAGTTAACCGATTAACATTTTTTTTTTTTAAATTTTGACTGTCATGAGCTGCTCTTTCGAATGGTTCCAGTTAAAAAGCCATTAAAGACCGGCGTATACCCTTTTTCGGGGTGTCCGCGAATCTGCGATTTGCACGTCTTGACTCCATCGCCTCGCACTCGGCCAATTCAGAACCAATTGCATTCCACCTAGTCTCATTCGGAAGATAATGAAATTTACTCCAACTTCCTTTTTTGAATTTTCAAAATCGGTCGAATTTTCGCCAAAATCGAGGAAAAACACTCTGCCCCACTTCAAATGACGATGACTGTATATACAATACGAAGTTCAACCCTTACGCGACGAAGATACAGCGACAGACTTGACGACAAGACCTGAACCCTTCGCCAAGATTCGTTCGAGTGGAAACATTTGAGACCTCGACTTTGGAGCATCGCGAAGAGGGATTGGATGAAAAATAATAACAAAAAAAAGGGAAAATCTCATCATCGCCCCTCGTATCTTTTCCATTGAGGCGCAAAGATGTGGGAAGGAAAAAAAAACTAACTATCGCGGCTCAGACGTTGAGAAGAGAGGATTCGCCGAGTCTACGAATTTTGAGTCGATCGTGCGAGAAAGACGCGAATGAGGATAACGGCTTTTCGGTGGCTTAGGATTTTCAAGTTCGGAATATTTCGCGGATCGACATGATATGCAGAGGGCATCGAAGCGCACCCGATGAGATTTATCTACCAGCAGCAACCGAGAATATGCCTGAATGGCAGGTATCATGAATATATAACACATATATCGATGCTGCAGAATTATACGACATAATATTGATCTCTCTTATAAAAAATAAAAATAACAGGCGTATTGCAAAACGCACAAGAATCTTCGATATGCCTCTCTGACTTTGGCGCATCATTTTATATCCAGCCTACATTCTGGAGGTTCGATGAAGCCTTCAACCTTCCCTTCAGACGCCCATTCCTTCTTTTTTTTAGAGAAGCGAAATCCTTTCGATCGGGGAGAACCCAACTTCTTTTTCATCGTTAAGGTATTATTCAGGTTTAGATGTAAAAAAAAATGGATGTTTGTATTTTTTTAAGACCATATTATTATAGATATTGATATATAAAATTTGTTGAGCTTAATAAATACATTCTCAAAATACATCAAACAATTTTTTATTTTATTTTAAACACTTTTTACACACAAAAATAACAAACGTGACTCCTCGAAAAGTAAATATGTCGCTGGTGACGTTGATATCTAGATAACGGCTCATCTAAAACGAAAAACTAAATTTTTTCAGATATTTATATTTATTCATAAATAATAAAATGGCGGAGAATTTTACAAAACAAAACGGCAATTGCGGTTTTTTGCACTGTTGGCGAAAAAAAAATCAAAATTTTAATACGGTTATAGAATGCGTTGAAGCTATTCATGTGTAGCTCATGTAGTTAAAATTTCATAAGGATCGGTTCAGTGGTTCCGGAGAAATCAACGTAAAAGTTATAGAATAACATAGTTAGAATGCTCCGATCGTTCGAAAATTCGTACACAATACTTTTAGATACATATACTTTCTAAAAATGTGAAAAAATCGATTTTTTTTAAATTATAAACCAGTATGATACCTTAAGGTAGGGGGAAGTCCCCCATTACCGGACAGTTAAGGTTATTCATTAATAAAACTATTGTACATATAAGAACTTCGATTTTTTATATTTTTTTCACAAACTTTGGAGTATTCTTTGGTGTGTTAATGATAGTACAGATTTTTTAAAAACGTAAAACTAAGAAAAATATATTTTTGAATTTAATAGTTAAAATGGTCGAGTCCGAAAAGTGGCACCTAGTACCGGACACTATGAATATTATTTGAAAAAATTGATTAAAAATAGTTAAATTTTGCAATGATCGCAAATATATTCATCGGAACACTCCGGAATATCTGCGCACGCCTTATGAGCCCATTGCTTACAATTGCCGCACTGAATCCAGTCATTATTGTCATCGAGGCTTTTTTCATATTTTCCTCGGGCCATTTTCCTTTCGTCATTATTTTTAACTGATTTGTTATAGTGAAATACCACTACAACAAAAACAACATGTTTCACATAAATATTCCAATAACAAAAACAAAAATGGCGTCCGGTACTGGAGAAAAGTCGAGTGTCCGGTACGAGGGACTCAATATGCAAGATTAAATAACAATTTGAGTTGCCATTTCACAAATATTTTGAAATTGAACTTTCATTATTTGAAAGAATACTCACCAAAAAGCATCCCAACCTAAAAAACGGAGCCGCAAAACCTCTATTTTTTAAACAATGAATGTTTGAAAATTACGGCTGACACGAAATATTAATCGGCTCCAACGAAAATCAACTCTCGACAATGCGCGCATGCCCACTGTGGCTAGCTCTCTAGTGCCACCGTTACCGCTGTGGCCACCGTTCGAACTACGCACGAGAACTATTATCGTTGCTCTCTAGTTTGGCTTATATCAACAATGTCCGGTACTACGAGTCTACTTTAGAAGGCTGAAAAAAAGTAAATTTTTAAGATTTTTTTCTCAGTTCCTTTATCAGATATGTTTATAAAACTGCTTTCCCATATTTTTTCATCCATCGAAAATACAAAAATAAAAAATTTATTTTTTATTTTTATTCTTTGAATAATTTATAGGAGGCACCAAAGGCGAGTCTTCGAAAATGTCTTGTCCCATGACTGACAGTTTATCTCAGGATTGGCAAGTCTGAAAAAAAAAAATTATAAAGAGGACAGGTTTTTATGCAACAATTTATCACCGTTAATGGAAAATCGATAAAAAATGGCGATTGTTTCAAATAAATTGTGAAAAATTAAATTTTTCTTTCTTATTCCCGTAGTAAAAAACTCCATTGAATCGCCAATGGCAACCAATGGTCCTCATACGACTCCATTGGACAATGAATGGGGACCCATTGAGATTTCCGCATTTGTCAATTGCGTACAGGGCTGACCATTGATCAGTGAATGGGTATCCATTGAACATCAAATGCGGATGAATCGAATGATCATCATTACTCAATGATGCTCATTGGAAAGCCAATGCGGATGAATCGAATGATCATCATTACTCAATGATGCTCATTGGAAAGCCAATGCGGATGTATCGAGCGATCAGCATTGCCCAATGGTGTCCATGGGAAGGTAAATGCTGATGAACGAAATGATCCGCTTTACCCAATGATGTCCATTGGAAAGTCAATGTGGATGAACTGAAAGATCAGCATTTCCCACAGATGTTCATTGGAACCCAAATGCGGCTAACGATGAAATGATCAGCATTTACCAAGGATACCCATTGAATAATAAGTAACTACGAATTATACAATGATCAACATTTATCAATAATGTCACTTCATTGACGACTGATCGAATGATGAGCAGCATTCGTGAACGATGTTGCAATCCATATTCGAGGTTCAATGCAGAACAATTGAACCCATCGATCGATGAGAATTTTTCCGAATGCGCTATTTCTCAAACGGCGGTGAATTAATAAAATTAAGTAAGAGTAGATGTCGCTGATTCTCATATATGAACCAAATATTTTCTTCAATTGTAATAAATGCTGATGATTATATCGATGGTCAAGCAGTTTAAAATATAATATAATAGTTTAAAATAAAATATAATATAATATATTTTAAAAAAATATATTATATACTGCTCATCAAGTGCGCGTACGTTTGGGATAAATGATTTTTAAAACCGTTTATTTTTAACATATACACATAATTTTATCAGTCCCTCTCAACTCGATTTGTGAGAGGAGAAACGTATATACTTTCATTATCAATCGTCATCTGAATACACTTACAATCTATTTTCTCAATTCTGAGCTTCAATAATTTCTATTAAATGTAATATATATATATATACATATATATATATATATGATTGCTATATGATTGCTATATATGATATATGATATAATTATTGGTCGTTATGCTAATATTAGCATTATGATTAACCTTACTTACTGATAACTAACTTGATTATTTAATGCGTAATTCCATGTATATATAGCAATCATATGAAAGAATCTCCATTGATGATCCCATTTATTCCCCATTGCCAAAATAACCAATGGGGATGAATGCCGAATTGCCTAAGGGGATTGTCTCCATTGAATCCCCATTAGATAATCCCCATTCCGTTTCAAATGGGGAATTCAATGGCGAAAATCCCCTTAGGCAATTCGGCATTCATCTCCATTGGTTATTTTGGCGATGGGGAATGAATGGGGATTTTTCAATGGCGACGAATGGAGTTTTTTACTACGGGATTTCTAACCTTCACCATTTTTTTCTAATCAATTTCTCATCAACGGTGGTAAATTTTTGGGTAAGAAATCTTCCTCTTCAAAATACTTTTTTATTTCTTTCTTTGAGACTTGCCAATCCTGCGATTAATTGTCAGCAATGGAACAAGACATTTTCGACTTTGGCGCCTTCTATAAATTATTCAAAACACAAAATAATAAATAATTTTTTTTCTGATAAAGGGACTTTGAAAAAAACATCTTAAAAATTTGCCTTCTAGAGTGGAGTACCTTAAATTCGTGGAACCGTCATCATATATGATGCGTGAAAATTGTCGATTCGTGAAAAATACACGCGAAACATTCTCAACGCGCATTCCTCGTCGGTACGATGATGAAATAAAGCTCGTCAAGTTGTGCCCGAAGGGTAGAGATATTCTCGTCGGAAATTTCTCGGTGAAAACTTTTTTCATACGCTTCCTTGGGAATCCCCCTCGTCGCGAAACGATTCTCCAAACATCAATTTGCAATCGTTACGCATAAATCTTGTGGCGCGATGGTACAAAAAGAGGCGAGCCATGGCCTGGCAAGACTGGAAAAACAATGTTTCGTATATTGGCGACGAGAAACGAAATGCGAGCTTGAGCGAGGCGCGTCGCGACGCTGGGATGAAAGTCGCGTGTGAAAAAAAAGAGGTTTGCGGTTTCAGTTTGGCGTTCGAGCGTTGCTCCCTCTCGGTGGTATAAAGAACGTCGTGTTTACCTCATCAAATCCTCATCTGGAGCCCAGAATACGCCGGAGAAAGAGATTGCACGAACCGCCCTCTCGGTGCACCCTCTTTCTCTCTTCCGGCTGCTTCTCGACGTTCCGCATATTCCACTTTCCGGCACCTCGCGACGTCACGCTGGCAAAACTTCGAGCAAGATTAACAAACAGAAAATTACCCGGGAGAATGAAAAAGCGAGGCGATGAATAGGCAACGTGGTGGAATGAAGAAAAGGCAGTTTCGTCAAGATTGCAGATTTGCATCCCCTCACTTTCAGCATCGAAATCTTCCAAACAAGATTCCCCACGATCCAAAAACTTTTCTCTCAATTTCCAATCATCGACATGATCATCGAGTTCATTTTGGGGCGATTCCAATGTCTCGATAAGTCGAGAGCGGATTTTTAATCGCAATGATGAAACAATTTTTTGGTTCTTTCCAGACTCCGGGAATTCTTTGTTTTTATGGAAAAAAAGTGCAGATACGAGCCAACGGAAAACGCTGCTACGAGGGAAAACTGGCAAAGAGGGGCAGAGACGGAGCAATAAATAACTAAATTCATCCCAGAGCGTATCTTCTTCTCTTCGTCGACTCACCCCCGCGCGCACCTCATTCCACTTTCCGTGCTTTCTCTCGCCTCGTGCACGATGATTGCGTTGCAAAGTTCAAAAAGTTTTTTTTAACCAGAGACCGACAACAAGCCACGGAGACAATCGTACATAGACCCCGGGTCGAGTGGAATGTATCTATGGGGCATTCCCTGTCAAATCACGCGGTCATCGGCCTGATCCCTTCGGATTTTGATGTCCAGTGAATTGAGGGTTGCGTTTGGCCCAAAATATGATCTCAAATTTTTAGAAATTTTTATTCCATTTTTTAGGGGTTGCCCGAGCTAAAAAATCATTAAATTGAGGGCAAACGTAAAGAGGGGCCTTTATCAAAATAATGAAATTTTTTCACAGAATCTAGGGCCCAAACCAGATATTTTCGTCATAGTTCGATGATGGACCAAAAATAATTGCTATTTTTTTTTAAATGTTTTAATTGTGTTTGGATTGTCCCCTTTATTTCTGGTTGTCGAGGCTAATAAATTTTCAAAAAATTTTGTCGTTTCACTCTTCATCCACGAAGAAAAAATCAAGTTTTACTAGAAAAATATTTTCGTTATTGTTATTCTCACTACAAGAAACAATCAAAATAAGAAATTATATAAAAACAATTAAAATACAATTGAAAAATAGTAATTATTTTTGGCCCATTATCGAACTATGACGAAAAAATCTTTTTTGGGCCCTAGTTTCTGTGAAAAAATTTCATTAATTTACAAAAGGCCCCTGTTTATGTTTCCCTCAATTTAGTGATTTTTTAGTTCGGGCAACCCCTAAAAAATGGAATAAAAATTTCTAAAAATTTGAGGTCATATTTGGGGCCAATCGAAACCCACAATTCAATGGACATCAAAATCCGAGGGGGTCAGGCCGATGAACGCATGATTTGACGCGGAATGCCCCATATACATATATAATAAGAGTGTGAAAACTCTCTTGGAAAACCTGCTGGAAAAAGAGTGAAGCGTATGCGGGAATGGGGTGGCAAAAGACTACTACCCCTGTTACGCTATTGCGGATAGGTACTTTCCGGTAAATATTGCGCGAGACTGCACTTCGCGTAGTCGAGAAAAATTCTAATAACCTGAGCATCTCGGAGAGCTCTCTTGCACTTCTCGCTGAAGTTCCGGAATGAAATGGAATAATTATGTGGGAGTACGTAATGGCTATCTTCTGTGTGTATATATAGGGATGTTCCTTGTGCCATGGGGCTCGATGTGACAGCTCGAGTTTTTACATTTTTGTGCGAAAATACAGCAAATTTCACTCCCAAGTCGTTTTTTTTCGTTGGCAAATAAAGACCATCGATGAATCACACTAGAAATTTTTTTTTTTCATTTGTATTACGGATTGAAGTTTGGCCTGTGAGTTGTGAAGTGAATTTTTACACTTATTAGTGAAGCCCCTAAATCGTTTTGAAATTTGATTCTGCTTCTTCGTTTCACTGCTCTTTTAAACATGGAAGTATTTCGATTCGACAAATGGCGTTTCAAAAAGGACATATTCAGCTTCGTTTCCGTTTTTCCAAAAAAATTTTTTTGGATTTTTTTTTGAATCCGGTATGCTCTTTTAAACATGGTCATTTTTTGGATTTTTTTTGGCGTTGAAATTTTGACGCACGGTCCATGAAACATTTTTTGAACTTTTTTTCGCATTAAAAAACTTGTGGGGGAGAGTATGAGCTTCGATTTCGTTTTTTAAAAAGTTTCGTATGATTTTTTTTCTCAAAAATATTCAATTTTTCGTAAAAAACGACCATATTTTTTTAATGTAGCGTGACTCTAGAACTACTGGGTTTTCGTAAAATTACTAAGAGGGTGAAAAGTTGCCTACGAGTATTCTGGATTCAACGAAATTTTTTCAGAATTTTTTTCAAAAATTTGTTTTTCAAAATTTTTCCTGTCAACGAGATATTTTTTTGTCTTAAACAATCGGGTCTTTTGCCTCATCTACACGGCTTTTTCGTCGAAAAACCTCAATTACACGGCTTTTTAATCGAAAAACTCGTGTCGATGACGTAAGAGACCGATTTTTTAAGATAAAATATCTCGTTGAAAGGAAAAATTTTCGAAAAAAAAAATTTTATAAAAAAATTCGGAAAAAATTGTATTGAATCCAGAATAATCGTATACAACTTTTTACCTTCTTAGTGATTTGACGAAAACCTATTAGTTTTAGGGTCACGCTACATTTTATAAATATGGTCGTTTTCTACGAAAAAATGAATATTATTGCGAAAAAAAATCGTACGAAACTTTTTAAAAAACGAAATTGAAGCTTAAACTTAAACTCCTCCCCACAAGATTTTCTTACGAAATACAGTTTTAAAAAATTTCATGGGCCGTCCGCCAAGTTTTCGAAGCCAAAAAAAGCCAAAAAATGACCATGTGTCAAAGAGCGTACCTGTTAAAAAAAAAATCGAAAAAATTTTTTGGAAAAAGGGAAATGCAGCTGGATATATCCCCTTCGAAACGCCGCTTGTTGAATTGAGATATCTCCATTTTTAAAAGAGCAATGAATCTTTTTGTGCGGTGTGGAATCGGGGCGAGTGTTTCCAAACTTTTGGGAGGCAGTGTATCTATTTCAATCTCGTTCAAATGAGTTTGAAATATTTTAAAACGTTTAAAGAAATCATATTTCGAAAGAATAGGGCCGGACGAGGGTGTACGTTGGTGCCTTAATTTTTGTAATTCAAGTCAAGTCCAAAGTCACGGATAACTTTGGTCTGAAATTCAACGAGCATTCAAGTCTTATCCACCTTTTTCCTTCCTCGGGTCAGTGGGTCAACGACGAAATACCACAAAAAATATTTACCCTAGAAGCCAATAGGAGATAAATTGAAGAAAAGTCACGTTTAGAGGGATAAAAAGTGGGATTGAGACGAGGGAGAGAGGTTGGAAGTGCCGAAAGCTCGAAGGCACATTAAAAAATTTCCTTGGTATTATTTCACCCTCCCGTTGTCGTCGTCTTCGCGCAATGGCCACTCCTATCATTCGCCCCTACAAGAAAAACCAACATCCGCTCCGACTAATCATCCCCCTCCCACAAGTTCTTCCACAAGCCTCGTGGCAGGTTGTCGACGTATCGTCTCTCTCGTTGACTGCACGTTGATAAAAGACAAGACGTTTCTCTTCACACGGATACAGAAACACACTTACACTGCTAAACCCACACACACACGAGGAAATTCCCGCCTTCGATAGGCCTCGGGGGTTAAAGAAGCAAAGAAGACGTTGGAACGAGAGTGAGGGAAAGGCGTTAAAAGCAAATGGCCACAGAGATGAGGGTGAAGAGAAAGGCATTTATGGTGGTGCAGAGAGAGAAGACAAATGAAGCAGCTGGTCTACATCTCTCTTTCGAGTGACAACGGACGGGGGTTTGATTATTATGCGTCACGTGATTGAAATCTTGAAAGAGGATTTTCGTAAATACACTTCCTGGAGGGCTCTCGCCCTAGCGCAAATGAATCTGGTCCGACGGTTGAATTAATAACGTCGTCACTATCTCAATGGGTTGGTATCGTGAGAAAAATTGTAGCTCTCAGCTTTAATAATGATGTTTTGCCGAACCACTGATTGAGATACCAATAATATTGGTCCCGGACTTAGAAGACTGGTACCAAGTCCATTTATCGTTGTCATTCCCATTCGAAGCAAAGACAAGTCATGCCTGTAATTTCAATGCAAATCATCAATTTCCGTAAGCGATCCTTATACCAAACAATCCTAAGTTCTGAGTCGAGACATGGAGGTGATTTTTTTTTGTTTTTCTAAGAAGACAAGCGTCCATTACGACGCTTGTCGTAGGATTCCTCCCGCATTTTCGTGTCTTTCAAAACAGCCCTGAGCAATTGCATCCTTATTGATATACCGTATATGGGGCATTCCATCCCGAATCGGACAGTTTGAAAAACTTTTTTTTTTATTTCCTCAATTTTTTTTATATTTTTGTGTACCCATCAAAAGACTCTTCCTGTTTAGTTTTGAGATTTTTTTGATTACCCGTTCAAAAGATATTGAATTAACAAAAAAAAAACACTCTTTTTTTGGTATTTTGGTCATAACTTCTTTAATAATGGTCCAAATTAAAAGTTTTTTTTTCAAAATTTTTGTTTTTTTCATGGCCTTTTCAGGAAAAAATACAACAAAAATATTCGACGTGTTTTCGAATGAGTTTTTTGAGTTTTGAAGGTTAAATCGCATTTTTAAAAGTGAATGTCATTTTTGATTTTTTTATTTAATTTTTTGTTTTAAACATCTATCACAGGGGGACGCAAAAATTTCATTCAATTATTCCAATGAGCAACGAAAACGTATTGGCAAAGGAATATCCTAATTCAGAAAATAATCGTGTATATAAGGTTTTCAAATAAGTACGTGAATAAATAAAAACTGTTATTATTACTGTTCATAAACAGACTTAACGATTAATTATTAATTTTAAGAACCTTCTAACTGTTAACAAAATAAATTCTAAATATTGAAAAAAATACTATACAGTCACAAAAATTGGTATTCATAATAATGTATAAAAAAAAAAAATTTAATTTTCAAAAATTGAAAAAAAATAGTAGTTATTGAGATTCCACGATCGGACTAGTCTTAAAAATGGTTGAATAGATAGATGTTTGAAACAAAAAATTAAAAGAAAAAATCAAAAACGACATTCACTTTTAAAAAGGCGATTTAACGTTGAAAACTCAAAAAACTCATTCAAAAATACGTCGAATATTTTTGTTGTATTTTTTCCTGAAAAGGCCATAAAAAAACACAAATTTTGAAGAAAAAAAACATTCAATTCGAACCATTATTAAAGAAGTTATGACCAAAATACCAAAAAAAGAGCGGTTTCTTTTGTTAATTTATTATCTTTTGAACGGGTAATAAAAAAAATCTCAAAATTTAACAGGAAGGGTCTTTTGAAGGGTACTCAAAAATATAAAAAAATTGAGGAAAAAAAAAAGTTTTTCAAACTGTCCGATTTGGGATGGAATGCCCCATATATTAGTGATTCTCTCGAAATACTCATTTTCGAGGGTACAAATTTTTTTTTTTAAATCATCATTTTGACTTAAGTGTTGATGACCTTAGTGTAAGATTATAACCCAGGTTATAACCCCGCTAGAAAAAAACGTTTCAAATGATTTTTTTTTTCAAATCTGTTCCGATACCCTGTTTCAAAATGTTATGATCTAATATATTCTGGTAAAAAAATCTAAGAAATCAGAGGGATTATTGAAAATCAACTAGGTTACAGCGAAAATGAGTATTTCGGGAGAATCAGCCATATTACATGAATGCGCACACCTATGGCGCATGCATTTGGTCTGGCAAGCGCTTGTTTGCTTTTATTCGCCAGACCGAATAAAAGCAAACACTCGTTCGCCGCCGGCCATGCAGACACACACATCCAACCGAGCGGTTGTACATTTAGCTTTTGTACGGAGGCACATAGCGTGTGTATATTGTCCGCTCGTGGGGCCTATACCGATGTCTTTTTACCCTTCGAGCCGCGCTGTATAAATGTCTTTAATGTTAGACCCGCGTCGCTTCTCGGCTGACGTGTCCAGTTTTGACAGGCAGCTTCACCCAACAACAATGTCGGTCGATCTTGTTTTGTTCACTCTGTCATGTGGAAATACCGTGAGTGTCTTTGTCGTCGTTGTTCTCTTTGCAGACTTTATATGAGAATTCAACCCCCCCCCCCTACGACCCCTTTGATCCCCCGTTTACCGCTTCAATATAAATTGTATGCAAAGTTGATGTCCTCGCAGTTCAACTCTTCCGAATCGTTGGTACATTTCAATGGTCCGATATATTGCATCCACAGATTCGAATTTTCTCGAATTGAATGCTGAGGATGAAAAAAGATGGCGAAATAATAGTGATAGAGGGTGAAAGTCGAATCATTTAGCATCCCCCAAGCGTATGGTACTTCTTTATCGGCCACTTTCTCTTTGAGCATCCATCAAACTTTATCGCATCGTGTACTTGCATCACAGAATATAGCGTACGTTGCAAAAAAGTACAAAGATCTTTGAGACGATGCCATTCTTTGTTCACCGCTACATTCGACCCTGACGCTCACTCGTGTACATCCGGTACTGGTGCGATAAGAGGGGTAAAACCGTTTAACTTTTTCATCTCTGCTTTTTCGAGAGCGTAAGGGGTGGATAGAAAAATAAAAGGGATAAAGAATGAAGAAGAAGAAGAAGAAGTTGGACGGGCGTGCGCACAAGCTCTTGGTTGTATTATATATATTTCTCGGTAGTTTGGACGCTTTTATTATGCCGGGTCATAAAATAAATTAAGGGTGAAATTATAAGGGTGCAGACCAGAAGAGGCCAATCCCTGCGTTGTACACGTTCGGTCTCGAGAATTTCTCGGTTTTTCTCTCAGTCTCTGCGTCTGTCCTTTATCCTGCCTCGTCGAACGACTTGGGAATTAATAAAAATGTATATACATTAGGGTGATTCGTTTCGGGGCAACTTTTTTTTTAACCCATCGTGCCCGAAAACCTTTAGTTGGTGCCCAAAAACGAAGTTTCGTGAAAGGGGGATATTGTCAAAAAATATTTGGAGGTCGCGAATCAAAATTGAAGGTTTCCCATTTGATTAACATAGAAAAAAAAAAATTTCTCATTATTAGTGTTACCATTCCGCGAATTTTGATTTCGCGATATTTTCCAATAGGGGTTCTCATAGGGAATATGATACTCTACAATAAAATTCATTGGGCCATGTCCGTAAATTCAACCGTTTCAGCGGTATCATTGTTTCAAGTGAAAATTGTATGAAAATATCGATTCAAACGGCTGTAACGCCTGAGCTATTAGATATATCGAAAAGAATCAAATGACAACTTTGTGGAGAAAGTAATTTGCTACAAAAAAGTCTTATAAGTCAAGCCCGTAGATTCAACTCTTTTTCAGCTATAGTTGGATGAAGTAAAATAAATATATTTTTTTTTGTTTTATTGATTTATTTGCATAGGGAATTCTTCGTGACATTTGTTGAATGGTTTTTCTGATGATTTTTTACATGCTATCTCATAGAAAATGGAGTTCGTTTGATTGAATAAAACAAAAAAATATCTGTTTATTTTACTTTGTACATCTATACCTGAGAAAGAGTTAAATTTACGGGCTCGGCTTATAAGACTTTTTCGTAGCAAATTACTTTCTCTACAAAGTTTTTATTTGAATTTTTTCGATATATCCAATAGCTCAGGCGTTACAGCCGTTTGAATAGATATTTTCATGCAATATTCAATTGAAACAATGATACCCCTGAAACGGTTGAATTTACGGACATGGCTCGATGAACTTTATTGTAGAGTATCATATTTCCTATAAGAATCCACTTGGAAAATATCGCGATATCAAAAGTCGCGGAACGGTAACACTAATAATGAGAATTTTTTTTGTTCTATGTTAATCAAATGGGAAACGTTCAATTTTGATTCGCGACCTCTAAATATTTTTTGACAACAACCCTCTTTCACGAAACTTCGTTTTTGGGTACCAACTAAAGGTTTTCGGGCACGATCGGTAAAAAAAAAGTTGCCCTGAAACGAATCACCCTAATATACATGTATTATTAAGAAAATATATATATAGACAAGAGGTAAAAAAGCATAATAGTCTCGAGAGGAATATTAAAAAAATGCGTCTAATATAAACCATGATAAAGGAGGTAAAAAAAACTGTAGGAAAGGGTGAAGGAGCCCGAGGTATACGAGACCTAAAGTACGAGAGTCTGTGAGGAACGAGCGGGGCTCAGAGGCCACTGTGAGCGTCGAGTAAAACTCTGCTATACCGATGCCGTTGGGTTCACTGAAGCCCTCCCTCGCGTTTGCTAATGGCTTCGACGGAAGGGTCAACAGACCTTCGCGGTGGAGACTCTCCTCCGTGCCAAGATAACAGCGGGTGTTGTCTTTGTCAACAAACCAGAAGATAAAATTACTCGTTAATGCGCGTAAAGTAAAGTAATCAGGCTGATCGGAGAGTGACAAAATTGCTACGGAATTTGGAAAAATTATGGTAACAAAAAAATGGAAGTTTGCCAGGATTGCTAGTGAGTCACTATTGTCACTATTGGTCACTATTTTAAGATCGTGTCACTTTTCCCACTATTTTCGAAATTTGGTCACTATTTTACTATTTCAGAGCTCAGATGTGGTTAGAATAGAGGGGCCGGTGAGAATAGGAGACAAATTTCGAAAAATCATCGAAATCGGACGAACAAAGCGGGGTTTTGAACCTTTTCAACGATTACGAAGAGAATGAGCGCAGTCCAGAGCCAAAATTTTGAGTCTGCCTTAAAAATTCGCAAAAATCGATGGTCGAACTTTAAAAATCATCATTTCTAGGAAATCATTTTTTTCATCAAATAATTTTTTTCTAGGGACTTCTCGTAGTGAAAATTAGTGAAATGCATTTTGGGGTCTTTATTAATAATATGGGGTGCTAAATGCACGAAGAAAGCGCGAATATTACTAAACCCGTAGTAAAAAACTCCATTCGTCGCCATTGAAAAATCCCCATTCATTCCCCATTGCCAAAATAACCAACGGAGATGAATGCCGAATTGCCTAAGGGGATTGTCGCCATTGAATTCCCCATTTGAAATCGAATGAGGATTTTCCAATGAGGATTGACTTCCCCATTTGAAACGGAATGGGGATTATCCTATGGGGATTCAATGAAGAAAATCCCCATAGGCAATTCGGCATTCATCTCCATTGGTTTTTGTAGGCAATGGGGAATGAATGGCGATAATCAATGGAGATTCTTTCATACAGTAAAAAAATCCATTCGTCACCATTGAAAAATCGCCATTCATTCCCAATTGCCAAAATAACCAATGGAGATGAATGCCGAATTGCCCAAGGACATTTTCGCCATTGAATTCCCCATTTGAAATCGAATAGGGATTTTCCAATGAGGATTGACTTCCCTATTTCAAACGGAATAGGAATTATCCCAGGGGCATCAGTCGGCAAGAACTCCTTGCATGGATTTTTTCGACACCGACTCCTGCTAATTTTCCGTGCTCACACTCGTCTAGATAAGCATAATCTTCGCATAATCCGTATGGGAGTTTAGCGGGTTGCCGTCCTGCGACATCTCGCGCCAAGTCTCGGAACTAACGCGACGCGGTTTCCAATGGACATCTTTGGGTAATGCTGATCATTCAGTTCATCCGCATTTACTTCCCAATGGACATCATTGGGTAAAGCTGATCATTTCGTTCATCAGCATTTGCCTTCCAATGGACACCATTGGGCAATGCTGATGGCTCGGTCCATCAGCATTTGCTTTCCAATGGGCATCATTGAGTAATGGTGATCATTCGGTTCATCCGCATTTGTTGTTCAATGGACGTCATTGGGCAATAGTGACTTTTCAATGGATATCCATTCACTGATCAATGGTCGTTCCTATACGCCATTGAAAAATGCAGAAATCTCAATGGGTCCCCATTCATTGTCCAATGGAGTCGTATGAGGACCATTGGTTACCATTGGCGATTCAATGGAGTTTTTTACTACGGGAAAAATGAATTTGCAAAAACATTTTTTTATTGAATTGCAACGATGCAATGCTTGAATAGCGATGTGAAGTTGTGATTGAAAAAAAAAGAAAAAATTCAATTGTTTTTCCACAAGCTCTTCAAAAGCCATTCGTGGTTTCAGACCTATTTTTTTCCGGGCTTACGCTATGCGCCACGTCAAGGGTTAAAAAAATCGTGAATTTTTGCAGGAATATGAAGAAAAGCGTGACAGTTCAAGCGTATCGTATAGAAAAACCAACGTAACTCTGGATTAGAGGGACAAAGTCATTTCGTTTGGAGTTTCGACCCGATGGAAAAGCTCCTTCGTTACTTGTACGTCGTTGGGTTAAGTGTCGATGCCGTTCGGTAGCAGAAAAAGGGATGGGGTTTGAAGAAAAAAATCGCGGAAGGGTGAACGAGTCTCGGATGAGTGGTCGGGGTTGGCCTGTTCACCCACTATACACGCTGCGCGCACCCTTCAAATCTCATTTCGGCTTTTACACGGGTTAACACCGAAAACATGTGCTACCGTGGCAGTCGCCGCTGCTATTCCCGCTGTCGACTTATGAACTGGCGTTCTTAATGGTTCATGAAATTGCCTTATATTTCACGGGTTCACCGTGCGCCATCGAAACGTATCACACGCAAGAATTCAGTGAGCAGAGCGCCGGAAGAATTCCCAGATGGAAGAAATATAGACGAGTTTATGTAGAGATTTCCAATTTTCTCATATTTCGTTGAATAACTGTGTTGATGCATACTTTACGAACCTCAGTGATTAGAATGCCATGTTGGCTCCTTAAAAATCCATTCAGTGGAGAAATTTATTACAGCAATCCGTCATTTTATATTCCGTAATGGCAGAACCAGTTTATTTTAACGTTGGTGCGAATTATTGTCGAGGTTTCTCTTGATTATTGTATACTGACAGGGCATCAGAGCTGGGCAAAGTACCGGAAAGTACTTCCAGTACCAAGTACGTAAGTACTTGAAGTATCGAGTATCGGCAGTACTTGGAGTACGGCGTACTTATTACTTGAAGTACTTAAGATTTGAAGTACTTTAAGTACAAAAACTTGATAAATCAAGTACCAAGTGTCGAGTACTTTTCAAGTTTTCAGGTATATCTCGTAAGTTCTAGTACTTACATTTAATTTCTTATTCTCATTTTATTTTTATTCGAGTACTTCTTATATCAAAACATATTTTCACCTGGTGCAATACACTGAGATTAGGCTGATTAGGCAGATTGGAACAGAAGTATTTAAACGAAGAATTAAAAATAATTCAAAAATAGCATTGACCATTGTAATTATGATTCATTTTGATACATGTTTGAAAAAGAATAAATAGAGAATATGATACATGGATTGTTAAAACTACTCCAACTTCCTGTTCGTCTTCAAAACATTGTCGTAGGCGACAGTTGAGTACACGCGACCATCAGTAAGACATATTCAAAAGTAATTGATGCTTGTACTTGAAAAAGTATTTGAAGAACAGAAAAGTTTTTGAAATTTCAAGTACAATACTTGAAGTACAGGCCAAGTATTTGAAAATTCAATTACACTACTCGAAGTACTTTTTAAGTACATCAAGTACGTCGCAAGTACAGGGTACTTCAAGTGCTGCCCAGCTCTGCATGGCATATTTAGAGTATTTCTAGTAAACTCGATTTTTTATACTAACCCTGATAAAGGGGTAACCCCGAATAGTTCTAATTCTAATTTTCATAGTATTTCATAGAAAAAGAGAGATTCCAATACACTGAGAAAAAAGTTCAGTTAAAACAACTAAATCCATTTAGATGAAAAAAATTTAGTTGATTCAATATTAATTTGTTTGTAATTATGAAACTATAATTAATTCAATAAATGGATTTGGTTGACCATAAGATATGAGGTGAACGAAATTATTTGGTCAATTTCCAGATACAGTTTAGTCCAATTACTGCGTCCAATTATTACGTTACTGAGTTGCTGTACGTTTCCTCATTTTTTTCCGTCTTTCGTCAAATCTCCTTTATGAGGACATCTTTGACCATCTTTATGACATGTACGTTAATTATCATGGCTTCCTCATAAAGGAAGCTTCATGAACGATGGAAACAAATTAAGAAGCTATGTGCAAATTTCAAATTTGCATGATTTTATAGCAATGCCATTCAATTACATTATTAATTATTTTTGTCGTTCAGTGTATTGGTGCTAAAGAAGTGAACTCGACAGCTGCTAAATTAGAAAACTTAGTGTTAATAAGTATTTTTCGAAAATTTCAAGATAATTTTGCTAACGAACCTTTCCAGCGTTTTTCACCAAATTCAACCCTAACCATTCTTGTCATCTAATGTATTTGGGCAAAAAAATTTAGCTCGATACTTCTAAAAATGCGAATGTTGGAGCGTTATCAAAAATGATATGAAAATTAAATTTTTTTTTTACCGAACCTCTCAAGCGATTTTTATGAAATTCAGTATTATTTTTCATTCTCATTGAATGTATCATCGCGAAAAAAATCAGCTCGCGCGATAGATGCAAGATTACAAAAATTAGAGAACTTACAAATTTTTTCCGAAAAATTAATTTTTTTTTTAAACCGAACCTCTTGAGCGATTTTTCCCAAATTCAATCCCAACCGTCCTTATTATAAAGTGTATCTGCACATAAAATTTCAGGGTGATAACTGCAAAATCATGAAAGTTAGACGACCCACATATGTTTTACAAAAAATTCAAAGTTCCGCCAAATTGACAATCATTTTGCAATTTCAAAAAAATGTGCACTGAGTAAAGTGACATGGATGATCTATTTGTATACTAAATATCAAGTCACAAAGCGTACACACACACATACAAACGTCCGGACATTTTTTCTAAATGCGTTTTTGGACGTTTTGGGACATTTTGAACATACTGACATGAAAATCTCGAAAAAAAAAATTCGCGAAAACAAAGCTTCCTTTACGAAGAAGCAAACAAATGGTAACTTGAACTGACCGATTATTCGGAAGCCACTTTTTTCGTCGTAGTTAAGATTTGTCTAGTTGTTGTTTCCATACTTTTCAGGTTAGGTTACTAAAAAAACGTCCGGGTTCGGATGCACCATAGTAATTTATGGGGGAATTTCATACATCATTATGGTATGGTGAACCGCAATGTCTTTCAGTGCACGTACCACCATTACCATGATAATGAATCGGTGGACTGTGGGTCCAGTTGTAAACTCAATTTTGATGTTTCGCTTCGGGATTTCGAGATTCGTCGCGAGTCAGCGATGGATTATATTATGTGGGGATTCGTCGTATGACCGAGCTTTCTTTTATCATGAAAAGACAGTGTGGCCGTAAAAGAGCGCAACACTGTGCGAAGCGGCAACGCGAGAGGGTGGCCCCGGGTTTTGCCATATTCCCCACGCTCTGAACTGTGTGGCAGCCGTTCTAAAGCCGAGACAGCGCGCGCGCGGCAGGGCACTGCTTATTAGTAAAAAGCATGACAAACGACCCGCGGTTTACCCCGGCGCTAAGCCGGTAACCAACCCCTCCCGGATAGAATTGCCGGTTGCATGCAACATTTGGCTCTGTATATAGATATATATGGGGCATTCCATGCCGATTCGACCTGGGTCTGACCCGTCACCTCTCCGATTTGACCCACGATTTTTTGTGTTATTGTACTATCTCTGAAAGGCACTTCAGAATTTTTTCAGATTTTTTTGGAACGATTTGACTTCACAATATTTTTTATAAACAAAAAATTAAAGCCCAAATTTAAAAATTCGAAAAAAATCACAAAAATCATGTGTCACATATCAAACACTGTGAGCATTTAGAAAAAGTGAGCGCGCGTTTCGTTTGGCCTACAATGCGCTTTTTTTGAAAAAAAAAATCGAATCTTGGACAAAAATTCTGAAAAAAAATCTGAAAAAATTCTGGTTATTTCTACATGATGTCATGTAATTTTTTTTGCTCTTCAAGAACTGAATGGGCTATTGATTTTAATTTAAAAAAAAAAAAATTTCGAAAAAAGCGCATTGTAGGCCAAACGAAACGCGCGCCCACTTTTTCTGAACGCTCACAGTGTTTGATATGGAACACAGGATTTTTGTGAGCGTTTAGAAAAAGTGGGCGCGCGTTTCGTTTGGCCTACAATGCGCTTTTTTCGAAAAAAAAGTTAAAAAAAAAATAAAATCAATAGCCCACTCAGTTCTTGAAGAGGAAAAAAAATTACATGACATCATGCAGAATTAACCAGAATTTGTTCAGATTTTTTTTCAGAATTTTTGTCCAAAATTCAATTTTTTTTCTCAAAAAAAAGCGCATTGTAGGCCAAACGAAACGCGCTCCCACTTTTTCTAAATGCTCACAGTGTTTGATATGTGACACATGATTTTTGTGATTTTTTTCAGATTTTTAAATTTGGGCTTTAATTTTTTGTTTATAAAAAATATTGTGAAGTCAAATCGTTCCAAAAAAATCTGAAAAAATTCTCGAGTGCCTTTCAGAGATAGTACAATAATATAAAAAATCGTGGGTCTAATCGGAGAGGTGACGGTCCAGACCCAGGTCGAATCGGCATGGAATGCCTCATATGTACAGACCCCCGAAACCCTCTATACAGTAAAATTCGACCAGCGTTCGCTGTATGCGTCGCAAGAGCGATGATATATCGCGATTTTTAGTCACGCCTTTATACGAAAATAAATCCAAGCGGGTTAAACATGCGGCTCCCCAGATTCCCATATAACCGCGTGTAACTATGCACATACATGCAGTAAATATATACATATATGTTAGGGTGACAGTTATTTGGACTTTGGCGAAAAAAGTTCGACGCCACCCCAAAAACATGATCAAGGTGTGTCAAAAAAAATCTGTGTTAAGTTTGGAGGCGCTCGGAAAATTGGAACACCCGTCACCGAGCGATTTAAATTTTAAATGTAAAATACATGTATTTATCCCAGGCACCAATGATTTTTTTTCCGACTATAATATTTATGAGAGAAATTTGAAACTTGGTACACTTATTGTGCATAGTATGGTGTTCAAAACCAAATTTTTTCAATTTTTTTCGTTCATAATTTTGTTAATGATAAGCTCTGTAGAGATGCCCAAAAAACATTTAAAATTTCAATCGCCCGGTGGCGCGTTTTCCAATTTTCCGAGCGCCTCCAAACTTTACACAGATTTTTTTGGATACACCTTAATTATGTTTTTGGGGTGGCGTCGAACTTTTTTCGCCAAAGTCCAAATAACTGTCACCCTAATATATATAGTGTATACGATTCAGTATATCGTGTGTCAGAAGATATCCACCGGTTCCGCATTCTCTTGGGTTTTTCATGGTCTCCTTGTGTTATTACACATCCCAACCTAGTTCCTCCCTATTTTGCAATGCTGAAAAATCCGTTGCAACGGTCGTTACAATATAAAAACAGAGCTCCGCCAGGATTTTCCGGTGGAACTTCGGGGTCTTGAGCTCTTATTCCCACTGCACCACTGAATAATGGTAATCCTCGTGTAATACCGTTATCATAGGGCAATATGCTGTATCGAGTCTTTAATGTGTCTCTGTGCCCAATCGCCTTGCCAAATTTATTGTAAATCCAACTTTACAAAAATAGCAAAGAACTTGCGATACTTTTGGTGGCTTAAATGGAGGATTTGGTTGAGGATACATGGCGTCGATTCCTTATCGATGTACATTGTTATAAGCATGTTATGAATGTATTATCTTCGTAACACCGTTGGTGGGTTGGATGGTTTGGGTTGAAAATTCAATTGGATTGGAACGTGAACTGACAACATCGCCACAACATCGCCCAAAGCTTTTCACATTCTTTGTGAAGGACCAAAGTTATTAGTTTCAACAAGGCGCATCTAGTAGTCACCTTGACGATGACTTTTAAGGTAATTTCAAGGTCAACTTTTTTTGTATGGAAACCTGCATTTTTGAATTCTAAAATTAAACTTATTCCGAAAAAATTGATTGATTTTTTCCGAATCTTTTAATGTAAATGTAAAACTGTTAGTTCTATTGATGTCAGAAATCAAAAATAGAAGTTTCCATTTTAAGAAAAAAGTTGACCTTGAAATCACCTTGAAGATGATCGTCAAGGTCTCTACTGAATGCGCCTTGTTAAAATCAACAACTGTCGTCCTTACAAAAAAAATGTGAAAAACTGTAATTCCCACAGGTATCCATACCTTGTTTAAGTTTAATCGACTTTAGAGGACCTTCGAGGTGAAAATATACCCTTGCCCTAAGTACATATTTGAACGTGACATTTTCCGCTCTTTCAATTGCCGATGTCAAAAAAGGCGGTTTCCATTTGAAAAAAAGTTGACCCTGAAGTAACCTTGAAGCTGATAGTCAAGGTCAAAATTAAGATCACCATTGAATTTCTCGTCAAAAGCTAACACAAGGTTGATCTTGCCCTTTTGGAAAAATATTTTAGCTGAGGAAATATTCAGCCGTCCCGTTACTTATGTCTCAAGTTCTACTCAACCGATTTACTTCAAAATTTTCACCAATCCTCAATGAATAACTCTCTATCGCCTCTACCACTTTTGTATCAAAATTATTTTTTTTACTATTGTTAAGAAATTAAAAACTATGAAAAGAAGAGTCGAAAAACGTCTTTTTTCAGACAGCCGCTATTTTGCAAAAAAAAATTTCCGTTTCCTCTGAGGTAGGGGCTATAACGACATTCTTACGAATTAAGAATCTTTTTCTAAATTTTGTATCGGATGACTAGAAGGGCTGTAATCGTGTCAGCCAGCCCACCCCTTTTTTTAGCCCCAACTTTACCAGTTTATTACTTATTTAAGGGGCTATACCAGTGTGAAAAGCATTAGCCTCTCAGCAGGCATTTTTCGAGGAAGAAGAAGGTGTATTGTATGGGCCAGGCATAGCAGATTAGCATTTTTTATGGTACATATAATTTTATCTAGCAAAAATCGATAGTTGAAACTTAAACGCGTTTTTCTCGAAACGACATTTTTCAAAATTGCTGACATCATAACTCAACGAGAAATTGACCGATCTAAATTGAAACTGAGTATTCTTGAATATATTTACTATACAATGACCTACGATCTTTTTGATTGGTTAAAAATTGTCAATTTGGCATTAAAAAAACGACCATTTTGTTACCCCACAAAACGACACTTTTTTCAGAACTACGCCATTTTGTTAATTTTTGATATTTTTCAAAAATCGTAGGTCATTGTATAGAAAATACCTTCAACTTCAGTAACCTTTCCAAATTTTTTTGTTTCAGCTACTCATTCGGCCGGAATCATGTCAGCAGTTGGGGAACTTTTTTTTTTGGCACCTCCGGAGACAGCACATAACTCCGTTATTGTTCAATATTTTTGTAAAAAAAAAAAATCTTAAAATATAGCCGAAAATATACCTTATTATGTCCAATAAACTTCAAAAGATTCTATAGAGTACTTTCTTTTAAAAAAATTCCCGAAAATCGCCTAATTTTTCATGGGTTACACTGGTATAGCCCGTTAATTTTCATTTTCTTCTCGAATTTTTTTTTGTTTATTGCCAAAATATCAATAAATATATTGTAAAAAAAGAATAGCAAAAATATATTTTTTTTTTGGGGAACTTGACAACACTATCAAAGTGTATGTCTCTAGACCAGAATACCGCCTTAAGGAGCTAAACGACGCGATGGCGACGATGCTGATGCGATTTACCTCACAGTGGCAAATCTATGGGAGATATTGTCCCCGATAGGGTTCATAACAGGGACCTAGTTCGCGGGCGCGTTCTAATCCGCGTCGAGCAATCTCGTTGATACGGGAAGACCGGGCCTGTGATCGGTAACGCGATTGGACGGGTCGCGGGCAGTGTATACGCCGGAAGCCCTTCCGTAGCAGTGAGCAGGGAATTATGGTTATATGCAGATAGCCCATGCAACGTACATATGGATACGTATAGAGGTGTACATGTTGGAGAATATGAGAAGGTTGCAGGCGAGAGAGAGAGAAAGAGAGAGAGAGAGAGAGAGAGAGAGAGACCGAGAGGAAGAGAGAGAGAGCGAGTTTCTCGCTCGAGTGATGGTGATTAATACGCTGGAGCTTGCGGGTTTCCGCCAACGGCTCATAATCCTCGTTACAAAACATAATGGAGAACGTGGAATTAGCGCGAGATTAGGGACGCGGACATTAGGGTCACTTAGTGGAGAAACGCTGCAGCAGAAGCGCGCAGGAACACGAGATTCTCGCCTCCCAACAACGTGTCTCTTTGCCTAACCCTCTCTCTCCCTCTCACTATGTTCATCCCCCAACCCTTATTCACTGTTAGCCATCGATGAACCATCGTATACCGTGTGAATATCGCGTATGAACGTTAACGATTTTCGTCCATGCTATATGCACAGGTGATAGCAGTCGTGATACACCATTCCCACAACCTTCTGTGCCCTACATAATAGATATCCCTTGCATAATGTACACGTGGACTCGAGGTACCAGCTGACTCGCGACTCAAAATCCCCATAAGGTCCCATATTTACGCGTTTAATTTAAATTTTCATCGAGCACATTGAAGGGTTGAGCTTATCGCCGACTAATAGGCCACAATCAAGAGAAGGCGAAGAAAGGGCCCAAAAAAATAGGATGCAGAGAGCCTCAGGTGGTATTTTGTTGATCAAGAAATTTCCAAGTGGTACTTTCAGTTCTTCCTTCGTATTTTTTAGGCTAAGTAAAAGATTCAGACGCAATTTTGGACCATGTTGCAAAATAGTTTTCATACAAATGTGTATTTTAATCGATGCATATTAGAGAAATAAAATGAAGCTTCTGTCGGAAATGCCAGAGACATTAGATGCAGAGAGTCTCCATCTGCATTTTGTAAATTAAGATATTTTGAAATTATACTTTGACAGTTCTTGCTTCGTATTTTATAGACTCAATAATCGATGCATAATTGGAGAGATAAGATTAAGCTTCTGCCTCAAATGCTGGAAAAATAAGATGCAGAGAGTCTCCATCAGCATTTCGTAAATCAAGAAATTTTGAAATGATACTTTGACAGTTCTTGCTTCGTATTTTGGAGTCTCAATAATCGATGCATAATTAGAGAAATAAAATGATGCTTCTGCCTAAAATGCCGGAAAAATGGAATGCAGAGAGTCTCTATCAGTATTTCGTAAATCAAGAAATTTTAAAATGATACTTTGACGGTTCTTGCTTCGTATTTTATGGTCTCAATAATCGATGCAGAATTACCGAAATAAAATAAAGCTTCTGCTTTATTTTATTTTTCCAATTAATTTCCCTCATTTTATAGGCAGAAGCCTAAAATGCCGGAAAAATAAGATGCTGAGAGTCTCCATCGGAATTTTGTCCATCAAGAAATTTCCAGATGACATTTCCACAGTTCTAGCTTCGTATTTTTTAGTCTAAGTAAAAGTTTCAGAAGGTAAATATTCCGGACAATGTTATAAAATAGTTTTGCTAAAAAATTATGGGTCTGATAGGGATCTCCAAGAGTTCTCTGTGATAAAAGAACCTTTTTTCTGAATCTTTCCCAATGATTCAAAGGATCCTAAACATGATTAAGGATTTTGAGTCCCTATGAAATCTTTTAATGTTTATTGTTCAATAAATAGCTTCTTAATCGTCGTGAAATTTTTACACGGCCTCCTGTATACTTCATGTAAAAATATATTAAATTTTCAGAATTCTATCATCATTACTTCAACCTCCTTAAGGGTTCAAATGAAAAATGATGAGAAATTTGCGAGTCACTGCGGGTCCACAGGACCCAGGCCGTTTTTTGACCTGGAATACTGCCCACTAAAATCGATAAATTGCATAATTTTTTTTTGCATATTGACAATTCGATTTTTGGTTTCGGACCAAAAACGTTACCTTAAGCAAGGTTCGAATTATATCCCACTATTTTTTTTTCATATCGCTCAATGCATTATTTCATTGTTTATAACAATTTCAAAACGCCTGGGTCCCATAACGAGATTCTAGCGTGGTGTGACTCTTAAGGGTTAATTATAAAAGTATATGCAGTAAACACAAAGTAGTGATCGTTTTGGGATTTTTATTTATTTATTTATATTTATTTATATAAGATCCATTGATATGCAAATGGTTCAAGTCTTTGGCCTGTATTTCATCAAGTTATAATATAACGCGTTGCTTCATTACGATGTAAAATGCCAGTTATGGTATTCCAGCGGTACATCGCTCTGGGAACCCTCGAAATTTTCGTAATTTGCATAAAACGTTTGCGTCACGAGCGTATTTAGCGTATAACAGGGTGCGTCTGTAGAGGGTGTTTTCTCTCGTGTCTTGGTCGTTACGAAAGGATTTTACAACGATCGATATGCTCACTGGTTGGCAAGAGTGCGGATGTTTCGTGGGGGAATTATGTGTACATATATATATTGTGCCATGTTTTCCAGGACTAAACACGAAGCTCACCAACTGCTTCCGCGTCTTGACGTTAAATCATAATCCTTCGGAATTCACCTCACGCAATGAGCCCTCCAATGTTTTCGTCATTCTCTTCTGAAGGAACAGCCCTTCAAAATGGGTTTCCACCATTATGGCCCATCATAAATCCTCTCTCTTTCTCTCGTGCCTCGTCGTGAGGTATTTTTGATGCTTTTACGCCACACGTTTTACCGTCTCGCACGAAAGGTCTCTTCCATCTTTCTCTCTATTTCTTGTTCGTCGTTCAACGTGGTGCAAAATTGTCGTAAATGTCAAGAGTAACCTTGTGGACTTTGGAGAGATTCCGGAACCAGTGTGTCTCGCATATAAGGATACGACGGTATGTCCTTTGGAAGTAAACGCGATAATGGGTTTAAAAAGTGAATGAGAACGAGACTTCCACGCAGAGCCCAAAGAGCTAGGAATAAAGAAAAGGTTTCCAGAGAGAAGCGCTACATTCTTGGCTGGGCTATCCACAGAAAATGATCGCGTTTGCAGTGAACGGTAGTTCAAGGCATTGCAGACCAATCCGCAGGGGGTGCTGACCTGTTTCTCTCACTTTACGAAGCCTGGGAAACCTGTCCCGAAATTTCGTGTCTCCGTTGTCCCTCTCATAATCGACGAGCCACCATAGACCCAAGATCCAAGCTCATTCTTCTCATTCCTCAATTTCACTCATCGCCCCTTCACTCCTCGCGGAGTTAACGAAAGCGCCCTTTTTGACGGTAGCATTTCCCCCCCATATTTAAGAGGGAGGCAGTGCGGTAAAGAGACGCGAGACAAAAGTGATTTAGGATGTTGAAACGATCGGGGCATGACAGTGGCAAGCTGTCGTCTCGATATTTACGACAGTTACACCCGTTAAATGTTCCACCGCTAGTTAAAATGTCTTGCCAACAATTCTGCAATATACGTCTACCGGAGATCAGAGAGGAATGAGGGTCGTTGAAGATTTTGGAAATATCGAGAATGGCAATGACCCGAAGGAGGAAAAAACAGTATGGTTGCTCAAAACTAACCAGAACATCCAATACCGAATTCCTTGAGAGGGGACTTGGTACGCCGTGATGATGATCTGTGGGAAAATGTTTCACCTTGAAAATCCTGAGTGCGGTATAGAATGGAAGGGCAAATAAAAGAAAAAAACGTTGACCCAAGCTCTGGGAATCAATTGCGTCGAAAAGTGCTTTAAACAGTTCTGACGTTCCCACTGATTAAAATGTTTGTCGGAGGGACACATCAAGTATACCAACGTTTTCATTTCCCTGGCACTTTTCTCCCTTCTTCCCCCAGGGCGTTTATATTAGTTGCGAAAGCCGACGTGGCGGTCTCACTTTCGGGTACCATGGGGAATATAAACAAATGTGTAATACGAGAGTTGTCCACTGAAACGCGACTGCGTGGCTCTTCTTCTCTCAGCTTCCGGCTTTGGGACGAGCAATGTTGGCTTTTCCAACCGGTGAAACTGGAGCCGAAGGACCGAGCGCAGCACACAAATTCCCAGAGGATAGTGTCGAAGGGATTTTTTCCCGGGTTTCTCGTTGCTTTCGCGCGACATTTCCTTCTTTCTCTCTCTTTCTGACCCAAAAGTTGTCGCGGGAAAAAGCCTACAGGCAGGTGGCTGTCACCGAGAATTTTTGACGTGACCCACGCTCCGGGAAACGTCTACGCGCGTGGGCCCATGTCAGATGGAAAAACTCGCATGGAATCGTTAACACACATGTGGAACAGCGACTATGAGCTTCCTCGATAACATGTGGTCGTCACGGATCCGATGGAGTTTTCGTACAGGAAGTCGACAAACATTTTCTCAATAGCAGCGAAAGATCCTTTTTTTTCCTGAAAAAGCTGACCAAATAATTATCAAGTCGATATTTTTAGCTTCTCATGGAGGAAGTTTTGCATTGGTGATATGATTTTTCACGTGATTTTCATTTGCAAAATATTTTCAAAATTCTCTGCAAAATTCAAATAGCTATATCGCAAGACCACATTAGAGCAGCAAACTGAAGTTTTGCACATAAGCTGAGCTTCATGATCTTTTTATTTGTTATGAATTTTGCAGAGATTCATTGAGGTGTGCAAATTTTATGAGGCTTTCAAATCTCCAAAAAAGAGCTTCTCCGGTTATACACAAATTTTGAGATATTAGATGACAAAAATGTATACCGGTAATTTGAGTGATAGTGTAAGTTTGATGAAGTTTGTTGATATTGAATTTCGCAAAAATCTTCTAAGCGATTCGTGATTTATAAAATTTTGAATTTTTCGCAAAAAGCGCGTGATAGCTTTAACCTGCGCATATGTCGTGATGTCAGGCTAAAAAATTTTAAAATGATGGTTTCATGGACAAAAGTACTTGGTATCCAATTTTGCAAAATTCCCTTGAGCTGTACAGATTTTATGCGATTTTGGAATTTCCAAAAAAGGCTCGATCACCTTAGCTTCTGCAAATTTTGCGATGTCAAGCTCACATTGTGTAGGATAGTTATTTTTACGTACGTAGTTTTTTTCAAGTTCGAAGATACTTGATATTAAATTTTGCAAAACTCGATTGAGTAGTTTGGATTGGATAAAATTTTGCATTACTTTTTCAAGAAAGGACCGCGATCACTCTAAGTTCCTCAAATCTAGCGAAATTGGGCAATAAATATATATTATTTACAGATCGTTAGAGTGATAAAGTTTTCTATTTTCGCGCATGTAATCTAGAATTTTTTTTTTTTAATTTAAAATTCGAAATTTGCACATCAGTTTCACGTATTTACAAAGCTCCCTCTTTGAGAAAGCCAAAGTTGGAACCTTTTTGCTCATCATAGAGAATTTTTGATAACCAAAAAATACTGAGCATGTACAAATTTGGAATTTGGAATTTTTTTTTCTATGAATCCTTATTATTAAGGATGTTGAGTCCCTATGAATTTTTTAAATGTTAATTGTTCAATAGCTAGCTTCTTAATCGTCGTGAAATTTTTATACGACCTCCTGAATACTTCATGTAAAAACATATTAAATTTTCAGAATTCTATCATCATTACTTTAACCTCCTTAAGGGTTAAAATGAAAAATGATGAGAAAATTTTGAAAATTTGGTATGTTTTTCAATGAAGTATTTAACAGGTCGCGTAAAAATTTCACGACGATTTGGAAGCTCGTTATCGAATAATAAAGATAAACAAATTAAATAAAATTAAATGTAGTCTTATGGAAACTGATATAACTTTGCGATAAGTTTTTTTTTTGACCTCTCAATTTTTTAATATCCACAATATACTAGAAGCAACGGAAAGAACACGAAGTTTATTGATAAATATTTTTTTTATTTGTTTAAAAAATTGTTTTTAACAAAACGTTAATTTCTCAATAACGAGCTTCCTAATCGTCGTGAAATTTTTACATGACCTCTTAAATACCTCATACAAAAACGTACCAAATTTTCAGAATGTTCTCATTATTTTTTATTTTAACCCTTAAGGAGGTTGAAGTAATGATGCTAGAATTCTGAAAATTTGGTATGTTCTTAAATGAAGTATTCAAGAGGTCGTGTAAAAATTTCACTAAGATTAAGAAGCTATTTATTGAACAATTAACATTCAAAGGTTTCATAGCTTCTAAACAACCTTAAGAGATCGTGTAAAAATTTCACGACGATTAGGAAGCTCGTTGTTAAAATATTAACATTTTGTTAACAACAATTTTTTAAACAAATAAAAAAAATATTTCTCAATAAACTTCGTTTTGTTTCCGTTGCTTTCAATATAGTGTAGATATCAAAAAATTGAGAGGTCAAAAAAAAAATTGTCGCTAAGTTATATGCAATTTCCATAAGACTACATTTAATTCCATTTAATTTGTTAATGTTAATTGTTCGATAACGAGCTTCCTAATCATCGTGAAATTTTTACACGACCTCTTGAATAATTCATCCGAAAACATACCAAAATTTTCAGAATTTTCTCATCATTTCCGATTTGGGCCTCAATATCCTTAATCTTCAATTGGGTAATTAAATTTTTTTAACACATGCAAAATACAGAGGATACATATCGATTGCGATTTTCGTGTACGTTTTCGCTAACGTTAGAATGAAGATAGAATTGTTGGGAGAGGGAAAACGATAAGAGGGAAAACACACACACACACACTGTGTGTGAAGTATATATCGATACAGTTGTTAGACAGGAGCGAGAGAAAGAGAGAAAAAAAAGCGCCGAGAAAAGAGTGGAAAAGCGTGGAAAAGCGAGCGGAAAGAAAGTTTTTCGACTATAGCAACGACGATTTATGTACGCGGTGCGGAGAGCGTTAGATAGTAAAATACCTCTGCGTTAAAAAGAAAAGAGAAAAAGAGAGAGAGAGAGCCAACCGAACAAGGCTATACAGCTAAAGTGGAGAAAAAGCTTTTCACCAAAGTTACTCGACTATTGCCCGAGATTACGTCCTTCGAGTTGTTCTCTCTCACGAGCGCACACGTTCACTTGGTTTTTCACGCTCGAATATTCCGCATTGCCATGACAGAGACGTTGAAAGCACGCGTTTCGGGCATACCCCAAATCGAAATGTATTCTGTCGAAGAGAAACGAAGATTTCGCTCTGCGAAAACTTCTCTTCCGCATGACGAAAAGAATAAAGTTAACGTGGGTTTTATTTTTTATTCTCGCGCGATTTTGCGCAGACAAATCGCCCAAAACGATCGTTGCAGCTTCTACGTTTCTATTTTTTTTTTTTTGCTTTCCATAGTGGCAAAACATTGCACGAAAATTGAGAGCCATTGAGGCACGAGAAAAAGTTTGTTCGCCGAATAATGCGAATCGATAAAACGTACCGCATCGTTAGCTAACTGCGAAAAGTTTGCAACGATCCGACTAATGGGTTCATTTCTCTAATATGCATCGGTTAAGGGGTTATACGCAGTCCGGAGGTCGAAAAAAGCGTTTTTGCAAGAACTTTTTCGGGAAAGACATTTTAATTTATTAACGGAAAAATTTATATACATATTTTTGTAACTTTTAACATTATTTTGACCTTTTTTTTTAAATAATGATTCTAGAAGCCGCTGTAGTCGATCTTTGGGAGGTGTCCTCTAAAAAGGCGTTCGTGGTGAGTACGATATATCTGGATTGTATCATCCAAAATAAAAAAGATTTCGTTAATATAAGGTATAATCTAGTATTCGATCGAAGGAATAAGCAAACTATTGATTTTTAACAAAAAAGCGGCTTCCCAAAATAAAATTTCGATTTTTAATGAATAATTTTGCCTCTAATTGTTTATAAAATGAAAAATATTTATCGGTTAAAAAAAACCTTTGATCAATTAATAAAAAATATATTTATAAAACTTGTGTAAAAATTTGAGACTGATCGATTATGCCGTTTCTGCAATGAGAAAGCAGTTTATTTGTAGTAAAGAAATATATTTTTTTTTGCAATGCCTGCCCCGAAAGTGCGATTTTCGATGGGTGTTTGACGTGCGGAAAGTGGCTAATTTCTCAACGATGCTTAACATTCCCGCACTTGTGCGGGAATTTCACAGATTCCCAAACTTGTGCGGGAATAACTCTATTTATAGCTCACTTTACCCCATTGATTTACGAAAAAACGGATTTTTTGACAGTTGATCGTTTTTTGTTCTACGATTTTTAACCGATTAAACAAACTTGAATGTAGCGGAATTCATGTGACACGTAACGTCAACTTATGACAGTCGCATTTTCTGAGGGAATACGGAATACAGAATGGATGAAGGAAACGAACGCCCAAGAGCATCTACACCCGTGGAACTGATTGAAGCCGCTATATCGGCCGAAGAGAAATTATTACCGAAGAAATCAAAGGACAAATATTTGAACATCTATGCAAAATTCATGGAATGGAGAGTGTCTAAAAAAATAAACTTACTGCTGGTTATATATATACGAGTTCTTATTTAAATAGGTCATTGGTTTTATTGAATCTCAAATCCCACTTTCGGGGCAGTCATTGCAAAAAATAATGTATGCTACACGTGCAAAAAAAAACGAATTCCATCGCGCGTAAGTTGCCGCATTCGCCTCGACTTATGGTGCATTTCACACTCGTACTCGTGTGAAATACACCATAAGTCTTCGGCTCATGCGGCAACTTCACGCGCGATGGAATTCGTTGTTTTCTACACTTGTAGCAAAAATTACTATAGTTGGCACTTTTACTTAAATATTCCTCAACTGTTACAAAATTTGTTAGTCGTTAAGAAATATTTTATTTGCGTAAAAAGAATTTATTAACTGTTAAAAAATAATTGATTTCGCCATATTTAACTTTACGTTTGTTAAGGATGTTGAGTCCTTATGAAATCTTTTAATGTTAATTATTTAATAAATAGCTTCTTAATCGTCGTGAAATTTTTACACGACCTCCCGAATACTCCATGTTAAAATATATTAAATTTTCAGAATTCTATCATCATTACTTCAACCTTCTTAAGGGTTAAAATGAAAAACGATGAGAAAATTCTGAAAATTTGGTATGTTTTTGTAGGAAGTATTTGAGAGGTCGTGTAAAAATTTCACGACGATTCGGAAGCTCGTTATTAAAGTATTAACATTTTGTTAAAAACAATTTTTTAAACAAATAAAAAAAATATTTATAAATAAACTTCATTTTGCTTCCGTTGCTTTCAATATAGTGTAGGTATTAAAAAATTGAGAGGTCAATAAAAAACTTATCGCAAAGTTATATCAGTTTCCATAAGACTACATTTAATTTAATTTAATTTGTTAATGTTAATTATCCGATAACGAGCGTCCTAATCGTCGTGAAATTTTTACACGACCTTTTAAATAATTCATCTAAAAACATACCAAATTTTCAGAACGTTCTCAACATTTGCGATTTGGGACTCAACATCCTTAAGAATTAACAAATCTTGTTACATTGTTTTCTCAGTGTGAGAAATCTTGCTCACTGACTTTAAAAGCACAGTTTTGAGAAAAACACATTCAAATTGGCCGAAGTTCCGAAAAAATACGTAAGTGATGAACTTTTTTCCGTTGCTCCAAAAATCTCGGTGTTTGACAATTTTCGCACAAAAGATTCATGCGCTCGAGTGTTTTCAATTTTTGTACGAAAGTAATCAACTGGCATGCGAAGTAACGTCCGAAAATCGGATTTTTTTTTCCGCGTTCTCGCTTTTAAATGTTGGAGAGAGCACGGGCGTTCGTGTTTTCGAGTCTGCGTGTATAATCGGATGAAAAAGCGAGAGCCGCTCACGGTTTTTTTTTCCTCCATTTTTCCCGCGATTTTTTCGCATAACGACGTGATATTCCGAACGTGTGTATGTGTGTGTGCAAAAGCACTTTTCATTTTTTCGGGTCTTTTTTACGCCCTCGCTTTATGTGAGCATGCGGAGCACGATTATTCATAATTCAATGGTTCGGTGGCACCCTTCCCGTTAGCGAGCGAAAAAAAATTGCCCGTACACACAATTTTACATACATATGCGTATATATTAGACTGATTCAAAAAAAGCGACTATTTTTTATTTTTCGCAGTGACATATTAAATACTTTCGGGAAGGTGAAAAAAGATGCTTATTAAAATTAAAGCACTTAATAAAAATATTTAGCGGTGGCACATCGCATATTTTGATTTCCCATTTAAATAACACAGGAAAAAAAAAATTCAAACTTTGAAATGTTATACTCCGGCTTCAAGTCAATGTACAAAAATTGTAGAAAATTGAACGCTTTACAAAAAAGATCTCTCATGATTTTTCGATAAACTCACTCCTTCAAAAGTTATTCAAGGTTAAAGTTAAATTTAGAGTAAGTTTCACTTTTTTTAAATTTCCGGCAAAATGTTAAAACTTATTACTAAATATCGTAAACACTTTCCTGAAACAAAAGTTTAAATTGCATTAACATAAATTACCTAATTCCTAAAGAAATTCACCCATATTCACAGTCTAATATACATATATATATTAGAACGTGAATAACTTTTGAAGGAGTGAGTTTATCGAAAAATCACAAGAGATGTTTTTTGTAGAGCGTTCAATTCTCTACAAGAATATGTATCATTCATTTTTATACATTGATTCGAATCCGAGATATAAAATTTCAAAATTTGAAATTTTTTTTTCCTGTGTTATTTAAATGGGAAATCAAAATATGCGATGTGCCACCGCTAAATATTTTTATTAAGACCTCTAATTTTAACAGGCATCTTTTTTCACCTTCCCGAAAGTATTTAATATGTTACTGCGAAAAACAAAAAATGGCCGCTTTTTTTGAATCAGTCTAGTATATATCTATGCATTAGCGTGTATTAGCGCTCGGGCCGAAGATTTTTTCGTTTTATCTGGGTCTTTCTCGTTGAAAACGACGTAATCGAATGAATTACGACAGAGTTGGCTGTCCTACTCGACAGCCTCATCGACCCTCTCGTCGCTTCATTATCCAGGCTAGCGATACATATATGTATATGGGGCATTCCACGTCAAATCACGTGGTCATCGGAGTGACCCCCTCGGATTTAGTTGCCAAATTTTTTTTGGGTATATTTTGGTCCAAAAAAAAAGAGGTTATTCTTTCATATTTTGATTACTTGTTTTACCCCATAAAATAATTTTTTTTGCATAACTATTGAGTAAAAATGAATTACGCCCAGTTTTTAAATTCTGAATTTTTTTGCATAAATTCTGTAACTAAAAACTAGTATTTTCATCTTAGTTTGAGAGTGGGTCGAGAATAATTTATATTTTTTCTTTAATTAAACGAAAAAAATTTGTTTACAAATTTTGTAAATTAAATATTTGAACGATGGTTCCCTGTAGAAAAAAAAGAAAAATAAATCATCTCTTGGTAAAAAAAAATTTTCCCTATATTTTGATAATATATTTTCTGTATTTCGATAATAGATTTGCTATATTTTGATAAAAGTTTTTTGCTAATAGTTACATAAAGTTTTTATATTGTTGTGGTGCTCCGTTCGAAAAGTAATACTTTTTTTCAATGCCATAATTAAACGATTTTATCGAATCTATTATTAAAATATAGAAAATCTATTATCGAAATACAGAAAATATATTATCAAAATATAGGCAAATTTTTTTTTAACAAGATACGATTTATTTTTCTTTTTTTTCCCCCATAGGGGACCATCATTGAAATATTTAATTTTCAAAATTTGTAAACAAATTTTGTTTCTTTAATTTACAAAAATATATAAATTATACTCGGCCCACTCTCAATCCAAGATGAAAATACTAGTTTTTAGTTATAGAATGTATGCAAAAAATTTGAGAATTTAAAAACTGGGCGTAATTCATTTTTACTCAAAAGTTATGAGAAAAAAAATTATTCAATAGACCACACTTCCTTATCCAAACTCCACAGTTTGATTATAATTTATGGGACTCAAAGGAATATCGAAAAAAATGCGAAATTTGAATAAGTTTGGTTATAGTGCAGAATTACTTCTTTTACTTCGATTAAAATTGGTGTTTTCTTGAATATTGGAATGTTTTATTTTTTTTTTTTTTTAATTTGTTACCTGTTTTCCAATTTTCTTGAACTGATTGTTGCAAACAAAACATATTTAAGATTTGTAGGTACTTTTTTTTATAAAAGCTCCATATCTGAAGAATTATTTTCCTCAATAATTAAGAGTAAATAAAAATAATAAAAAATTATGGTAGAGAAAAAGGCAGTCATTTCTTTGAAATATAATAGTCTCACGTTACGATAGGCCTTTGCAGTATTCGAATAAAAAACTAATAAAAACAGAAGGATTATTTTCCTTTTTAATACTGCTCAATAATTGAGGGTAAATAAAAATAACAAAAAAATTTGGTAGAGAAAAGGGCAGTTATTTCTTTTAAATTTAACAGTCTCACGTTGCGATAGGCTTTTGCAATAATCGAATAAAAAATGAATAAAAACAGAAGAATTATTTTCCTTTTCAATACTGCACAATAATTAAGAGTAAATAAAAATAACAAAAAATTATGGTAGAGAAAAGGGCAGTCATTTCTTTTAAATTCAATAATCTCACGTTATGATAGGCCTTTGCAGTATTAAAATGAAAAAAACCAATCAAAACAGAAGAATTGTTTTCCTTTTAAATACTGCTCAATAATTAAGAGTAAATAAGAATAACAAAAAATTATGGTAGAGAAAAGGGCATGTCATTTCTTCTAAATTTAATAGTCTCACGTTACGATAAACTCTTGCAGTATTCGAATAAAAAAGATAATTAAACCAGAATGGTGGAACCAAAAACAAAAATCAACAAATTGAAAAAAAAAACCATTAACAATTTATCGATCCTTACTCATGGCCTAAAATCTCGATATTTTGGAGAGCATTGTTCTTTTTCATCTTCTTCTCTTCTCATCTCCCCTCACCGGGACTGCCGACAAGATATGTTCATTCGAAGTGCGTTTCAAATGAGAAAGAAGAAAAAATACATCTTCTGGGCGTTTACGACACGAGTGGTTCCGCTTTTTCACGGTCGTGAAGCTGCTAAGCGCGATCTGTAACGCCGATGTGCTACTTGAGGAAACGCTAATGGGCAGTCGTTAAGATTTTCCACGGCTGCCCTAAGATGATGACAGTGAGGGCACACGTGGTTTTTGGAAATAATAATAACAATAACGAAGCGTGGCAATGTACAGTGCACACATCAAAGACGCGTGAAAGGAAACACCCAAGGATTGTCGGAACAGCGAATTTTTCATCTCACCCTGCCACGTGCTGCAAACCATCCTCATTTTTCTCACCATGTGCAAACATATACATATATATCCGTATGTGTTGCAGCGAGATGCCGCGCACATTTTTAACACGTGTCTGGAAAAGCTCAGCAGCACTGCGAAGTGCACAACGCGATTTTACGAGAATCATCGCACTGTGATTAACGCCTCTCTTAGCTATACATAACGATGCTTCGTTCAAGTGTGTGAGGGACGTTTTCCCCAGAGATTTTCCGAAGGAAAAAACTCCAAGCTCCATCGCACAATCATCCGAGCTATTTTTAGTCATTGACAAATCTTCGTGCCGCATTATAAAGTCGATTTTCCATCGACCGAAACATTTTCTCAGCTCATCTCGAAACTTGCTCCACCAGAGGTAGGGTTGCCAGATGATAATTTAATAAAGGAGGACTGATGGGTATAAAAAGGAGGATTTTCTTCAAAAAAGGAGGACATTCATAATGAAACGAATTTTTTATATAATTTACTTTATTTTAATTATCATATATAGCTGAGCTACCAATTTTCGCAAGGAGTTCTTGGTTTTCCAACAAATAATTATAAACATATTTCCATGTCATATTTTTAAAATTATATTCAGTAACAATTAAATATTTAACTGGCTCCACACTTAGTCTGTTTCTCTCTTTACGCCACTGAGTTTCAATAAGCGAGAAAACTTTTTCTAGATTCGCGTTATGGGCGCTCATAGAAAAATTAAACTCTCAGATCTTAAGGCGGTCGTCTAGTGTGAAGGCTGTTTTTTTAATGCCTTTTGGGATTTTTTTTTTTTTTTTGACAAACCATTAAAATAAAATAATTTATGAATTGTGTATCATTTTTATCAACATTTGAACAAACTTTGTGAATTTTTTGAAGTGAAAGTATTAAATATAATCGGGGATACACCGCCCAGCAGGAACAAACTGCTTTTTCAAACTGCTGCCATGATATCTCAAATACTCTAGTCAATCGATTCTACTCAAATTTATACACCATCTTTAGTGCATATATAACTACAACTTGAATCAATATAATTACGATTGCTTCGTTAGTTTTCTTTTTACTAGCTAAATAGACCCCAAAAATGTGCGAAAAATTGATTTTTTTTTCTAAAGCGTGAAAAAAATAATTTTTTTTTTTAATTCTGACTTTATTTTGTTTCCAAGTAGAGCCTCAAGCAAGTCTCACAATTGAAATGGCGTTTGGTTTTCTTATTTATGATAAGCAGAACTGCCGGAATCATGGCAGCAGTGGAGCACCTTTTTTTTATATGTGTTCCTGTTGGGCGGTGTGTCTCCGATTATATTTGACAATTAAATTGACAAAGTTTGTTCAAATGTTAATAAAAATTATACACAATTTATAAATTATTTTATTTCAATGGTTTGTCAAAAAAAAAAATCCCGAAAAAGCATTTAAAAAAACAACCTTCTCACTAGACGACCGCCTTAAGCAGTTCTGAGAAACATTCAATGTTTTTGGCACTTTTGAAGTTTCAAATCATAATATTTGTTATTAGAAAAATCATGCGATTTCGATTGAAGACATAAAATGAAATTACAAAATTAGTCATATAATATAACATCGTCAATTTCTACACGTATGACGCTCAAGAACTCAATGAATGGAACTAAATCCTCACATTTTAGGTTTGCACATATTAGGTTTATTTTAGGTGTTAGGAGGACATACAGTAGGTAAAGGAGAACGGGAGGACAAAATGTGGAAAAGGAGGACATGTCCTCCTTTTGGATACCATCTGGCAACCCTAACCAGAGGTAAAACAAATTTTCATGGTAATGGGTTAATCTATCTGGATAGACGAACAGATGTTTCAGTGGCAAAGCGTGTCGTGAGAGCTAGACAAAATTTGGTCTGCTTCAAAATTTGAGGTTATTTGTAGGATTCTCGAAATTTTTCGACGAAAGAATGGAGAAAATTTTTGGAACAATTGAAAATGCATTAATTTCGGTAGGGGAGCTTGTTGTAACAGTTTTTGGAAAAAGGCCCGTATTGCCTAAAATATGTATACTTTTATGATTGCGAGTGAGAGGGTTTGTAAAGTATATATCTGAGCACTTATTTCAATTAAAAAATAATATAAAATCTTTACCCATCTTTTAGACCAGACACGTTTTGAAAAAATAGGCGCTGTTACAACATGCCCCATGCTTGGGGCTATTTTTAACAGGCTCGGGGCAAGTTGTAACAATGAAAAGACTGCCAATATTTATAAGAAAGAACACGTTTTTATTGGTTATCAGTCTTGTATTATCCATGAATTATCCGCTTCGTGGTTCATTCTTATGATGATCATAATCTTTGACTATAAATAATCAACATGACACTTATTATAAATATCATAAATACTTTTTTTTTTATCACAACGTTTTAATTTAGAAAATAAACATGGCTCTTTTGACTTGTCTCTTAGCTTAATCAGTCTTCATCCAAGTCGCAGTTTAGGTAACTCGGATGAAGGTAATTTCATTTTTCTCTTTTTTTTTTTTATATATCTAGAAAGTGAGACACGGCACAAGTCGAAGCCGGTTAAATTTACATTGTAACAATGAAAACACAATGAACAATTAATTTAATTTTAATAGTCAAAATCAAAATTTTTGCAAGTAATTTTTTTACGATACCGGACCGAAACAGAGCTCGTGTACACATTAGGGTGGGTCAAATAAAATGACAAATTTTTTTTTCCCCTCGATATAATGAAAAATGTATTGTTTGGCATCTCAAAAAAACCCTCTGCGAGTATTAGCCTTTCATATTTAAATTAAGAGGTCCCTCATCGCAAATTTTTATTTCCCATTTAGATAACATGGGAAGTTTGTTTTTTTAACTGTGGAATTTTATTATACTTCAACCGTTGAGGTTAGGAGAGTTTTTTTAGAACATTTTCGTAGAACATTTGATGCTCTACAAAAAGCTCTCTTGTGTCTAATCGATAAAACTAACCGTTCAAACAACAATCTGTGATAGTTGGCTCTGGATTCTACTTATCACGTTTTGAACGGTTAGTTTTATCGATTAAACACAAGAGAGCTTTTTTTTTGTAGAGCATCAAATGTTCTACAAAAATGTACTAAAAGAACTCTTCTAACCTCAACGGTTAAAGTCTAATAAAATTCCAAAGTTATAAAAAAAATTCCTATGTTATTTAAATCGGAAATAAATATTTGCGATGAGGGACCTCTTAATTTAACTCTAAAGGGCTAATACTTGCAGAGGTTTTTTTTAAGATGCCAAACAATACATTTTTCATTATATCGAGGAAAAAAAAATTAGTCATTTTATTTGACCCACCCTAGTACACATCCTCTCGTTTCGGTGTCTGGCGGAGCACTAGCGGCGTTTACGTTATGCTTTGAGTTATAAGAAGGACATTCAGCAAAAAATTAAAATCAAAACTTTTTCAATTCCCGCTCAAAATTAAGCGTTACTACTTACCTCTGTTACAACAAGCCCACACTCCCCTAAATATAGAAATTTATGGATATCGCTGGAAGATGTCTTTTGCGAGGGATAATTCGCTGCGACTTAATGGTCGAGAATATCTCGTGAAAATAAATCGATGGTACCATTCACGGGGATTCGAATGTCGCTAATTTCGCCGGTGTGATCGCAGAGAGGGCTAAATTTTCGATAGCACAGCGAAATTAGCACGAAGGGGGCTCTGCGGTAATTCCTTTACGTATCTGTAACGAATGCGTCGGAAAAGAAGAAACGTAGAGGCTGGAACGGTGGTTCCAAGGCGCTAAACCGAGAATTTACGTTCGAGTAAGGAAAAGCTAATAAACGTTAATTCAACGAAATAGAGGGTTGCTCGAATCGTGAGGGGATGTACCTCCATTGGCGGTGGATGCAAGACTCGAAAAAGGGTGCACGGAAAGACGCGTCGCGTATCCTGGATCCCCTTTTCTCAATGTTCGGCTCTCACACTCGAGAAATTCACGGCGTCTCTCTTATTCTTCTCCTCATCCCCTCGTTTGCCCTCTCTCGAGGCCTTTTCTCCACGAGAGGGGATCCGGAGGAAATAAATCCTTGGGGCGGCGTGGGAGAGCCAGAGGGATGAGAAAAAGAGAGAGCAGAGCGATCGGATTCGTCGGTGGAAAATCCAATTAAACGTGGGATATCAATCTTTCGTTCACAATTTCATTCGAAGATACGAAATGGCACGTGCACACCGTCGCACGTCTTTCACTAACGTTAATCTCGCCCCTCGTACAATGAAAAGAAAAAAAAATCCTTTCTGACGAGAGAGGTAAATTTTATTATCATACGCCCATAAGTATCGACTTCAATCTCGGAGGATTCGCGAAAAATACATCTTTCACGATTCAACAAACATCTGATATTACGATGTAATCGATATAATCTGGTAGAAATTTTTTCACATTCTTGAGACGTAGGGGAGGGTGGGGCACGATGGCCCGATTCTAAAAAATCATAATTTTTCTTTTTTTTAATCTTGAAAAATTGTTTTCAATGTTGAAAATGTTTGTCTTTTTGATGGTCCATTTTACCTCTGATGTAATGCATCAGCCTTGAAATGGATGAATCCATCAAATTCATAATTTGCAGAGAAACAAACATTTTCTGAAATAATTTTTCAGGGTGGTCCATTATGCCCCAGATATCGTGGATCGGCCTTAAGAGGAAAATACATGGACTTGAACTTCGAAACGTTCAGATGAACGAAAAATTGACAAATTTATTATTTTTATGAACAATTTTGCGACTTTTTTAATACTTTGGAAATAATTTTTAGAATATCTTTGAATTTTTTAAATTATTATTTACCAACTATTCGTGAGCTCTTCTAATTTTTCGTTAAGTAAATACTTTTTCTGATTTTTCGTTCAACTGAACTTTCGGAACTTCAAGTACATGTCAATACATCAAATTTGTGATAATTTGACAAGAAACCAAACTTTTTTTTAATCGAATTTTTGAGGGGCTTCGTTGTGTCCCATCCTCCCCTATCATTATGAGCCTGTACAATTTTTGAAATAATTTTTGAAATAATTTTTGAAATAATTATATAATTTTGAAATTTTATAATTTTGAAATGTTGTATTCTTGCAGATCATTAAATCTAAATGTAGAAATTATTATCGTAATTTTACAGTTCATTTGGAGAAAAAAATATTTATAATTATTAAATAAAAAATTGATTTTTTAAAAATCGTTCCTATGAAAAGTCAATCTAAAATAATCGATGAAGTGTTGAAGAACATCTTGTTAAAAAAAAAAACCAAATATCTAATCTCCTCCTCTACATAAAGATATATTTTAATAATCTCAATATTTTTGTAATGGAGCTAGGGAATCGATTCTTCTCAAAGAATCGATTCTCTAATCGATTCTGAATCGAATCCAAAGAATCGATTTCGTAAGAAACGATTTTAAAAAATCGTAAAAAAAATGAATTGCTAATCAAAGCTTACGTAAGTGCTTATTAAGTTTTTGCTATGGAAAATGATTAAATTGGATTTATTCATTTTTAATACAAAAAGATGAATACAAAATAACATATATAAAGTAATTTTCATTCTGGCTAAACATAGTTTCATTCTTTTACACATTTGCACTTTTTAATATATTCTTTAAAATATTATGAATATACTTAACAAATCAGACTTTTTTCTATTGCATATAAGTTTCTATTATTTGGGGATATTTTGTATATTTTTACTTTCCATTATTTTTTCGTTGGATCATGTTTTCAATATTATAACTTTTATTTTATTTTTGCTTTTTTTCTCACATTTTCACGTTTTCACATGCTTTTTTTTCTGTCAATCTTGACGCTGATGTTTCATGAACTTTTGTCAATCTTTATTTAATTGCTAATCTTTAATAGATAATAAATTTAATCAAAAATCGAATTTTCTATTTTTAAGGTCAAGAATCAAATCACCTAAAGATCGAAAAGGAAAAAATCGATTCAAAAGATCGATTTTTCTAACAGAAGAATCGATCTTTTACAGAAGATGGGATGGAATACGCTTCAGCCGAGATTAAATATAGCAGAATAGGTTGAAAAAAATGTAACTTTATTTTTCCGAGAGCAAATAATAATTTGCGTCAGATCCGTCTTCATCAAGGAACAATTTAGCAATGTGAAAATATTTTCCGGATGTACGAAGAAATACGATCGTATAATGAAACGCGTTCTCGCGATTTTCGACTCTTGGCAAATTCGTGAAAGTCGAAATTACAGCTTCCCGGATTCAGCGGTACCGGTCCAAGGGAAGGAGACGCTGAAATTGGTAGAGATGGTTACCGGAATGTACTCTGGGCTGTCTTGGATAACGAGCGGTAATCAAGTATATCGATGCTGTTTACGGGAGTCACTGTACGAGTATTTTCGTTCTCACTCGAGTGCTATTTCCGTTTCGATCCCTCTGACTCTGCCTTTTGTTGCTCGAATGCCGGTTCGCTGACTGCAAACGTATCTCGACTTCGCGCCGGGCCATGCAACGGCATTCCAAATTAGATTTACGAGTCCCCGTGATGCTTTCTTGGTAAACTAGTAGTTCACGAGACGCAAGAAAATACTGTATACGTCATAAAGTAGGTCGTATGATTTGCCCCGAAATCGTACAAACAGTGAGTAATCTTACTAACATACCAGTAAAACCGGCCAAATGTAGAGAATTAAAAAAAAAAAAAAAATAGGTATCAGTATTTGGGTTTCAATAAGGAATTTTTAGCAAATCGTCCTGCCGCGTGCTAATAAAATAGGATAGCGGTCTAAATTCCATAAACTCTGAGACGACCTAAATTTCATAATAAAATATTAATAGGAACATTGTATTTTTTAAAGACAAACTATTTTATGAAAATAAAAAAATAGGTAGAAATGTTTGGGTTTTAATAAGGATCTTGGTAATCGTCCGGCCGCGTGTTAATCAAATATGATGGCTGTCCAAATTCCATAAACTTTGAGACGAACTGAATTTCATGATAAAATATTAAGAGGAAAATTTTATTTTCGACCATCTATTTTACATAAATAAATAAAATAGGTATAAATATTTGGGTTTTAAGGATGTTGAGTCCCTATGCAATCTTTTAATGTTAATCGTTCAATAAATAGCTTCTTAATCGTCGTGAAATTTTTACACGATCTCCTGAATACTTCATGTAAAAACATATTAAATTTTCAGAATTCTATCGTCATTACTTCAACCTCCTTAAGGGTTAAAATGAAAAATGATGAGAAAATTCTGAAAATTTGGTATGTTTTTGTATGAAGTATTTGAGAGGTCGTGTAAAAATTTCACGACGATCAGGAAGCTCGTTATTAAAATATTAACATTTTGTTAGAAACAATTTTTTAAACAAATAAAAAAAATATTTATCAATAAACTTCGTTTTGTTTCCGTTGCTTTCAATATAGTGTAGATATTAAAAAATTGAGAGGTCAAAAAAAAAACTTATCGCAAATATATATCAGTTTCCATAAGACTACATTTAATTTAATTTAATTTGTTAATGTCAATTGTTCGATAACGAGCTTCCTAATCGTCGTGAAATTCTTACACGACCTCTTAAATAATTCATCCAAAAAAAAACCAAACTTTCAAAATTTTCTCATCATTTGCGATTTGGGACTCAACATCCTTAAGGGCAGGCTAAACACCCTCCCCCCCCGCCTTTCCGCTGTGAGAGCGAGAAAGAGGGTCTTTAGCCTGGCCTTAAGAGGAGGCTAAATACCGACACTACGCTTCGAAATCGCCATCGAAACTTGCTCTCATACGAATGAATGGAATTCAATAAAATTTTAACACCATAATCGGAATTATGGCACAAATGGAGCCTCACTAAAATTTTTCTGAAAAATCAAAAAAAAATTATAGATCCAATTACCATCAGGAATCTGTAATTGAAAATCTTGAATTATGAGACTTTTTACTGTATTTCGTCTAAACTAAGAGTGAGGCTCCATGAAGAACGCCAAGACACAAATATCAAGACGTTTTCGACATTATTTTATGGAAAAGACACATCGTAAGTTTGGATGGCGCATAAGGAGATAAATATCGATAAATTGTAGTTTTATCGAAATACGAAATGGCGAAATCTAGTTTACAAACGTGCGAGTGAGGGCAGCACCATGGATTCTGACGAGTAACCTAATATTTTTGGAGCTCCAATGAATTCGTTGGAGTTAGTTGTGACGCTTTTTAGCCCCTTAATTATCAATTAATTGTTAATTAACTTATCCTCCTCTGAATTTTCAAAATTTAATAAATTTTCATTTACGGTTTTGGGAGAAAGACTGGACGACGGTGATAAGTCGATAATGTAGGGATTGAACGAAAATGGTATTTAGCCTCCTCTTAATAAGGAATTTTGGTACTCGTCCTGCCGCGTGCTAATCAAATAGGATGGCCGTCTAAATTCCACAACCTTTGAGACAACGTGAATTTCATAATATAATTAAAAGGGATATTTTATTTTTGAGAGACAATCTATTTCATATAAATAAAAAATAGGTACAAATATTTGAATTTTAATGAGAAACCTTAAGGTAATCGTCCTGTCATGTGCTAGTCAAAGGATAGCTGTCTAAACTGCGTAAAATTGAGAAAACCTGAATTTCGTATTGACATATAAAAAAGCAAATTCTATTTTTGACAGACAAACTTATATAAATTAATTTTATTTATAAATAATGATAGAAGGTCGCTGCTTGTGTGCATGAATTTTCTGAAGCCAAAAACTTGGATTTCAATTGTTAAAAAACACTCCTAAAAATGCAAAGAGTACAAATTCTCACTGAAATCCTAATTAAATGTATGATTATTCAAGATTTTTTTTTTTACTCAGATGAAATCAAGTAGATCACCTTTAATTTCGGGAGTGCCTAATTAAACTCCAAGTATCGATGTAAAAGTAATCACACCTTAAAGTTGGATTTCATTAGCAGCGGAGGATTACCTTAAAAATTAAAACAATATTAAATAAAAAAGTTGTAAAAGTTGTTGAAAGTAACCAAAATGAAAATAATCATTCCTAAATTTCGGATACTTTTGCACCCTTATAGGGTGAAAAATAGGGGAGGATGGAGCACGATGACCCCTCTAAGCCGATACTTTTTGTGGCTTTTAACCATCAAATCAGTTCACTTTTGTTCTATCTTGAACGAATTCACCGACATTTTGTCAAAACTCAACAAAAAGAAAATCTGGGGCACGTCGGCCCCCCTCTAAAAAATCATAATTTTTCTTTTTTTTCATGTTAAGAAATTGTTTTCAACGTTAAAAATGTTTTTCTTTTCGATGGTCCATTTTACCCCTGATATAGTGCATCCCCTTGAAATGGATGAATACATCGAATTCATCATAACTTTTGAAGGAAAACAAAAATTTTCTGACCTAATTTTTTAGGGTGGTCCATTATGCCCCGCAGAAAAATGGGTCAATACATCAAATTTATGATAATTCGACAAGAAATCAAAAATTTTAGTTTTGACCATATTTTTTAGGGGGGGGGCGTCGTGCCCCTCCCTCCCCTACCTTCAAATGAGGTCGAATCTTTAATTGATGTTTAAATGAATTGAAAAGACTTTCCACAACAGCTGTTGCATGTTTACGATTCTTCATACGATTTTTGTATGTCCAGGGGATGGATGCATCCCCTGGACAAAAAAGGGCGAAACCAAGAATTTTTCAAAGTGCCATTCAGTGGGAGGTTATGAGGTGTCTGTGAAAAATGAAAATAACGATAAAATGAAAGAATAATGAAGGGGTGGATCGGTGGATATTTGTGAAAAATCACCCGGAGAGTATAAAACGCAGGGTCAGCGACGATGGAACGGGGGATGATGACGTGAAAGAGGGGAGGGCACCCCATCGACATGATAGTTTGCCGTAGCTTTGGCTATAATAGAGAGAGCTCTCTTCGATTTTCCGATGTAACACGCGTGTTCTCTCTTTGACCCTTGTGGTACGCCAAGGGTTCTTGCATTATTATATATTTATATATGGGGCGTTCCATCCCAAATCGGACAGTTTGAAAAACTTTTTTTTTTCTTCAATTTTTTTAAATATTTTTAGTACCCATCAAAAGACCCTTTCTGTTAAATTTTGAGATTTTTTTGATAACCCGTTCGAAAGATATTAAATTAATTAAAAAATCGCTCTTTTTTTGGTATTTTGGTCATAACTTCTTTAATAATAGTCCAAATCAAAAGTTTTTTTTTCCAAATTTTTTTTTTGTGGCCTTTTCAGAAAAAAAATACAACAAAAATATTCGACGCGTTTTTGTATGAGTTTTTTGAGTTTTAAACTTTAAATCGCGTTTTAAAAAGTGAGTGTTATTGTTGATTTTTTAAATGTTTTTTTATTTCAAGATGTATGTATTCAACAATTTTTAAGACTAGTCCGATCGTGGGATTTCAATAACTACTATTTTTTTCGATTTTTGAAAATAACAATTTTTTTTTTTCATCAATTATTATGAATACCAAATTTTGTTACTGTATAGTATTTTTTAAATCATTTTGAATGATTTTTGACACTTTTTCATTGTTGATAAATTTTTAAAATTAATAATTAATCGATGAGCAAATAACAACAGTTCAAGAATTGTATGAGTGGGCATTGAACCTAAATAGTCTACCGAATATTGCCATCAAATTTTCACATGAGAAACATTATTCAGATGCAAAAGAAAGATTTTATTTGCGATACAATATTACGAAGTCAACCACAGGGGGACACACAAATTTCATTCAATTATTCCAATGAGCAACGGAAACGTATTGGCGAAGGAATATTCTAATTCAGGAAATAATCGTATATGTAAGGTTTTCAAAAAAATACTTGAATAAATAAAAACTGTTGTTATAATTGTTCATAAACAAACTTAACGATTAATTATTAATTTTAAAAACCTGTTAACAATAAAAAAGTATCAAAATAAATTCTAAATATTGAAAAAAGTACTATACAGTAACAAAAATGGGTATTCATAATAATTTATATAATTTTTTTTTTTATTTTACAAAATCGAAAAAAACAATAGTTATGGAAATCCCACGATCGGACTAGTCTTAAAAATAGTTGAATAGATAGATGTTTAAAATAAAACAAAATATCGAAAATGACACTCACTTTTAAAAACGCGATTCAAAGTTTAAAACTCAAAAAACTCATTCAAAAACTCGTCGAATATTTTTGTTGTATTTTTTTCTGAAACAGTCATAAAAAACAAAAATTTTGAAAAAAAAACTTTTAATTTGGATCATAATGAAAGAAGTTATGGCCAAAATACCACAAAAGAGCGGGTTTTTTGTTAATTTAATATCTTTTGAATGGGTAATGAAAAAAATATCAAAATTTAACAGAAAGGGTCTTTTGATAGGTACTAAAGAATGTAAAAAAATTTAGGAAAAAATAAAGTTTTTCAAACTGTCCGATTTGGGATGGAACGCCCCATATATATACCTCGCGGTCTGTATAGCGATCACGATCACGGGGTGTATTTTCTCCGTGTGCGCGGTCATAGCACGCGGAAGCGCATTGTAAGAACATCCGCGTCGATAAATTCCGGGCTTGTGGTGTCGCGCGCGATGCCACACACACCCCCTTAAAGGCCCCCGGGGCTTTCAAACCCGATAAATTATACCGACGGGGATGACACAGACGTTATAATCCAAGTAAGAAGGACCGAAAAAAAGTGAGAAGAAAAAAAAACGATAGGCGGGGTCGTGTTACAACGTAAAAAGGGTCTCCTGTGTCCGGGTCGATCTTTTACGCGATGTGGCTCGCTACAATTTGCTGTATCGCCCGAGTCATTTGCTGCTTCACGAGGGGAGGAGTTGTGAATGAAGAAAAAAAAACTAGAGAAGAAGCGTGCTACGTAAAAAGATTGAGGGAAAAAATTGAGGGTCATCTGTGAAAGGGAGAATGGGCTACTGAAAAATATGCTGCTGGGTCTTTAAAGTCAAATCGCCGATCAGCAGCTCGAAATACATCTTGCGATGTTCTCAATTTTAACGGAAGAATGAAGATACTTTTATGGATACTGCGTTCTTATTTTGCCAATAACGACTAACATTTTACACAAATTTTAATAGAATTAAAAGTATTGGCACGTCTATTGTTTATAAAATAAACGTGGGTCATTCCATGTCAAATCGACCAATAGTTGGACCCGACCCTTTTCAATTTTGATGAAAGCTGGTCAGAAGTTTTCTTTTGTCATGAAACGATGTTCTACTAAAGGAAAAAAATTGAAAAAAATCTTTTTGTACGTTATGCAGAATTCAAAATTGCACCATTTTTTCAATTTTTCAAGTTTATTTTTTTTAATATCTCGAAAACTATTGTAGTTACGAAAAAATTGTTCTGGGTTTGTCTTATGAAGTATACTTGAGGCTACGAAAAAAAAAAAAAAATTCCGAAAAAATTTTTTGAAAAATTATAAATGTGGAGAATTTTGAATTTTTAAAAATCGTAAAAATCCACGATCAACATTAAATTTTTGCTTCAATTTTTTTAAAATATAATACCTTGTACTGATCTTAAAAGATCCTGAAATTTTCAAAAAGGGTGTTTTTTTTTAAATATGAATTTTTGAATTTTGGTAAAAAAATACCTTTTTTTTACCTCTAAGTTAAGTAAAGTTGAGCAATCATGTAATTTTGAGCAGTAAAAATTACATGATTGCTCAACCTTACTTAACTTAGAGGTGAACAAAAAAAATGTTTCGCACCCAAATTCAAAAATTCATATTTTTGAAAAACCAAAACACAAAACGCAGTTCAGAATATTTCAGGATCTTTTAAGATCAGTACAAGGATCATTTTTGGATCATTTTTTTGTATACAATAAAAAAAAAATGAACCAAAACTTTAATGTTGATCGTGCATTTTCACGATTTTACATTCAAAATTCTCCAAGTTCATCATTTTTCAAAATTTTCTTTCGGAATATTTTTTTTTCATAGCTCCAAGTATACTCTTTACAATGAATCCAAGACGATTTTTTCGTAACTACAATAGTTTACGAGATATTTGAAAAATAAACTTGAAAAAATAGTAAAATTTTGAATTTTCGAAAAAAAAAAAAAATTTCCTTTGGTAAAACTTCGTTTTATGATGAAGAAAACTTGTAACTGAATTTCACCGAAATTGAAAGGTGTCGATTCCAACTATTGATCGATTTGACATGGAAATATATAATATATAATATATAAATTTTGAAAATATATGTATTATCAATTTCTCCACTATGATTTTCATTCGCACCATGGATGACTTTCATTTTCCAGTATCCTTAATTACAGTCACTTCCCTGGAGTATAGAATCGCGTACCTTTCAGGTGAAGAAAAAAAGGTCTGAGCTAGGCACGAGCTTTTTGCAAGCTCGGCAAAAAGAGAGTGCTCCACCTTCGATCGGCGCGTACAGCATCTTCTACATGACACACCTACAACGATATATACATATATATATATATATCGACGAAAGGGAATGTCGAGCAGATGCCCGAAAAACCTACCGCAACTCGTCTGGGTTAAGCATCGTAGGTCGATGCGTCGTGAATCAGTCGATCGATGCTTCATTTCCAAATGGGCGGAAAAAACGTAACCGAGAGAGAGAGAGAGAGAGAGAGAGAGAGAGAGAGAGAGAGAGAGAGAGAAAGAGCCGAAAGAAAACCCTCGCACGATCCAACGATGATTTATCGTGACTATATGTTTTCCCTGTAATAGACGCCAAGAGCAGAAGAGACCAGACGAAATTTCCAAGTGGGTGTGTCCACAGAGCACAGAGAGAGCTTTTATACTTACGCGCGAGAAGAGCGTAGAGATCGTTAAACGATCTAGATGATCTAGAGCCGGGGAAATCGGACAAAAGAAGCGGAGAACTCGCGGCTTTGGGGTGACGAAGTCTCTGGGGTCGATTTAACGAAATTGTTGTGGCCTCGGTTCGAAGATTTTTTTTTGTCTCCGTAGTTTGTGACATGGATGAAGAGAGAATTGACCGAATGTGCGTGCAAGATCTTTCTCAAAAATATCGAGGTAAAAGGGAGCTCTCTTCTCTGAGGAAGATCAATACTGATCGATCTTTCTCTTGTGGTTGACGCATATGCATTATTGAATCGTACAGCACGAGCCATTCACAATTTTTTCGATGAGGGAAAAGCCTGCGACGAAAAAGTGCCAAAATGTTGTAAAGAATGCCCCGGAGGTACGATTGCCTTGTGAATAGATACTTTTTGTTCGATATTGCTGTATCGAGAACAGGGTTGCAAATAATGCAGTACTTTTTTCAATGCATTTACATTTTCAATAACCATTAACTCTTATTGATTAATTGAAATAATTTCCAGTAACCATTTAATGTTAATGGTTAATGAAAATAATTTCCACTAACCGTTACATGTTAGTGGTTAATGGAAATTATTTCCATTAATATATAAGATCGAGTTACTGTTTAATGCAAATTATCTCCATTAACCATTTAATTTTAATAGTTAATGAAAATAATTGTCACTAACCATTTAATGTTAATGGTTAATGAAAATAATTTCCATTAACCATTACATGTTAATGGTTAATGGGAGTTATTTCGATTAACCATTAAATGTTAATGGTTAATGGAAATTATTTCCATTAATATATAAGAGTTAATGTTTATTGAAGCATTCATGAATTAGCATTATCGTTAATTGTAATAATTTTCATTAATCAATAACATTAAATGGTTAATGGAAATAATTTTCATTAACTATTAACATTAAATGGTTAACGGGAGTTATTTCGATTAACCATTAAATATTAATGGTTAATGGAAATGATTTCCATTAATATATAAGAGTTAATGTTTAATGAAAATTATCCCCATTAACCATTTAATGTTATTGGTTAATGAAAATTATTACAATTAACCATAATGCTAATGGTTAACGGAAATTATTGCCATTAACCATTGACGTTGAATTTAATTAAAATGGTAGTAATCGATTGGTTTTATTCTGAATCAAAATGACCCAAAAGCACTAACCAAGGTTATCTCGGTTACTCTTAGCGGGCGCGGCTTCAGTCTAGCTAAAATGACCCCATGGTACTAACCGAGGTTTTCTTGGTTACTTGTAGCCGCAGCGGTTTCGTTATGGGTCAAAATGACCCAATGGTACTAACTGTAACTAGCCGTTACATATTTACCTATAATATCAGTAGTTAAGTAAACGAAATATCAATGAGGAACTTTAAAGATTCGTAGGGCCGATCAGCAGCGGACTGGACTGGTTGACTAATTGATTTAGGATCAAATAACCCAAAGATAAAATTTAGAGACAGAGAGAGAATGATGTCGGAGCCGGAAAACGTTTCTTCGTTATCCTACTTCAAGCGCGTTGGGACCAAAACCACTAAGAATAGCTGAATAATCGATTACGACCATTTTAATTACATCAAATGTCAACGGTCAATGGAAATAATTTCCATTAGCCACTAACATTAAATGATTAATGGAAATTATTTTCATGAACCATCAACGCGTAATGGTTAATGGAGATAATTTTTATTAACCATTAACTCGCATTGATAATTGAAAATAACTTTCATTAACAATTAACATTTATTGATTAATGGAAATTATTTCCATTAATCATTTAATGTTATTGGTTAGTGGAAATTATTTTCATCAACCATTAACACTTAATGGTTAATGGAAATCATTTCCATCAGCCATTTAATTTTAATATCTAATGGAAATTAATTCCATTAGCCATGAAAAAAGTAATGATTGATGCATTATACTTTTTCATTAAAAATTTCGCAACCCTGGTCGAGAATCATCGATGTGCAATCAATTGGAAAAAAAAAAATACGACAAAAAGGTATTTTTGTCGAATTTTATTGTTATGACATTTCGTTTGGATCTTCTTATTTTTTTGCATAACAAAAATAAATATTTTGACAATTTGTCGGAAAGTATTTCTCCTGTAATATTAATCACAAAGTATTTAAATACATTGGAAATGGGCTGCCTTTAAAAATAAATTCTCAGGGTAAACCCTGCAGTCTTCAGCGACTTACTTTGCCTCCTCGTCTTCGAGCACTAAAGATCCTGCTAATGAAATGGTTGGCAAGCTCGATAAAGCGAGAGGGAGAGAGAGAGAGAGAGAGAGAGAGGAAAAGAGGGAAAACTGCTGGCAACGTCGACTGGAATATTTATTTATCTGTCGACAAGAATCCGTAAAGGAGCACGGAGTTCTCCATGAGAAAACAAATCGTTCCTTTTACGCTAACGAGCCAGCACTTATATATTTTCGGTCCTTGGGCGATCTGGTCTTTTCATTCACCAGCTACAGTTTTTATATTCTTCCCGGTCTTAACTTAGTTTCGAAAAGGGAAAAAAACCCCGCGAATTGGTGTAAATCGTGTTGAATCGCGCGACAAGATGCTACCCTTGAAAAATGGTCTCTGCTCCGAGAAAAATGGTTTTACTCTATTTCAATTAAATTTACTCGAATCAGGGAAAACTTTTTTACACGCGCCTTGATGGAACTGAATAAAACGAACATTGACGAAACTGGAACTACGACAGATTTATCAAAGTTTTCTCACGAAAAAAGTCACTTTTCCCACCGATTTTGTTACTTCATTTTTTAGACAATCAAAGCAATCATCGGTGTCCTGTATTTCTTTCCTCAAACTTTCCACCACCTTGGCAAAGTGTTCCAAAGGAATATCTCCTGTTTACCTCGCTCATCTTCATCCTTAAGGACTCTAATGGAGGCTCTCGCGCGTTAGAGATCTCTTGGCCCTTCCTTTTCGTCCTCTCATTCGCCGCAGCTCTCCTTTCGTCCCGTAACTTTACTTCGATAATCCGTTGGCACGCCCTCAAGAACGAGACACCGGAACCCAACAAGTATGCGAACTATGTCTGAAGTACAGAGAGCTTCGGCCCGAGCTAGTTCGGAAGACGGGAGAATTTTGCGTCCTGAAAAAATAAGGAATGGTCGTAAGAGTCAGCTGAAGTACCTGAAAGATTCCTAGTTATCCTTCTATCTCCGAACATGTACATTAATTTCTCGAACAACATTATCTTCATGAAAATCAACATAACTCGTCGTCATTAACCCTTACTTGACACACTTCTGCAGAATAACATACTTGACAGACTGGGGTCGTTTGTACCCCAGCGACAAAAATTCTTATAAAAAATATACCATTCAATATTTTGACTTTCAAATTTTTTTAGAATTTCTTAAGAGGTTACTTCCAAAAGTTATACAGGATTTGTAGTAAAATATAAAAGTTAAATATGATTAAAAATTTAAATATCCAAAAATGACAACTTTTACGAAAAAAATCATAACTATTTTATTTTTCAACAAAAATGGTTAAAAATTTAACGGAGTTTGTTTAATATATGGCACTACAAAAAAAAAATAGTAACGCGGTGGGCTTTTAAAAATGGTATTTATTCTGGAAAATGAAGGGAGAAATTTGACGAAGAAGACTTTTAAGTAAAGATATGTTGTTACACTTTTTACTTAAACCAAATAATCATAAGCTTTACATTATAAAAGAACTTAAAAATGTTAATCAGTATGAAAGAACACATTGCAGGTTTTTAAAACGTGTTAGAGGCCGGCACAAACCTTGCACAGCGTGAACCGGCGTTCTTTAGAGAAAGGACGGTAACAGGCTAAACATTAGGGTGGGCCGAAAATGCGCTTTTTTTTAAAACTATTTTAGCAATACCGAAAATATGGTTCATAATGCTACGAAAAAAAATCGGTGCGAAGGGAAAAAATGTTGGGTCAATTTCTTAGGCTCGCTAAAGTTAATTAAAGTTCAAAGTGTTGGAAAAAAAATGTTATCGGATTATTTTTATTGGAAATTCTATTCTCTACAAAAAAGCTCCTTATACGAAATTTTGTAGGATTAATAGTTTTTAAGATAACTGCAAATTTCCTTAAAAATAGTCATTTTTCTTTCTATAAATATTTTGCATGTGAAGAAAAAAATTTCATTCCATTTTTTTCTATTAGATTCTTTACAAAAACAATCTTTGAGTCTTATTATAGTATAAGAATTAAAATATTCGTGACATACATATGAATATATGAGAGATTCTGAGTCGAGTAACTTTTAAATATGATTCGCAATTTTTTCGAGGATCATAACGAAGCCATAATTCCAATTTTATTCGGATTTCTTTAATAAAAATTTTAAAAAAATATTTTTTGTTATTTAACACATGCTTTTTTTAAAACGGCCGCGTTTCACGGGAATGAAGTATATGAAAGAATATATTTTTCAATGTAGAAAAAGTATATGAGAAATTTATATTAAGGAGTTATACGTAGTCAGGAGGCCGAAAAAGGCGATTTTTCAAGATTTTTTTCTAGAAAGACATTTAAATTTATTAACGTACAAATTTATATACATACATATTTTTGAAACTTTAAATTTTATTCTGGAATCTTTTTTTTTAAACAATAATGGTTCTTGAGATAGAGGAAAATGACAATTTTTTTTACTAAAATTGCAATTATCTTAGAAACTATCGATTAAATTTCCTATAAAATAAGAAGTTTATCGATTATTTTATACCAAATATTTGTTTCCGGACGTTCAACGAGATCATTTTGATAATTCAACAAAGATACAGTGGAAGTTTTAGTTAAACCGGTTAAATCGTTGCTTGAATGGGCAAAGTTTCTGTTCAATCGAATAAATATCTTTGTACCAAATAAATTGTGTGATTGAAAATACGAATTGTTTTTTTGTTACAGCTAAATTTATTTAGTTAAAATATACTAGAAATCAACGAAATATTTCTGTACAGCAACTCAGTAACGTGTAAATTGGACTAAACTGTATCTGGAAATTGAACAAATAATTTCGTTCACCTCATATCTTATGGTTAACCAAATCCATTTGTTGAATTAATTATAGTTTCATTATTTCAAACAAATTAATATTGAATAAACGAAATTTTTTTCAACTAAATGGATTTAGTTGTTTCAACTGAACTTTTTTCTAAGTGTAGAGAAAAATGACAATTTTTTGGTACTAAAACCGCAATTATCTTAGAAACTATAAATCCTACATGATTTGATATAAGGACTTTGGACGGCTACTACATAAAAACTTATTGTCTTAGAGTGATGCTATAAACTTGGAGGAGTAGTTGCATCCTCGAACCAAAGACAGATGTCGCTACAGGCCGGATTGTAAAAAATGTGGGTACTTAAAATTAAGGAAATTCAGGCCTGGGGTGTTTTGTACCCCAGTCTGTCAAGTAAGGATTAAGAATAAATCTTCGATCTTTGAAATTTCGAAACTTTGAGTCACTAAATACTGCTCTTATTCAATCTCTTCACCACTATTTTTCGATTTATCTTCGAATGGCAAATGTCCAATAATCTCTCATTCTCTCTATCTCTCTCCTTCTCACGAAAACCTTGGCGCATCGATAATCGAACACGCTCGAAGAATTATTAGGAAGAATTTATTATATCCCGCGAGATTCTTATCATCAGTAGAAAACGGGTTGATCGGGAAAAGCTGGGTTATTTGCGATTGAGAAATTGGCGGAGGTTAGTTCACGGCGCGTCGGCACCCCCGTGTTTTTTCTTCTCTCTCTCTCTCTCTCTCTCTCTCTCTGTCCCTCTCGCTACCAGGAACCACAGGAGAGCAAAGTTATTAAAGAGTTATTATCTATAGCCTGGCAGGTGGCTGGTGGATATAATCGCACGAGCGAACGAGCAGAGAGAGAGAGAGCTGTGCGCTCTCGGTAAACTTTAACGAATCTCTGCGGCGCTCCCAACTCTTCGTACTTGCCAAAGCATCGAGAAGAGAAGAAGAGAGATAACCGATGGTCTAATGAAACGGAATGGTAAACGACCGCTCGAATGATTATCTATGCGAGGATTACCGCCGCTGAGAAAGAACCAGAGAGAATAAGATAGAGACGTTGAAAACTCTTTTTTTTCTGTTCATCCGAGAAAAGTACGTCTGCACTACTTTACCAAAGTCCGCAAAGAGAAGAACTGAATCCTATGTTTTTCACGAAGGAACGAATCAGTCGCCAACCCGAATCTTTTCACCGATTTCTATATCCATCTTTTTTACTACCTCCCTCCCTCCCTCCCTCCCTCCCTCCCTCCCTCCCTCCCTCCCTCTCTCTCGCTCCCTCTCTCTCTCTCTCTCTCTCTCTCTCTCTCTCGTCACAGATTTTCAAGAGACTCATCCTTCTTCTGGATCTTCCCAAGTTTCCATCCGTTCATCTTTCTTCTTTCCATCTTCATCTTTCCCGGCTTCTTTTCATCCCTCTTTTCTCGTCAGACTCGACGCGACCCGTTCAGAGAGGAGAACATCCAATTTTCCCTGGCTAAGAGTTCATGGCAAAGAGGGACAAATAACTGAGTGTGAGAGAGAGAGAAAGAGGGAGAGTGGCGAAGCTTTACTGAACCCAAAGAAAATTACCTGTTATATATTATAAAGACGTATTTAGAATGGTAAACAAAAAAAGAACGAGATCCGGATGGATTATGCGACACACCTTTTGCCAAAAAGATTCTCCCTTACTCTTTTCATCCTCACTTCTAAGCCTCTCTGTGTTAGATTACCTTTTGCTCATCATTTCATCCCAAAGCCTTTTGGCTTTTCCGCTGGTCCTCTCACACACTCTTTCTCTCCCTTTCTCTCTGTCTTTATGATTTTCTCATTGCGCCTTCTCTCGTTTATACTCCTCATCTCTGCTTCATCTCATATACTGACGCCCTGAAGGCACGTGCCTTGATAGCTCGGTATTTTACCCCAGCAGCTCCCTTTACTTCCTCAAAGCTCGCTTCTTCAAAGTTTTCTTTGAGAAGAAAAATATATTTCATATGTATGGGGCGTTCCATCCCAAATCGGATAGTTTGAAAAACTTTTTTTTTTCTTCAATTTTTTTATATTTTTTAGTACTCATCAAAAGACCCTTTCTGTTAAATTTTAAGATTTTTTAAATTACCCGTTCACAAGATATATTACATTTTAAAAAAACTGGTTTTTTCGGTTTTTTGGTCATAACTTCATTAATAATAGTCCAAATTAAGTGTTTATTTTTTCAAAATGTTTGTCTTTTATGGCCTTTATAGAAAAAAATACAAAAAAAATATTCGACGTCTTTTTGAATAAGTTTTTTGAGTTTTAAACTTTGAATCGTGTTTTTAAAAGTGAGTGCATTTGTTGATTTTGCAGTGAATATTTTTGAAATTTTTTTATTTTAAACTTCTACCTATTGAACATTTTTTAGGACTAGTCCGGTCGTGGGCCCTCCATATTTTTTTTTTATTTTTGAAAAAAAAAAATTCTATAAATCATTATGAATATCAATTTTTGTTACTGTATACAGCGTATAGCCTTTTTTTCATTGATTAGAATTCATTTTGACACTTTTTTATTTTTAACAGGTTCTTAAAATTAACAATTAATCGTTAAGTCTATTTATGAACAATAATAACAACAGTTTTTATTTATTCACGTATTTGTTTTGAAAATCTTAAACATACGATTATTTCCTGAATTAGAATATTCCTTTGCCAATACGTTTTCGTTGCTCATTGGAATAATGGAATTAAATTTTGGTGTCTTTGTGATTGACTTAGAAGTATTGTATCGCAAAAAAATCATTTTTTTTTGCATCTGAATAGTGTTTCTCAGGTGAAAATTTGACAGCAATATTTGGTAGACTAATTGGGTTTCATTGTCCAGTCATACAATTCTTGAACTTTTGTGAATTTGTGATTTGCTCATCGATTAATTATTAATTATTAATTTTTAAAATCTGTTAACAATAAAAAAGTGTCAAAATAAATTTTAAATAATGAAAAAATGAGTATATACTGTATTCAGTAACTAAAATTAATATTTATAATGATGTATAAAAAAATTATTTTTAATTTTCAAAATTTGAGAAAAAAATAGTAATGTGGAGGGCTCACGACCGGACTAGTCTTAAAAGTTCGTTGAATAAATCGAAGTTTGAAATAAAAAAAAAAAAAAAAAAAAAAATCAAAATATGCACTTACTTTTAAAAACATGATTCAAAGTTTTAAACTCTAAAAACTTATTCAAAAACACGTCGAATATTTTTTGTGTATTTTTTTCTGGAAAGGCCATAAAAAACAAAAATTTTGAAAAAAACACTTAATTTGGACCATTATTAAAGAAGATATGACCAAAAAAAAACGAAAAAAGCGGTTTTTTAAAAATGTAATATCTTGTGAACGGGTAATCAAAAAAATTTAACAATTTAACAGGAAGGGTCTTTTGATGGGTATACTAAAAAATATTTAAAAACCGGACAAGTGCGAGTTGAACTCGCCCATCGAGGGTTTCGTACAAATTATTGATTACGTACTTTAAACAAAGACTATATTTTATATGATTTAATTAGAAATTTATAGTTTTCAGATTTTTCCCTATACTTGTAGTATAAGACAGTATCACTTGCCAAATTTCATATTTCTAGGTCAACGGAAAATACCCTATAAATTTTGATTCCCTTGAGAGTGTCGAAATATACGTTTTTTGCGGCATAAACGGCTGTATCTTTTTTTTACATTAACTTAGAAGTTTTATTTTTTCACAGCTTCGAGGGACTGTAGACCTGAGTATATGGTTTTAATTTCAACTCGATACCTCCACGCGTTCCCAAGATAAAGGGCCGTGACAGATGGACGGACGGACGGACGGACGGACAACAAAGTAATCCAATAAGGGCTCCGTTTTTTCCTTTTGAGGTACGGAACCCTAAAAATTGAGAAAAAAAATAGTTTTTCAAACTGTCCGATTTGGGATGGAACGCCCCATATACAAACGAAAAGTATACGCAAAGTGTGCATGCGGTCCTTTAGTATGAGACAAGTGACACACGCAAAAGGGTTTCATCGATGTACAGTCGAGAGGACCCGATTTTCTTGGGTAACCATCCCTCAAGTCTGGTCCTTGAAACTATCCCCCGAGAAAGCAAAAGTTTGATGGTTTCGGTCTCGAGTAACTCGACATTATACCGTACATACGAGTTTCCCGGCAGTAAAACGCTCGCAGTTTGACGCTAATGAATGTTTCCGAGTTGTTTCATCGTTTTTTTTGCTTCTTCCTCCTTCCATTCGCGAAGGATCATCCAAAGGGACTTTGTGGGGTTAAGGGTCGTTTGCGCCTGAACTGATGGAAAGATTCACGAAAAAATGGCTCGATGAAATAAAAAGAGTTTGGCGAACTTGGCAAAAAGCTGATCATCCACTAATAAGACTACCGCAGAGGGTAAAAAAAAAACCAAACGCCTCCATCATTCATGGCGCGACGCGCGTTGAGGGCAAGGTTAGAAGGTGAAACAAGGGATGGAAGATGGAGTTATAAAAAAGAAACCAAGTTTCTGGTCGTAGAGGGGCGCAGAAGCACGCGAAGAAGCAGTTGGACGGACTCGAGAGGGCCATTTGATCGATCGCGGAGGTTTGTAATGTTTGTTAGTTATTACAAGAAAAGGTCAGATGCGTATACAATATAATCCACTTCCCCCAGCAACTGGCCGTTATTTACTGCGGTGAATCCGAGAATTATAGCAATCCGAGTAGTTACCATCCCCAAATAGGAACTACGGTGCCACTCCTGAGGGTGAATAACAATTATTTTTTTTTTTTTTTTTTCACAAGCAACAATCATTCTAGGATCACGTGACCATGTTTTATATCGTGAGAATCTATATAGGCACGGAGCTTATACCAAACCATTCGTGTTTTGTCCCTTTCACCCTTGTTCCTTCGCGGTCGCAGGGAAAACGGATAAACAAACGCGATACTAATATGGGTCATTCCATCTCAAATCGACCAATAGTTGGAATCGACCCCTTTCAATTTCAATGAAATTCGGTCAGAAGTTTTCTTTTATCATAAAGCGAAGTTCTACCAAAGGAAAAAAATGAAACATTTTTTTTTTTGAAAATTTTGCAAAATTACAAATTTCACAATTTTTTAAATTTTTTAAGTTATTTTTAAAATATCTCGAAAACTATTATAGTTACGAAAATCGTTCTGGGTTAGTCTTAAAAAGTATACTTAGGGCTACGAAAAAAAACAAATATTCCGAAAAAAAATTGAAAAATGATGACTTTGAAGCATTTTTGAAAATTGTGAAAATGCACGATCAACATTAAATTTTTCGTTCAATTTTTTTTATCAGTACCTTGCACACTGATCATGAAAGATCCTGGAATTTTCAGAATTGCGTTTTTTTTTTCAAAAAAATGGATTTTTGAATTTTGGTAAAAATCTTTTTTGTTACCTCCAAGTTAAGTAAAGCTGAGCACTCGTGTATTTTTGTAATTTTGAGCAGTAATAATTTCAATTAATGACATAAGAATGCAAAAACAGAAACATAATTGAATTTGCGCTTTTATTTATTTAATAAACCGATTTAAGCGTAAACTTTACCAAATAAAAAAAAATTGGTTTACCAAAAATCAAAAATTCATATTTTTGAAGAAAAAAAAAACGCAATTCTGAAAATTTCACGATCTTTTAAGATCAGTACAAGGTATTTATATATAAAAAATTGAACAAAAAATGTAATGTTGATTGTAGATTTCCACGATTTGAAAAATTCAAAATTCTCGAAATTCATCATTTTTCAAAAAAAAATTTCGGAATATTTTTTTTTTCGTAGCCCCAAGTATACTCTCTAAGGCGATTCCAGAACGATTTACGTAACTGTAATACAGTTTTCGAGATATTTACAAAAATAGACTTGAAAGATTGAAAAAATGGTGAAATTTTGAATTTTGAATAACTTTCGAAAAAAAAATATTTAATTTCTTTCCTTTGGTAGAACTTCGTTTTATGATAAAAGAAAACTTCTGAACAAATTTCATCGAAATCGAAAGGGTTCGATACCAACTATTAGTCGATTTGACATGGAAAGACCCATTTATATATCCGTGTGTACGTATCAGATATATTCCAAGCAGAGGGCGAGAGGGAGGATCGCAGGAGTCGGTATATACTGTGGGCACGGCAGCACAGGGGAGGGAAATAAAAACCGGATGCTCACAAATGAAAAAAAGAAAAACAACAACAACACGAAGGGAAGAAGGTATACGTCTAAACAGGAGTAGAGATGGTTGATCTTGGCGGAAAATATGAGGAGTGGAAATAAAATACAAGAATGAAATCGCGGTCGCATCTGCGATATATCGGCGGGAATCAACGCGCTTTCCCTCCAAATTGTTTTCACAAAACACAAAAACAATAGCGGGATCCCTCGTTTTTGAAACAATCGGGACTTCGAAGTCGCACATGCTTTGCTAGGAAAATTGCTCCTCAAAATGATTGTGACAAGACATTGGAATTATTTTCTTAATATTCAGGTTTCGTTTAAATAAAATTATAAAATTATTTACAGGGTAAAAATGTTGATCGTTGAAAAATTTTACATTCATGAGAGCGTCAATGATGTTGAACAAGGAGGAGAATGACAATGAAAATTTTGAGACAGGGTTGCCATAGCTCCGATCAATCTAGGGAGCACAAGGGAGGGTGTATTGTAGAATTTTTATTTTATTTTTTTTTTCGATAAAATTCGCCAGAATATGAGAGTCACTGGCAATAAATCTTGGGATAAAAACATAACGGTGGTAGCGCCGGCGGGGTTCTCTCTCTTTTTCATCGCGGGGGTGTGATGTATACATCGCTCTATGGAAAAGTGAGGAGAAAGGGAGAATTCGCGTTAGATCCGCAGTATGAAACGAGCTATGGTGTTCATATATGGGGCATTCCACGTCAAATCACGCGGTCATCGGCCTGACCCCCTCGGATTTTGATGTCCGATCAATTGAGGGATTCGTTTGGCCCAAAATATTACCTCAAATTTTTAGAAATTTTTATTTCATTTTTTTGGGGTTGCCTGAGCTAACAAATCATTAAATTGAGGGAAAAAATAAAGAGGGCCTTTTTATAAATTAATGACATTTTTTCACAGAAACTAGAGCCCAAAACAGATATTTTCGTCATAGTTCGATAATGGGCCAAAAATTAATCCTTTTTTTTTGTATTTTAATTTATTTTTATGAATAATTTCTTATTTTGATTGTTTCTTGTAGTGCACTGAGAAAAAATTTCAGTTAAAACAACTAAATCAATTAAGTTGAAAAAATGTAGTTGGTTCAATATTAAATTTTTTTGAAATGATGAAACTATAATTTATTCAACAATTGAATTTGGTTAACCATAAGACATGAGATGAACGAAATTATTTGGTGATTTCTAGATACAGTTTAGCCCAATTTACATGTTACTGAGTTGCTGTACAGAAATATTACGTTGATATTTAGTATATTTTAACTAAATAAATTTAGCTGTAACAAAAAAACAATTCGTATTTTCAATAACACAATTTATTTGGTACAAAGATATTTATATGATTGAATTGAAACTTTGCCCATTCAAGCAACGACTTAACCGATTTAACTAAAACTTCCACTGTATCTTTGTTGAATTACCAAAATGATCTCGTTGAACGTCCGGAAACAAGTATTTGGTTGAGTCAAACAATTTTTTGCATTTTCAACAACAAAAAATTCTCATTGTGAGAATGACAACAGCAAAAATATTTTTCCAGTGAAACATGATTATTTTTCTTCGTTTAAGAGTGAAACGACAACATTTTTCGAAAATTTATTAACCTCGCCGACCTGAAATAAAACAGATGATTCAAACACAATTCAAAAATTAAAATTAAAAAAAAAATGTAATCATTTTTGGCCCATTATCGAACTATGACGAACATATCTGTTTTGAGTCCTAGTTTCTGTGAAAAAATTTCATTATTTTGAAAAAGACTCCTCTTTATGTTTTCCCTCAATTCAATGATTTTTTAGCTCGGGCAACCCCTAAAAAATGAAATAAAAATTTCTAAAAATTTGAGGTCATATTTTGGGCCAGACGAAGCCAGACGATTCATTGGACATCAATGTCCGAGGGGGTCAGGGGGGACCACGTGATTTGACGTGGAATGCCCCATATATATCTAGATATAAGTGTGTATGTGTGTGAGATAAAGAAGGGAAAGGGGGAATGTCGGAAAGGGCGCGATATAATATGAATATAATAATTTATGGTGTATCGAGGCATCAGTGCAAGGTGTTACCGCGACCCGGCCTGCCACTCTAACCCCGGCACAGTAACAGAGACGAGACCCCCATCCTCATACTCAATCTCCTCATCCTCATCCTACGCCTCCTCCTCCTCCTTCATACTTCTCTTTCTCTCTTCTTCCTTCTGTCTCATCTCTCTCCCTCTCCCTCCCTCTCTCTCTCTCTCTCTCTCGCTCTCTCTCTCCCTCTCTCTCTCCTTCTCTCTCTCCCTCTCTCTCTCCCTCTCTCTCTCCTTCTCTCTCTCCCTCTCTCTCTCCCTCTCTCTCGTACATCAGGTACAAACGAAGAGCGAGAGTGAAGGGGTTGTACGCGCCGCGTACATTCAACTTCTCCTCGCCATTGTCTACGCACACGTGAAGCAGCCCGCGCTGACGTTTTCAACTAATGCTCGAAACCCTCCATCGCGGAAACTACAAAGCCATCTCCTCGCGCTTTGGCCAGAAATGTGCGCTAGAAATGTGCGTGTGCGTGTGCGTGAGCGTGTATATACTTCAGGAGATAGACGGACAGGGGTGAGTTTGGGGGTGGGTCGGAGATTCGCCTCGAAATTTATAGCTATATGCATCAATCTAGCGATAGTAAATTTCGTTGGGTAACTCAGCAGCGAGCACTGCCCGTGCCACCGTACAATTTTTTTCACTATATCTAACGCTGGTGTGAGAAATACATTTGAATGGTGGACATGCATGATTCTTTTTCGTTTCACGGGCGCGAGGAATTTTTTTTCCTCTTCACGGGTTTTTTCTGTGATGGGAGGGAAAAAGGCTGAGTGTATTTGGCGAATGTGTTGGGGGGCTCCGAAAAAGAAACCAGGACTATAAAAATGGTATATGGTACAAAAAGCTCGTGATACGTGTTAAATTCTTTGATTTTAAAAACCCACGATAATCCTGTCGTGTAGAAATAGGGATGACAATCAGGATTACAGGTAATTACAGCCCAGCACTGTAATTCACGTTACTCATCATTCCCTCAGCTTGACATGATGTCTCAATATCACAGGAATATAAATTACAGTCAGAGAGAACGCGAATAGAAATCATAAAATATTATATCTGTGACTGCACTCGGACGATGTGGTCAGCTGTCCTTTGATAATCAATACAACTGTGGATGACTTTCATATACGAGTCTCTGTCAATGGTCGACCTAACGGGATCAATGTCTCAGCTGCAACGTGACTTTGGAATGCAAAACGCTTGTTTGGTTTCGAATCGAGATCGGTGAAAATCGTCACTGTACGATTCACACTGACATCATAAAGTAGCGAAATTGTATGAGAAACATGTAGGGGGGGGGGGGGGAGTGTGGGGCAAAGTGGACATTTAAGGAATTTAAGGATTTTCATCGGCAAGCACACGGTCTTTTAACTACTTTCATGTCTCAATATTGATTCCCGATCCTAATATCCCTGATTTTGAAAAAAAAAATTCAGGGCAAAATGGACACGCCTCCTCAGATGTAGAAAAATCTATACTTGGTGATTCTCGAAAGTAGAGACACTGTAATCGACTATACCTGAATAAAATACTAACTTAACAATATAAACAAGGAAAAAAAGCCAATAAAACTGATCCTCGAATGAAATTTAAAAAAAAACAAGGTAATTCCTCAGACGCACTTTGCTCTAATTTTTTCCATGTGGAAAATGTACTATGAATTCACTTTGCTAGTGAACAAATCATGGTATATTCACATATTTATCGACTTTTGAGTCGTGAAATTCATTTCCATTCTTGTTTTTTGAATTTTGTAAAAAAAAAAAATTTGGGGGCAAAATGGACACGCCTTCTCAGATACAGAAAAATCTATACTCGGTGATTCTCGAAAATAGAGACACTGTAATCGACTATGCTCGAATAAAATATTAATTTAATAATATAACCAAAGAAATAAAGCCAATAGTATCGTTCCTCGAGTGAAATTTAAAAAAAAAACACGGTAAATCTTTAGATTCGCTTTGCTTCAATTTTTTCCATGTGGAAAATGTACCATGAATTCACTTTGCTAGTGAACAAATCATGGTATATTTACATATTTATCGACTTTTGAGTCGTGAAATTCATTCCCATTCTTGATTTTTGAATTTGGTAAATAAAAAAATTTGGGGGCAAAATGGACACGACTCCTCAGATGCAGAAAAATCTATACTCGGTGATTCTCGAAAATAGAGACACTGTAATCGACTATGCCCGAATAAAATATTAACTTAACAATATAACCAAAGACATAAAGCCAATAGAATCGTTCCTCGAATGAAATTTAAAAAAAAAAAAAACGAGGTAAATCTTCAGATTCACTTTGCTCCGATTTTTTTCCATGTGGAAAATGGACTATGAATTCACTTTGCTAGTGAACAAATCATGGTATTTTCACATATTCATCGACTTTTGAGTCGTGAAATTCATTCCCATTCTTGTTTTTTGAATTTGGTAAATAAAAAAATTTGGGGGCAAAATGGACACGCCTTCTCAGATACAGAAAAATCTATACTCGGTGATTTTCGTAAATAGAGACACTGTAATCGACTATGCTCGAATAAAATATTAACTTAATAATATAACCAAAGAAATAAAGCCAATAGAATCGTTCCTCGAATGAAATTTAAAAAAAAAAACGAGGTAAATCTTTAGATTCACTTTGCTCGAATTTTTTCCATGTGGAAAATGTACCATGAATTTACTTTGCAAGTGAACAAATCATGGTATTTTCACATATTCATCGACTTTTCAGTCGTGAAATTCATTTCCTATTATTGTTTTTTGAATCTTGTAAAAAAAAATTTTCCAAATTTTACGATTTCCGTGTTTTGTGCTTTTTATTTTGAATATATTGTTCAACAGTGTATGAAACGTTACGGGAATCGTGCAGATATAGTCTGAATTCGAAGTAATAATTTCATGAGCTTGACGTTATTTTCAGTTTCAGCTCGTGTCCACTTTGCCCCCAAATTTGAAATTTTTCGCGTGTCCACTTTGCCCCCAGTGTCCACTTTGCCCCACATTCCCCTATATGTAACATACTTATATAATACGTGTAAATTGCTGGAGTCACGCCCAATCCCTGAAATCCGGACAATCTGTGCCTCATGAAATATTCCCATTTTTCTATATTCCTCCGCGACAAGCTGTATTAATTTTTCACACATTTTTTCGCCCTACGAAACACTGTCGACTCTCAACATAGTTTTATAAATTTTCCTTGCATAATAAATGCAGCGGCATTTGTACACGCCCGTGTTCACCTTCGTCGAGTGCTTTTCTGCTTGCGTGGTACTTCGTGCAATCTACGTGAAAACGACTGAGACACCGGCGAAAGAAAAAAGGAGAAGGCGAAAACGAGGGCACATAGAAAAAGACTAGGGCATATAGATTCAGGAGCGATAGAGAGAAAGAGAAGAGGGAGAAGAGAGGGGAAGAGAGCAAAAAAAAATGGGATAGAACTGAGATGGAAAAAGCTCGGTCTGTAGGACTAGACGGTTTCCCTCATCGTGGAGGAGGCGCAGAGGGTTTGCAACCCTCTAACCGGGGGTGCCAAGCGTTTTTCGGCGTGTTCAGCGCTTATTTTACGGGCTGTGGGTGCCGTAAAAATTTCATCAACAGGCGACTTTTACATGAGAAATGGGAGCACCTAGGACTATAGTACAGAGATAGGTGGTGGCAGTGACGGTGATGGTGGTACTGACCATTTTTGTTGGAAACACTGCTACGAGCCACGTGTGCGATGTTACATAACGATATATGGGTGATTCTCCCGAAATAGTCATTTTCGAGGGTACAACATTTTTTTTTTTTTTAGACAAATCATTTTGACTTCTAATCGTGTTGATGACCTTGGTATATGATATTTAATCGTCGTTACCACTTGGAACAGCTGATCTTTCTATTTTTCGGGATTTATCGTACTTTCAAGAAATTGTAGTGCAAGAGGAGTAAATGCGAAGGCAGAGAAATGATGCAAACCTTTTACTATAACGTTTTTTATTAGTTAGATATATCTGTCCTCATTAATTTTTTTGTACCTCAGAAGGAGGTTACAACCAGCGTTCAGTTTCAGAACATATGTTTTATTTGCACTTTTCTAAACTGCAAGTATTTTTTTATACCGTTACAATGTGGGAAGATGCGAAAGTTACATGCCAGAGAAATGATTTTTAGGGTCAAACACGAGAAAAAAACGATTAAAGTCATTTTTTTAAAAATCTGTTCGGACACCCTGTTTCAAAACATTATGATCTAATATATTCTGATAAATCTAAGAAATTAGACGGATTATTGAAAATCAACTGGGTTACGGCGAAAATGAGTATTTTGGGAGAATCACCCATATGTATGACGTACGTGAAGCGGCAGAAAAGGAACCTACCCCTGTTAAGAAGTGGATGGAAAAAGCGTGAGAGAGGGAGAGAGAGGAAGAGGAAGGGCGGGAAGGATAGACAACTCCGCAAAAACCGTATGTAATATGCGCGCGCCCGGAATTCATTACGTAAGCCCAGCGAGCTAATTTCCATGTTATGGAATTTGAAAAAAGAAATAAAAGTTTCGTAACTTTAATTCGAGAATGGAGGCACCGTTGAATCCTAATTTCCGTAGCTAATATCGCAAAGCGTGGCAGAGAGATGAGAGCCCGAGAGCGGGAAACGCTCATCTCCTTTCGTGCAAAGTCCCACCCGCAGAGGGCGCGCCCGGGTGTCCTGTGAAAACAGCGTCCTCTCTTTCACTCCTTCTCACATTAAAACCCTCCAGTGTGTGTGTGTGTGTGTGTGTGTGTGTGTGTGTGTGTGTGTGTGTGTGTGTGTGTGCGTGTGTGGCCGTGTCCCTCAGTGGCCTCGTTTAAACCGCTAACGGATGGCCCAGTCTTTTTTAACCGAGGAGCTTCGAAACGAGCTCGGATTAAATTACGAATAATGCCCTTTTTTTTGCACGAGAGAGGAATTATGAAATGCTCTCACGGATGACCGAGAGCTTTGTGGGGGGGGGGGGGGGGTAGGGGCAGGGAAAGCAGCGCACTTGGGACTCGGGGAAAAAGTGAGAGGTCATCAGACCGAAGCTTAATAGAGACAAAGCGGTACTGAGAGCCGAGGGGATGGAGTGAGTTTGTTTCGTTTGCTGCCCTTCTCACACGTGTACACGAGAGCCAACGATAATCGCTTTAAAAAATATAATTGCGCGTCATTTCGTACCACTTTTCTCCTAACCCTTGAGGAACGCTGTTATTTCTGTCAATTCGTTACCGCGAGAGATTAACGTTGCTTTTTTCAAGTTTTTTTTTAACAACGATACGATACGTGGGTCATTTATGTCCAACCGAAATTTTGTCGACTCTTCGTTACGGTTCAAGAGCAGGCCTTCCATTTTAGGGGTCAAGTCCCTCTCCTATGTAAGTTTTTTTAGGTGGCTGTAGCGGTCCCCGCCGCTCGCACATTCGGAAGTAATCGGTGGAAAAAATTTTGGGTAGGACAAAAATGACCCAGGTTTACAGACGAAGGGTTAAAGTTCCGTCACTTTGTGAACTGAGATATCGCAACTTTAACATCTCTGTTGATTCCCTGCCATGTTTGTTTATTTTTAAGCTCGGTTCGACCACGTGTAAGTTTCCCATGTATTTATGATAATCCTGACAGCGTCACGTGAAATAATACGTCATCATGACGCTTGTAAACGCATGAGCGAGGGTGACAATCGCGTCTCCCCGGATCAAAGCGATCTGATGCGTACAATTTTCTCGCTCGGCGACCACGAGAGAATTTTTAATCGCGGATGATCGGATTTGAGAGTATTTCATTGATTCGAATCAATCCTAGCCTCTGGCAAACATCCCCTGTTCACGGTGCGTCAGGAATGAACTTTCGGAGAATATTCGTGGGGTAAATGCCCTCCCCTTTTTCCATCGGCGATGCAGCATTCATGCGCCCTTATTTCCAGCCTCACATGCATTTTCTATGCGTGACCATGTGCACGCGAGGATTCGATGATCCTGAAATGGCAACGATATAATACCGAAAACCCAAGGATTATCGGAATTATCGAGGGCACACGCTCCACGTCTGCTGGACATTATTATTTCTATTTGCCTTATGGTTTCGCTTGTTTGGCTGTTCAGGCAGTCTTCTTGCCCATTTATCCATCGTGTATATGCGAGAGATCACGAATTTTTCAGCCTGCTCTCACTCTCTATGGGGTACATTTTCCACGAGGGTGAGCGAAATAGTCGCGGCGAAGGCACGAGGCTAATTTGGGCGTGTTCGAAACAGACATACGTATAATACAGCGTATCGGCATCGATCTTCCGTGAATATACCATTCAGACTTCCATCCACAAAAGAAAATGACGGTTAAATGGAGCCAAATTCGTCGGGAGAATTCCGTGCTCTCATTGTTGTGAAAAATCCACGATGTCACATCGATTCATATTTTTCGCGGATTCCCTTTTCATGTTTCACGGATTCCATTCATAATAATTTTCGTACAAAATTAGAAAATACAGGTTTTCATTAAAAAAAAAAAAAAAAATTGACCTTGAAATCACCTTGAAGATCATGGTCAAGGTCACTACTGAATGCGTCTTGTTAAAATCAATAACTTTGGTTGTTACGAAAGAATTTGAAAAACTTCTATTTTCAGAGGTATCCACCTTGTTCAAGTTTAATTGACTTTAGAGGACCTTCAAGGTCAAAATGTACCTACGTCCTAAGTACATATTTGAACGCAATATTTTCGCTCTATCGATTGCCGCTGTCAAAAAAGGGGGTTTACATTTGAAAAAACAAAGTTGACCTTCAAATAACCTTGAAGGTTATCGTCAAGGTTAAAATTAAGATTCCCATTGAATCCCTCGTAAAGAAATTCTACAAGGATGACCTTGACCTTTTTTAAAAATATCTTAGCTGAGGAAATATTCAGCCGTCCCGTTACTTTTGTGACACCCTGTATATTGAAGGGAACACAAATTATTTAATGTATTGTATAAGAGAGCAAAGTTTTTTTTTCGTGATGTAGTGAAAAAAATTCTAAGAGCATTGGGAAGAAAAATTATGACGTATGATAAGAAAGCATAGTCGATCTCACGCTGAATCTAAAAGCGTTCGCTGACTATAAAAACGAATGTTCCCTTATGTCGTATAGTATAAATGTATTTCTGTGTGAAGAATGTACAGAAGTGTATAGCAATGTGTGTACAGGGTGAATTCGAAAGTGATACCAACACCTAACCTTTTTTTCATCTTACACAGAGGGGAAAGCTTTCCGTTTTGCGGAAGCAACAGTTAAGTTCGCCTCGTGGTGGAGGGGTTCGAAAAAGCCTCCACTTTTTCCTTCGATTCCGGAACTCCGGGAGTCTATATTCCTCCCTCGAATACCGGTAGATAGCTATCTTCGATTGATTCGTGAATATAAAGGAAAGAAAGAAGCTTCGACTTCACCCTATAACTCCTCTATTCCCCTTCACGTTCTTTGAAACTGATTCCCCTTTATACAGGGTGTCCTCAGAATCGAGGCAGAATTTATCGTGGAAAGAATCTAATCGTCCACATCATCGAACGTTTTTGAAAAATTATTTTTCATCGACGATCCATAGATCAAAGGAGGAAACTATAACTACAACGATTCAGTATTTCCATATTTTATCAATCGTTCTCGATCACTAACTCCGTAGTTATTGCTAAAGTTTAATCTTCAAATTGTGCTATTCAATCATGAAGAAATACTCCCTGAAACACTCGATCTTTTTTTCAACCCTAAAGGAGATAAATAATTCGAAAGGATCAGGAATCTATCGAATTGATGACGACCATTGATTTTGATTCCACCAAAAATCTGGATGTGGTTGATTATATTTTTTGGCTTCTGGTTTTACGTTTCTAGCCCTGATTGGGATCAGCTTCAGAATTGATTTCATTTTTATTTAAATAATAGTAAAGATATTTTATGGCTTATTTTGTTATTTATGAAGTATGGATGCATTTCAGATGACACAAATCATTAACTAACGATTCTTCGAATAAATCTTCAGGTTATGTTTGAGTAGCAAATTTAATGGGTGGTGCTTTTTTGTTGATTTTGATGATAATTTTCACATTTTCCATAATCATCATCAATTCGTTCACCTTATGCAACAAATTCTATGAGAAATCTATGTCTAACATCGGAAAATTATTTCATTTCCATTTGAGGTAAATTTTACGACACCGTGTATCGTATCTCACATCGTGTCACTTTGTATCGTGAATCCGTGAAACGGGGGTCGATTTTTCAACGGGATCTCGCTGAAAGCTCATCGAAAGTAGCGCACTATGCTTAGTCAGCCTTCTGCCGCGCATATATGCGAATTCCTCTCTTTGAAGTCTCGACGCTTCGTCGAGGTTTCCTCTCGCTTTACGTGATACTTCTCCGAGAAATACGGTCACCCGGTCGAATCGGTATATCTGCTAGAAAAAGGGATGTACAGTGTATTTGAGGAAGTGGAAGAATAAGTGTGCTTAGGAAAATTCTGGGCCGTTCGACATCGGAAATTCTGGGAGTGGCACGGGAAGATGGAGGCACCGGAAACTCATATATATATGAGGCATTCCACACCGACTCAATGGTGTTTTTCCCTGACCCCCTGCGATTTGTTCCATTATTTTTTATGCTATTCAACTTATCCAAAAACGTACTTCCAATTTTTTTCAAATTTTTTGGACCGGCCGCCATCCCAAAAAAAATTGACGAAATCTGATTTTTGACGAAAAAAAACGCCCATTTTTAAAAATCCCAAAAAATTCACGAAAATTCTGTGTCACAAAACGAAAATTTTGGGTCATAAAACATAGTGGAAGTATTTTTTTTTCTGGGTTTACGCAGGAAAAAGTAGATCGACATTTTTGTATTCTTTGAATTTTTACGTGAGGCATGTATGGGTAATGACATGGTAATTCTAAATACTCTGTCACACTGCTATTTTAAAGTATTCCATATAAAAACTTGAGTACACCGAACCTGTTGTGTTACATTGTGACCGACAACGCCTCGTCGAACTTGCTTTTACCCGCCATTTTTTGCAGTACGAAACTTTGACACGGCAAAACCTTTGTGTATAAGCCTTTCTGTATAAAACTGCAGTATAAGTCTCCGACTTGAAATGCACTGTGACCCTATTCAGGACTGAAAATACTCTTAACAATTAATCTCTTCCAGTTTTGCAAAATAAAGCGTTCTTCTTCGGACCAACAATATCATATAGATTCGATTTGGATTTGTGATTTGAGTTTTAAGATTCTTAATTGGTTATTCTTATCTATCTACACATGTCATAAGATTCTGAAAATAACTTAATTTTTCAACGTTCATAAGCTACCAAGAGTGACGTTGTCAATGTGCGAAATAAAAAAATAATTTGATCAAACTTGTAAAATGAAATAAAACCCAGAAAAAAAATACTTTCACTATGTTAAATGGCCCAAAAATTTGGTTTTGTGACACAGAATTTTTGTGATTTTTTTGGGATTTTTAAAAATGGGCGTTTTTTTCGTCAAAAATCAGATTTCGTCAATTTTTTTTTTGAGATGGCGGCCAGTTCAAAGAATTTGAAAAAAATTGGAAGTACGTTTTTTGATAAGTTGAATAACATAAAAAATAATGGAACAAATCGCAGGGGGTCAGGGAAAAACGTCATTGAGTTGGTGTGGAATGCCTCATATATATGTATATACAGGGACATGGAAAAGAATGGTTCCAGCGGCGGTACAGCGGCACATAGAGTCATCTTTCTCTCTTTCTTTTCCTCTGCTTCTCCAGAATTCACTCGCACGAATATAGGACATTGTGTCTATAGAGCGAGGAAATTCTATATTGAATACACACAGGCCAGTGGATAGATGGCACACAGTGAGAACAGCTTCGAGCTTCATTCACCCGAAATTTTCTACATCCTCGCAATTTTAATAATGGAAACGTATTATCACTGTACAAGGATTGAAAAATACGCCATTTTGACTCTATATTCATGAGATGTATCTTGCGTGCGAGGTTATCGATACACTGCCGTTCAAAAGTTTGGAAACACTCGCCCAGATTCAGCGCTGCACAAAAAGTTTCACTGCTCCTTTAAAAATGACATTTCAATTTAACAAGCGACGTTTTAAAGGAGATATATGCAGCTTCATTTCGCTTTAAAAAAAAACGATTTTTTTTGCATCCGGTACGCCCTTTGAAACACAGTCGTTTTTTGGCTTTTTTTTGGCGTTGAAATTTTGGCGCACGAACCATGAAAAAAATTTGGAACGCTTTTACGCATTTAAATCTTGTGGGGGGAAGTATAAGCTTCAATTTCGTTTTTTAAAAAGTTTCGTACGATTTTTTTTCGCAAAAGTATTCAATTTTTTGCAAAAAAACGACCACATTTGTAAAATGTAGCGTAACTCCAAAACTACTGGATTTTCGTGAAATAACTATGAAGGTAAAAAGTTTCATGGAATCATTCTGGATTTTATGAAATTTTTTCGGAATTTGTTTCCAAACATTTTTTTTTCAACCATTTTTTCTGTCAACGAGATATTTTTTTTATCTTGAACAATCCTGTCTCTCACTTCGTCTATACGGTTTTTACATTGAAAAACCTCATCTACACGGCTTTTTCATCGAAACACTCGTGTATATGAGGTAAGAGACCCGATTGTTCAAGGTGAAAAAATATCTCATTGACAGGAAAAATTTATGAGGGCAAAAAATTTTGAAAAAATTTCATTAAATCCAGAATGATTCTGTACAACTTTTTACCCTCTTACTGATTTCACGAAAACCCAGTAGTTTTAGCGTTACGCTGCATTTTACAAATGTAGTCGTTTTTTGCGAAAAATTGAATATTTTTGCAAAAATAATGGTACGAAACTTTAAAAAAAACGAAATTAAAACTTACGCTTCCCCTCACAAGTTTTCTATGCGTAAAACAGTTTGAAAAAAATGTTCATGGGACGCGGGCAAAAATTTCAAAACAAAAAAAAGCCGATAAATGACCACATTTCAAAGAGCGTACCGGATTTTGAAAAAATCGAAATTTTTTTTTTTTGAAAAAGCAAAATGAAGCTGAATATGTCCCTTTAAAAACGTCGCTCGTTGAATTGAAGTATCTTTATTTTTAAGAGAGCAGTCAAATTTTTTATATGCGGCGTGGAACCGGCGTGAGTGCAGTTTCTAAACTTTTGGAGGGCAGTTTATATTTTATCTAGTGATATCGATGAAGAAGAAGAGAGGGAAAATATAGTAAAAAATCGAATGAGGAAGAGTATTACAATATCACATGTATTACGACAGCATTATTTTGCCATTTATTCAATTTCCTTTCTCATCCAAAAAGCGAATTTTTAATTTACAAGAAAAACTTTGGAAAAGGATCTAGCTCGACAACAAAAATACCACGAGGTCACTCAATCGTTCAGAAATCGGAATTTTCTCCGCAAATCGATTTTTCAATCCGAAATCAGGCTTAACAATTATTATGCCCTCATTGAAAAGTTTCCTTCTCCACAAAAACCCTCATAAAAGTGATCTACAGTTATAGAATGAAAAACAAAAAATCGGCTCATAGCAAACATGTCATCGTTCAGAAGCTTTAAATCATGTATGGCTGTTTTTCATGCAGTTGGATATTGCAAATATTTTTCTCATCATCAACGAAAATGTATTTCAGAGCCAAGACTCGACATGGACAAAAGAAAAATGAGAATAGCGCCACCCCAATGTATTTGTCGTGTATGGTTAAAGGACGTAAGTTTCGGTTAGATGCAGTGCAACGTACTTTGAGAGGATAGTCGTCGTTTGACTTTCGTACAAAATCGTTGGAGAACGCTCTTGTCTTCCTTTGACTATATATATATATATATACGTCTATATTTATATAGGTATTTCATACGTTCGAGTGTTCTTTCTACTTTTCAATTTTCGTGTATGTATATGTGCGACTCTTTTCCACAGCACAAATACCGAACTTCATCCATCGAACGTTCTTACGTCACTGCCATATCCTTCCTCTCAAGCGTGGGCACCGCACTAGCGCGAAAGTCTGTTGAAAATAGTTTTCCTCCTGCAGTTTTCTTCACGATACACCTCCCTCCCCCTCCTTATACTCTTTCATACTCCTTTTTCTCCTGCACTCTTCTCTTTCTCATATCTCGTGTACCACATGCGTATGTATATATGTATACTTATATAAATATATATATATGTATACTTATATAAATATATATATATATATATGTATATATATATATGTATATGAGTATAAGACATGCATATATTTCCAGACGTACCTCTCTTATTTTCCATATTGCACCAGACTAGCTTCGCTTATTCCCTCCTCCCTCGACGTCCCTCCCCTCGCAAGAGACTCAGACTCAACTCCCCATTGAGAAAGCCTTCTTGCGAGCTTTTTTTTCTCAAAGTCTCACGTCTCGCCGCCGTATGGAGAGACCCCACACGTGCGGTGCATTGCAATTTGACTCGCACTCGGCAAGACGATTATCCACATACCGCTTGGCTAATATCACTACATATATACGTATTTATTAGGGTGACAGTTATTCGGGCTTTGGCGAAAAAAGTTCGGTGTCACCCCAAAAACATAATCTAGGTGTATCGAAAAAAATCTGTGCAAAGTTTGGAGGCGCCCGGAAAATTGGAAAACGCGCCACCGAGCAATTGAAATTTTAAATGTTTTTTGGGCATCTCTGCAGAGATTGTCATTAACAAAATTATGAATGAAAAATATTGAAAAAATTTGGTTTTGTACAACATACTATGCACGATAAGTGTACCAAGTTTCAAATTTTTCTCATTAATATTATAGTCGGAAAAAAAAATCATTGATGCGTGAAATAAATACATGTATTTTACATTTAAAATTTCAATCGCTCGGTGGCGCGTGTTCCAATTTTCCGAGCGCCTGCAAACTTTACACATATTTTTTTTTATACACCTTGATTATGTTTTTGGGGTGGCGTCGAACTTTTTTCGCCAAAGCCCAAATAACTGTCACCCTAGTATGTATATATATATATATATATGTGTGAGAGCACAAAATGGTTTTTCGTATACGACATTTCACGAGTTGTGTGAAATTTTTCGTGGTAAAGACGCGAGAATGTGCAAAAAGGTGAAAATCTTCATCCCCCCATTCTGTACCGCCGTATTCGCTGATTCGTGTCTCTTCCACCTCGAATTTCATTATCCGTACAACAGGCTTTTCCCATAAAACTCGAAATTTCATTCGCACATTCTGATTTGACGAAAAAAAATGATATAAATAATTTTTTTTTTATATACATGTTTTTAAAATGGATTTGAAAGTATAAAATAATTTCTCTAAACATTAAAAGGAAAAAATCACTTACAGATTTCTAACCTCTTACGGATTGTCTTGAAAATTTGTCATTGCGCATTTTTAATAGGTATTAGAATACTTGTGGGATTTGAAACGAAAAACGTGGGGCGTATACAATATACAGGGTGTCCCAGGAATGAAGGGCAATATCGTGAGGGTAGATTCGTGACGTAATATCGAGTAGAAAAGTATTTTGCCATTTTTTGAGATTTTGAACCCTTGAATTGTTATTAATTTAATTAATTATTAACGTAATATGGAGTAGAAAGGTCTTTTGCTATTTTTCTTATATTTTTAACCCCTCAATTGTTATTAATTTAATTAATTAATTACAGTTCAGTGGTTCAAAATATCAAAAAATGGCAAAGGACTTTTCCACTCGATATTACGTCACAAATCTGCCCTCACCATATTGCCCTTCACTCTTGAGACACCCAGTATAACTATATGATGTGAAGAGAGTAGACATCAATGAGAGAACTTATTTATCAATTCACATTACTTCCGGTACAATACAATCGATAGCTCAACTATTGATACATCAATTATCTGTTGCATGCGCCCCACGTTTTTCATTTCAAATCTCACAAGTATTTCAATACATGTTAAAAATGTACAATGACAAATTTTCAGGACAATCTGTAGATGGTTAGAAATCTGCATGTGGTTTTACTCTTCATGAAACTTAGAGAAATTATTTTAGACTTTTTAGTCCGTTTTAAATTATATTAGATCGTGCGGAAAAAATCGATATCTTTTTTCGGCTGTATCCACCAAAAAAAAGGTGACTTGAGGTAAAAAATGAAGAACCCTCGAAGAAGAGCTCAAAAAAAAATTATTTCGAACGGCGCATTGCATTTGAACATTTTCCATAAGAATAACACAGGAAAATATTGGCACTTCTGAACGTCGTAGTAGAACTCTTCAGAAAAAAATCTTACAAAAATATCATAATGACATTCTGATAGAGAATTGAATTCCCTACAAAAAAAAGTCCTTACGAACAATTAGCTTAGAACCACCGTTCAAGTGGTATCGATGTTTATTGGGCATAGTGCAAAATCATCGACAGAAATATCCCAATTGCAAAAAACAGACTCTTAAAAAAAGGAACGATGATTATTAAGCATTATATAATGTAAAAACAAATTATTTCATCTTATTAAACCAAATTCATTCAATAAAATTTTGCATTCGAAATAATTTTTTTTTGAGCTCTCCTTCGGGGATTCTTCATTTTTCACCTTAGTTCACCTTTTTTGGTGGATGCAACCGAAAAAAAAAATATCGATTTTTTTCCGCACAGTCTGATATATGTATTTTTGATTTTATTTATATTATTTTGATTTCTGCTTTTTAGTATTGTGTATTTAATGTTTTAATAAAATCACCGTTGCTATGGCAACTGCTTCTATGATAGTTGTTATTAAGAAAATTATTTAAAAAAATTATAACCACAATTATGATTTATTTTCCACATTTTCTTGCATTGTCATCTCGTTCTGAGCTACTACTGAGTTATTATAACAACAACAACAACAACAACAATAACAACAACAACAACCACAACAACAACAATAACAACAACAACAGCAACAACAACAACAACAATAACAACAACAACAACAACAACAACAACAACAACAACAACAACAACAACAACAACAACAACAACAACAACAACAACAACAACAACAACAACAACAATAATAATAATAATAATAATAATAAAATAGCTGAATACATGAATAGTATTAACTCGCGATTTGAACTTGTATACGACGAGGAATAAGCGTACTTCGAAGAACCGTTTTAGGAGGAACTTGAAATTGGCTCTCGGCGTTGCCGAGTACATTTTTTCAATGGGATATACAATACTTTGGCACATAAAATCCGGACGAATATTGCGCTTGACGCGAATTAGAAAAGGGACGCGATAAAGTGTTGTACACATGGATTGTCAATTCCAGGCGGGACGAAATGTCATATTTCCCTTTGGCTGAACAATGGCCACACTTAAAGCTGGCGATCAGAGTTTTACGATGGAATACTCACGTATATACCTGTATAGAAGGAAAGAGCGAGAAAGAGAGAGAGAGAAAAGAAGAAGAGCGAGAAAGAGTGAGAGTGAGCAGGAAGCGGTTAAGAGCTGCGGAGGTATAGAAATTCGAATGGAAACCGAAATAAGAAAAGAAAGGTTGGTCTCTCATGGATAATCCGTCGATGGTCCGCAAGCTCCCTTTTTTTGCCCCCTCGGACAATCTTCGACCGCATTGAGAATGGTAAACGTTTAGCGCAGAGTCTCACCCTCACTCACTCTCTCTCTCTCTCTCTCTCTCTCTCTCTCTCTCTCTCTCTCTCTCTCTCTCTCTCTCTCTCTCTCTCTCTCTCTCTCTCTCTCTCTCGCACTTAGTGAAATCCTTCGACAAGGATGAGAGAGTTCGGGATAAATTTACCGTGAAAATATGAAAACTTGTTGGGTTATATGCTTCAGCGCTTTGACAAAAATGCCCGGTGAATGGCTTTACTTTGAGTGGCGCAGCTTTCACACAGAGAAAACTCGAGCAACATTCACCCGGATACGAGGGACGTGGGACAAATTATATTATGTCCAGCGGCAAGAATAGACTCCGATCGTCGTTGGCCACGTCAGTGAACTAGCTGTCACACCTCTCTTGATGCGATTAGCGAAAGTGCGCTTTGTGGCCTCGTGGATCATCGGATTATAGCGTTAAGAAAGTCCATTTAAGTATACATAAAATATGGAGCGCGTGTGCAGAACGTTTATTTTTCACCTACGATCAGGCTCTACTATAATGTTTTCCCTGGAGTATGTGTGTATGTATGTATGTATATGAGGGTGTTTTTAGGACGATATTATACATTTTGAGCGTTTGTCGAGGTCGATAAAAAAAATACATTTTTTTACCATCCTTTTTTTCCAAAATATTTATTAATATTTTGACGATAAGCAAAAAAATGTTTGAGAAAAAAAATGAAAATTAAATCAGTTATAAGCTGGTAAAGTTGGGGTTTGAAAGAGGGGTGTGCAGGTTGGCATATACGTATCTGTGTATGTGCGAATAAATGTACAAACAGTCAAAGGTCTTTAACTTGACGCTCTTATAATTGTTTAACCATGAATCTCTACTCGCAGAGGTCTACTCCAGGGACATGAACTTTGAGCGTTTTGTCGAGCTCGATGGAAAAAAAAATTTTACCATCCTTTTTTTGCGAGATATTTGATAATATTTTGACAATGTGCAAACAAATTTTCAAGAACAAAAATTAAAATTAAATGAGTTATAAGCTGGTAAAGTTGGGGGTAAAAAAAGGGGTGTGCTGGCTGCAACGATTGCAACCTTTCTAGTCATCCGATAGGAAATTAAAAAAAACCTGCAAATTGAAATTTGCACATTTCTTCCTCATCTTTATCCATAGTTCACATAGCTTCCTTTGACGAACAGTATGGCGATCAAATTTGGCTTCCTCATGAAGGAAGCTTTGTTAACTATTGAAAAATATTAGTAATCAATGTGCAAATTCGATCAATTTTCGCCAAATTTGATAGCGAATAACATTGAATAACATTGATAGCTATACTGGCTCTTCACAAAATTTCATTGCAATATCTAAAAAATTTCAAAAGTTATAGCGTTTACGCTTCTTTTATAAAAATTAAAAATTTGATAAAAATTTAATCATTCGATCGATTTGAGCCAAATTTAATAACGAACATCCTCGATAGCTATATTAGCTCTGTGTAAAGTTTCAGTGCAATATCTTAAAAATTGCACAAGTCAGAGCGTTTACGCTATTTTTCAAAAAATCAAAAATTCCATAAAATTTTAATCCCTCGATGGATTTTCGCCAAATTCAATACCAAACAACCTCAATAGCTATACTAATTCTGTACAAAGTTTGCGTGCAATATCTTGAAAATTGCAGAGGTTAGAGCGTTTATGCCATTCCTGCAAAAACGAAAAAAGTCGATAATATCGGTACACCCGTTATAATTAAAACAAATTTTTTTTCATAATGAAGAACAATTCGTGCTCGATAAGTGTGCCAAATTTTAGCTTGATCTCTCGAAGCGTTTTCGAGTTATTAATTGTTTACATCTGAAACTCAGGATACATGCACGCACACACACACACACACACACACACACACACACACATCCATCCGGACATTTTTTCTAAATATGATTTCTCGATGTTTTAGGACATTTTGAACATATTGGCATAAAAATCGCGAAAAATTTTTTTTCACAAAAACGAGCTTCCTTTATGAGGAAGCAAAAAGATTCTTAATTAGTAAGAATGTCCTTATAGCCCCTACCTTAGAGAAAACGAAAAAAAATATCGCAAAATGGTGGTTGTCTGAACAAAAAAGATATATTTTGACTCTTTTTTCATAGTTTTTAATTTTTTTATAATAGCAAAAAAAAAATTATTACAAAAAGTGGTAGGGGCAATAGAGAGTCAGACGTTGAAGATTGGTAAAAAATTTGAAAAAAACCGGTTGAATAGAACTTGATATATCATGTCAACCGTATTGAGATTTGAAAAGTAGTTTTGAGAAAAACGTGTTTAAAGTTTTTGCTCTGATGTAAAATAGCTATAACTCCGTAAATTATTGGAATTGAAAATTTTCCTTCAGGGGATATATTCTTAAAGGTCTAAGCTTTAAGAATATGCAAACAAAAAATATTCTTTTCAAATTTGAGGCCAGAATACCCCCTTAAACTAACGCGTTAGTTTCCGAATGCATCATCGGACGATATTCTCCAAAGGTTTTTTTTCAAACGATATCATAGAAGCCATTTATGTATGATTTTTTTTTAAGTGAAAATAATAAGGGTTTGTCATATCACACATTCTGCAATAAATTTTGGTGATCGGGGTAGTTATTCCATAACTGAAGTTCGTTAAATGCAGCTATAAAAATTATTCAAAAAATCACTTTAATCTAAAAACGTGATTAATTTCAATATAAAATAAAGACACCCATTATTCATTTTCATGTATTACAGCATTAGTATTAAAACATAATAAAAAGGACATTTTTACTGCATGTAATATTCACGAAATCCATCAATGTCGTTTTCGAAAAAAAAAATTTCATTATCTACTGTGTGAAAAATTAAATGGTCGTGGAAATTGCTTCTATAACGGTACGGCCGGGGCTGTATTGATCGAGTTATCAGTGGCGTATATGACAGAGTAAACATAATTAATTATTACAACGATGAATTAAAAAACCATGTTTCCTGTACAAACTGTGACAATGAACAAATTTGTTCAGCCGCAATGCTCGTTGCGAGTTAATTAAATACAACCATATCCCGAGATAATAACGCTGTGTATGTTGATTAAAAACGAGATGGCGCAATTATTATTATTGCGCGCTTGAATTTATCACAGAGGGATACGTGTAAACAAGAAGGTATACGCGAGAAATGGCAAATTAAATAGGTCCATCAGTCCGGAGTGACGTGCCACGATGCGTGCCACCCCCCCCCCCCCCCCCACACGCACGCACATACACACGCACAGACGCACGCACACACGCACGCACACACACACACACACACACACACACACACACACACACACACACACACGCACACGTACATGCACACACACACGCATACGCACACGCGCATGTGGGCGCGCGCGCACACACGCACACACACACACACACACACCAGTCGCACGTTCTATTCAGGCATTATATAACTTGGCTCCGGTACGTTTTTAGAATAAAGTACACACGGGTATGTACACGTGGTTGATCCCACGGCAGGAATATAACGCTAAACGCGGTATCATAAATAATACGTAAATTATGTGCGCAGACTTTCACCTCTATTAACCCAACTTTGTAATTCTGCGTGGATGTTTTATAACCTCGTATCGGTGGATTTTTGCAAATGACGCTGGCGGACCGATTACTGTCATAGTTTGAAATTAGGGGCGATATGCGCGCAGAGAAATCAATAACATTTGGAAAATGACCAAGAATTTGGTAACAAAATAAGAATAAATAATTAATATACACTGCCGCCCAAAAGTTTGGAAACGCCCTGATTTCACGCCGCACTAAAAGTTTCACTGCTCTTTTAAAAATAAAGATATTTTTATTCGCCAAGCGGCGTTTTAAAGGGGGCATATTCAGCTTCATTTCGCTTTTTCAAAAAAAAAATTTCGATTTTTTTTTCAACCCGGTACCCCCTTTAAAACATGGTCATTTTTCGGCTTTTTTTTTGGCGTTGAAATTTTTGCGCACGACCCATGACAATGTTTTTCGACTGTTTTTCGCATGAAAAACTGGTGGCTGGGAGTATTAGCTTCAATTTCGTTTCTTTTAAAGTTTTCGACGATTGCTTTTCTCAAAAATATTCAATTTTTTGTAAAAAAACGACCATATTTATGAAATGTAGCGTAACTCTGAAACTATTGGGTTTTTGTGAAATCACTTCGTAGGTAAAAAGGTGCATACAATTATTTTGGATTCAATGCATTTTTTTTAGAATTTGTTTTCAAATTTTTTTTGTCGAAAATTTTTTCCCTGTCAACGAGATATTTTTTTATATTAAACAATCGAGTCTCTTACCTCATCTGCACGGTTTTTTTTTCAATGAGAAAGCCGTGTAGATGAGGTAAGAGACCCGATTGTCAAGATAAAAAAATATCACGTTGACAGGAAAAAATTTTGAAACAAAAAATTTGAAAAAAAATTCTGAAAAAATTTCATTAAATCCAGAATAATTGTATGCAACTTTTTACCTTCTTAGGGATTTCACGAAAATCCAGTAGTTTTAGAGTAACGTTACATTTTATAAATATGGTCGTTTGTTGCGAAAAATTGAATATTTTTGCAAAAAAAATCGTAAGAACTGTTCAAAAAATGAAACCGAGGCTTATACACCCTTCTCCAAGTTTTTCATGGGGAAAACGGTTCACAAAAATTTTCATGGTTCAAAGGGCGTACCAGGGTAAAAAAAAATTGGATTTGTTCTTTTTCGAAACAGTGAAGTGAAGCTGAATATGTTCCTTTTAAAACGCCACTTGTTCAATTGAAATATCTTCATTTTTAAAAGAGCAGTGAAACTTTTTGTGCTGCGTGGAATCGAGACGATTGTTTCCAAACTTTTGGGCAGCAGCATATATAATAATTCTTCGACCAGCAAAAATTGCAGTTTTATTTAATTCAATCGATGGCCATTTTCGAATATTATAAGCTTTTTAGTTCTTTCAGATTGCGTCTCAAGATTTCCAGGTTTTCTCATATTTGTATAGGACCAAGAATATTTAGCAGAGAAGATTCTAGGACTACTTGATGCAGAGGTTACTTTCCAATACTGATATTTTGTTCGTTCAATCGTGATAAAATATCTTGCAGGCTTCGAAAATCATCCACCAAGAATCGATAAAAATATGCCACCATTAAATTTTTACTGAGCGAATAAGAAAAGTTTATTTCTCTATTACCGAGTAATACATTACCATTATTGACAACAGCTCCATCTATTTATTCGGTATCTCCATTTTTTATCTTGAATATAAGCTTGAATCGATTATCTTCTAAAGTTCAACGTCCTGTTCGCAGGTTTATCATTCATCTCACACTGAAATGCGGGAATCTGTTGAAAACAAACTAGAAGTGATAAAAACTTAACTGTCGTTGATTCCGAACTCAGAGTCATATTGATGGAAATTGGAAACTGTGCTTAAAATTCTCAGCTAATTTTTTTCCTACAGTATGAAAGTTCTAAAGTTCAGGTAGGCTTCTCACACTCTTCAAGCAATGCGTCAAGTAACGGGGTCAGTGGACTTACTTGACGTATTGGAACCGTCCATCATTCAATTTTTGTGATAAATCAACCGATCGATCAACCTTGTCAAAAATGTTTCTGCACATGCATCACTATTATAACTGCAAGTGTGTGGGTGCATAATATTAAACGAATTACCTATTCAAAAAATAAAATAAAAACAAATCCGTCAAACACTAGTTAAGTATCTGCCCTATATATATTCTTCATTCAGCTCTGTTCGGTTCACGAAAGGGCGGAGAATCGTTGCGCGTCGCATCAGTTATTCGGACGGGTGATTCAATTTTTGTCAAGCTTGCCTGGAATCAAGCCTCGAAAGTCCGTTTCCCTCTGGCTGACCACTAGCATTGTTCCTCTCCAGTCCGCCATTGAAGCATAAATGTAAATCATCGCTAACAGTGAAGCAATGTCGAGTGAACTTGGTCCAATGTGCTTATGGATAACGTCCATTGCAAAAGCCTTTCCCAAATCATTTCCAAGAAAAAAAGACCATTGAAAAATGGTTAAAAAGCTAAGAACAGACAAATGACAAAATCGAACTGTCCCCAAAACAATGTTCAAAATCCATTCAGCATTGAATTTTCGCCTACGACATTCACTCGAAATCACTAATCATTACCGTGCACACTTGCCGATGATATATGACGGAAATGAACGGCAAATGTGTATGATTAATGTACAGAAAAAGTTCGAAAGGGTAGAGACGGGTGCAGTGGGAGTGGGATAGCGATACTGAGGGTGCAAAAGGGTTTTGCCAGGGGTGTGCCATAAGAGGTTTCGCGCATATCGCTCGTCCCTCTTTCGCGTTTACGTTGAAGTAGCTCAGTGGTCTAGGGGAGGGGGGGGGTGGTTTTGCGCCAACGGCACAACTTCCCTTGTGCTCGAGGATTATACAGAGAGACAGAGAGGAAAGCCGCGCGTTCGCCTCGCGGTTGTCGAGTGCCGCCATAACGTTTTACGCGGAAGGACCGGCTTAATTAGAAAATGCTTGACCCTCGTAAAGCGAAGAGGCGTACACACCGCCACCTTTCACCCCGCTATAACACACTCATCCTGTTCTACACACACTCACCCTTCATCTCCATAGCCGAACTACCCTTCAAACTCGCTGTAGAGAGACTCGTTCTCCTTTCTATATGTACCACGTTTTCCATCCTCATCGAGGTGCACCCTTTTTGCCACCCTGTACTCCGTTCTCGCCGATCGTGAATATTATAATTTACACCAGCTAGATGGCCCTCGCCTACGAGTCTCGTCGAGCTCTCAGGCACTTCGGATTTTGCACCCTCTCTGTACCTTTCTCCCTCTCCCTCCCTCTCCCTCCCTCCCTCTCCCTCCCTCTCCCTCCCTCTCCCTCCCTCTCCCTCCCACTCCCTCCCTCTCCCTCCCTCTCCCTCCCTCTCCCTCCCTCTCCCTCCCTCTCCCTCCCTCTCCCTCCCTCTCCCTCCCTCTCCCTCCCTCTCCCTCCCTCTCCCTCCCTCTCCCTCCCTCTCCCTCCCTCTCCCTCCCTCTCCCTCCCTCTCCCTCCCTCTCCCTCCCTCTCCCGCCCTCTCCCTCCCTCTCCCTCCCTCTCCCTCCTTCTTCATCCCACTCCCTCCCTCTCCCTCTCGCTCCCTCCCACTCCACCACCCTGCCTCCCCCTCCCTCCCTCTATTTGGCTCTGACTTCCTCTGGCCCTTCCTTTTTCCCTTCGCACATTCGTATCGTGCCACCCCTCTGCGATAGTCTATCTTCCTCACCCTCGAACGACACGAGCTTTCCCTCCCTCAAACCCTTTCACGATAAGTTATAACACCTGACAGCTCCATGCCTACCTCCGCTTTATAATCTCACCCCTTTGCTCAACATCCCCCTCTTTCTCTCTTTCAACTCCGATCATGCTCTCTCGGTGTAGGCATCCATCCCTTCGCAGACTCCAGTAGACTCTCTTCGGCTATTCACTGTACTTCGAGAACTGACGATCAGGCACATGCGAATACAAGAACTAGCCAGACGTGTACGGTTGTGCGGTTATATGGCGAAGAGCATCCCGCAGCCGCGCAACCCCACGTGAACCTTCTCGGTCCACCCTCTCCCCGTTCGCAACCCCTAAAACTTTGTCTGTCGTAAAACAATACGCCATTCTCATATATACCGCTCCTTGCTCATCGTTATTTTATCCCGTCTCGTTGCACTTTCACTTTCGATGTGAATCATGCAGGGACACGCAGTGCGACGTGTAGGGGAGCTTGGAGCTAGTTGTAACAGGGGTAAGTTGTAACACTCAATTTTGACCGGGAATTTAAAACATTCTGATTGAATTTATTTGCTCAATGTGCTTCTTATAACTCGCAGCATAACGTAAACACCGCTGATACCCCGCGAGACATCAAAATAAGAGGATATGCACACGAGCTCTATTTCGGCCAGGTTTCGTAAAAAAAATACTTACGAAAATTTTGATTTTGACTATTAAAATTAAATTTATTGTTTATTGTTTTTTCTTGTTACATCGTAAATTTAACCGGCTTTCATTTGCTTTGTTTAAAATTATTCTAAAGTTTGTAGTTTTTGAGATATTTCATTAAGTAGACATAATTAGCCCATGGAGCAAGTTTTAACATGTTAGAACTTGCCCCATGCGCGTATATTTTTTTTCTGCTCTCTACATGTACTATTATCGCACGAGTGCGTAAAGTGCCCGCTTTTCGCACGCGCAGCGAAGCGAAGCGTGCGAGAAGTGGTCACTTTACGCACGGAGTGCAATAAATAATATTATTGCAACTTGTAGTATAGTGATTACATAGTATTACAAATTATTTGCGGCTTTTTGTGCATTCTTTTACTCCTCTTTACTCAAATATGGCCCACAAAAATATGCTAAGTTATTGTATTGTATTTTTTTTAGCACGAGAGACTACCAAAGATTATAATCATCACAAGAATGAACCACGATGAATAATAAAAGACTGTGAACCAATTAAAAAGGGTTCTTTCTTATAAATGTTGCCAGTCTTTTCATTGTTACAACTTGCCCCAAGCCTGTTACAACTAGCCCCAGACATGGGGTAAGTTGTAACAGCTCCCACTTTTTCAAAAAACATCTGATGTAAAAGATGGGTAAAGATTTGAAATTATTTTTCAATTGGAATTAGTGCTCAGATATATACTTTACAAAGCCTCTCACTCACAATCTTAAAAGCATACATATTTTAGGTGTTACAGGCCTTTTTCCTGAAACTATTACAACCAGCCCGACGCTCCCCTATCCTAGAAAACGACGAGTTTTATTTGTTTTCTACGCGACGAGTTATGAAATTAATCGCAACACTGTTGGTACCACTTGGTTACTTTTACAATTCTACCAGTCATTGCTATACCTGAAATATATCGTCGTATAAAGCTCTACCATGACATCTCTATCGAGCTTGATTATAAAATGGGAGGACAGCATAAAGTTGATGAGACAAATGGGCTCGGAGATTTTTTATGCAGTAGGAATGTAAGTTGGTCATGTTACTAATTAATGGATATTAATTCTGGTAAGCTTTTTCTATAGAATGTTAATGATGTTTATGTTTGACAGAGTTGTTATTTCGTGGAGAGTCATGGTGGAATCTTATTTTGGTCGCGATGTTTTTTTTTTTTTAATAATTAACAGGCAGAACCGTAAACGTACTCTGCAATTTGTAAAGTAATCGCAGCTTCGACCTTCAATATTTGAATGATTCTACCGTAAAAAATTCACTGAGGCAATCGCAAGTTTTTTGTCATACATTCTTGTCTAAATTGAATAGGATCTCCGCAATCCAGATCCAATTTTCACAATTCCAGTACTCAATTGACTTGTTTGTAACGCAAAGAGTACCTTCAATTTGTCTCAAGCTTATCCATATTTAACGAAATTTATGTTCTGTACAAACCACCAAAAGGTAGAAAAGACAAATTCACTGAGGCAGTCGCAAGTTTTTTGTCATATATATTTCTTTAAATTGAGAAGAATCCCTAATCCAGATCCAATTTTTACAATTCCAGTACTCAATTGATTTAATTGTAATGCAAAGAGTACCTCCAATTTATCTCAAGCTTATCCACATTTAACGAAATTTATGTTCTGCACAAACCACCAAAAGATCGTGACTCAGGTACAAACATTTCCCAATAAATCTCGCAGTGTTATCGTTCACCGGATCTCAATTTTTTGCCCTAATCGTCGCAAATCAATTGCGGTACATTTGACGTTTCTTTTCCATCAGAAGCAGTTCGAAGCTGTATTCTGGAAGCGGAAAATTAGTCATCTGACACAGGGGTCAGTTTGTGCCACACAGCTGCTGCCACACATCGATTTACTATACCCGTCCAAAATAATGTACATGCACACACGTGCGTTTTGCCAGCCTTTTGGCACAGTCTCACGCTCTAATTGTAACGATTTAACGATCCCTGTAAATCCCCCATCCCTTACCCAATATCGTTTATAACGGCCCTCGGAAAATTGAAGAATTTTCGTACCCCGCACGAGGAACAACGTTTAGAGCGATGTGTGCTTGCGGGGGTGTGTGTGTTATAATTTAGGTGTTGGCTCGAAGAAGCGCGTGTCCCGGTGTGACGTGACACGCACACTTTTCCATGAACACCGTGCCCTTTTCCAAGCCTTTGTCCACGGTGAACATAACATATAGGTAAAGCTTCAGAAGGAAACACGCCTCCTGCGCGAAGCATGTCACTATCGCACAGGGGTTGAAATCCCGATGAGGGTTGCGAAGGGCTATTTCTCTCTCGCATCGCTTCGGCGTAACGATGCCGAACGGAAAAGCACACGCCTGTGGAATTCGATATTGCCGGTCGCCCACCCTCTGTGGTCCATTGTCGAAGCTATTCCATCGATCTTTAATCTCGCACGATGAGGGTAAACTCTAAACTTCGGAATTATTCGTTATATACGCGCTCTAGGGGGTTGCCAAAGACGTCTCTCTTTTCCGAGCTGCGCACGAATCCAAGCCACACATTGTCCTGCTATATTACACAATTACGCGCTGTTAAACGCCTTTCATATACATTTTCCAACGTTATTTCGAGTTGTAATAGACGCCGTTCAATTGCTGTTTCCCCTAGATAATTGAATCGCTAATTGCTGGTCATTCTATGTCAAATCGAACAATAGTTGGAATCAACCTCTTTCAATTCCGATGAAATTTGGTCAGAAATTTTCTTTTATCATTAAACGAAGTTCTACCAAAGGAAAAAAATTACAAATTTTTTTTTCGAAAGTTATGGAAAATTCAAAATTTTACCATTTTTTTAATTTTTCAAGTTTATTTTTTAAATATCTCAAAAACTATTGTAGTTACGAAAATCGTTATAGTTTCGTCTTAACGAGTATACTTGAGACTACGAAAAAAAATATTCCGAAATTTTTTTTTTTAAATGACGAATTCGGAGAAAATGTTTTTTTTTTAATCGTGAAAATCCACGATCAAGATTAAATTTCTGATTCAATTTTTTTAAATATAATACATTGTACTGATCTCAAAAGATACTGAAATTTTCGGAATTGCGTTTTTTTTTTAAGAATATGAATTTTTGAATTCTGATCACAACAATTTTTTTATTTTTTATTGTAAGTTAAGTAAAGTTGAGCAATCATGTAATTTTTGCTGCTTAAAATTACAAAATTACGGGATTGCTCAACTTTATTTGACTTGGAGGTAAAAAAAAAATTTTTTTTACTAAGATTCAAAAATTAACATTTTTGAAAAAAAAACACCTTTCTGAAAATTTCAGGATCTTTTAAAATCAGTACAAGGTATTATATAAAGAAAATTGAACGAAAAATGTAATGTTGATCGTGGATTTTCATGATTTTTAAAAATCCAAAATTCTCCAAAATCATTATTTTTCAAATTTTCTTTCGGAATTTTTTTTTTGTTAGCCCCAAGTATACTCTTGAAAACGAGCTCAAAACGATTTTTTCGCAATTATAATCGTTTTCGAGGTATTTCAATAATACATTTGAACAATTGAAGAAATGGTGAAATTTTGAATTTTGCATAACATTCAAAAAAAATTTAATTTTTGTCCTCTGATAGAACTTTGTTTAATGATAAAAGAAAACTTCTAACCAAATTTCATGGAAATTGAAAGGGGTCGATTCCAACTATTCGTCGATTTGACATGAAATGACCCATACATATGCGCTCAGGTATAACGAGCAAATCCCCGTTTTGCTCGTTACACCGGGGTTGTATATCTATATATGTGCACTCCGTTATTACGAACAAACCCTCGTTTTGTTTGTTGTAACGGGGCTCCAGTGTATATTTGACGCGGATTACTTCGAATTTTGTTTTTTGTTCTGACCATTTTTTGGCGATATCGGTAAATTTGTATTGTTCCGTTCACGATATATCGTTATCGTCTTTGCTATAACATATACCAGCTACATCTTGCACGCATATATAAGTAATATTTGGGGCCGAAATCGTGGAATGGGAGAATTGTTTTGCAGAGAGTGTGGCGCTATCTTTCTTTTTCCTCTTGCTCTCCTACGCGAATACGCCAAGACCCCCGCTAAGCCTTGTGTGCTCTGCTGTGTGTTACGCGAATTCACGCCGTCTGTCTGCGCTGGCACAATTTATTTATAAGCTCTCGTGTGGATGTAGGCGCATATGTGTTATATGTGCACGATAGACTTTCTCAGCTTCGAAAAAAACCGCCACTTATACGCATTATTCCAAGTCAACTTGACCAACACTTGAAACTAACTCTCTCCGTTTCTATTTATGGATTTTCCAGCCATTATACCGAGACTTTGGATCATTCCAAATTTTATCAGATTTTTTCGTACACAGGTATTTTTGAAAAATATTTTTTTTTCAAACAAAAACGCTATTTATAATTTTAAACGACTATCTGAAACCTACGATTTAAGATTGAATTGACATTTTTGGCTTGTAACTTCTGTGATGAGATTTCGACTTTTTTGAAGTTGTTTTTTGTATTTTCAAAATTTGGTGGCTTTTTGTTTTATGAAGCATCGATTATCAACAAAATAAGTGATTGGAGAAATGTGAAGAGTGATTCCAAGCCTCATCTACATTCGTGAAAGAGTTAACTGAGAAAAAAGTACAGTTATAATAACTAAATCCATTTAGTTGAAACAAATTTAGTTGATTCAATATTAAATTGTTTGAAATAATGAAACTATAACAAATTCAACAAATGGATTTGGTTAACCATAAGATATTATGAGGTGAACGAAATCATTTGGTCAATTTCTAGATACAGTTTAGTCCAATTTACAATTGACGTCAATTTGCACGTTACTGAGTTGCTGTACAAAAATATTTCGTTGATTTCTAGTATATTTTAACTAAATAAATTTAGCTGTAACGAACAAACAATTCGTATTTACAATCCCACCATTTATTTGGTACAAAGTTATTTATGTGATTGAACTGAAACTTTGCCCATTCAAGCAACGATTTAACCGATTTAACTAAAACTTCCACTGTATCTTTTTTGAATTACCAAAATGATCTCGTTGAACGTCCGGAAACAAATATTTGGTTGAGTCAAACAAATTTTTGCATTTTCAACAAAAAAAAATTTCTCAGTGTTGTAAACGAAATCCGAGGGGATGAGGGTTGGTTGAGTTGACTTGGAATACCCCATATATCCCGAGTTATATCCCAGCGGGGATAAGAAACGCGCCGTCCACTGAAATATGCAATGGACGGTTTTCCAAACGCGCCACACGCGGGGGTACACGGCTTTTATATTTCAAAGTTTCCTCGAGATATATACCAGGACACAGAGCATCGTTTCCACCCTCTCTCCTCCTATATCTTGGCGCACACAGATCCTGACGGGGTTAGGTTTATATATTAGACTGATTCAAAAAAAGCGACTATTTTCTGTTTTTCTAAGAAACGCATTGAATACTTTCAGGAAGGTGAAAAAAAGATGCCTGTTAAAATTAGAGCTCTTAATAACAATATTTAGAGGTCCCTTTTCGCATATTTTTATTTCCCATTTAAATAACGCGGGAAAAAAATTTCAAACTTTGACATTTTATATCTCAGTTTCAAGTCAATGCACCAAAAAGAACGACACACGTTCTTGTAGAGAATTGAACGCTCTACAAAAAAGATCTCTTATGATTTTTCGATAAGCTCACTCCTTCAAAAGTTATTCACGTTTTAATTTATATATATATATATATATATATTAGAGACTGTGAATATGGATGAGCTTTTGTCGGTAATTTCTTTAAAAAATAAGAAATTTATGTCAATGCAATTTAAACTTTTGTTTCAGGAAAGATTTTACGATATTTAGTAATAGTTTCAACATTTTCCCGGAAACTAAAACAAAAAGTGGAATTTACTCTATATTCAAATTTATCCTTGAATAACTTTTGAAGGAGTGAGTTTATCGAAAAATCACACGAGATCTTTTTTCTAGAGCGTTCAATTCTCTACAAGAATATGTGTCATTTATTTCGGTGCATTGACTCGAAGCCGAGATATAAAATGCCAAAGTTTGAGTTTTTTTTCCGGTGTTGTTTAAATGGGAAATAAAAATATGCGATGAGGGACCTCTAAATATTTTTATTAAGAGCTCTAATTTTAACAGGCATCTTTTTTCACCTTCCCGAAAGTATTTAATGCGTTTCTTCGTAAAACAAAAAATGGTCGCTTTTTTTGAATCAGTCTATTATATATATCAAGAGAAGGAAGAAAACACTCAGTTTTTCTTCTAGTTATCTTCTCCTTGACGTGGTTTAGGGCAGATGTGATGTTGCATTCTAGGATTGTTTATATAAGTGTAATTTCGTTCCAGAAGGACCCTCCAAAGTCTCAAGTATCTCGCAAATTTTTCTCTCTCATGCCATATCAGCGGCGATTTAGGGTCAATTGAGCAAAGTAGGAACATTGCATTTGATATCAGCTCTAACTTATCTAACGTTTCATATTCTTAGGGGAGTATTCTGGTCTAGAATTTCGGAAAAATATTTTTTGTAGTGTATTCTTAAAGTTTCGACCTTTAAGAATATATCCTCGAAAGGAAATGTTTGAATTCCAATAATTTACGGAGTTATAGCTCTTTTAGTAAGTAGTGGATTTTATTACCACGTGGCGATTACCTTAAAATCCAATTCTTCAATATAAATTTATAGCAGAAAACAAAGGATAGAATGTTATAAAAGTGAAAACAAATCTACCATCGGCAATGGCGGTATAACAATGTCGATATACAAAAACGGTATTAACAGCGAATCATTAACGACCAACGATGATTTCATTAATTATGCTCGATGCGGTTTGAAGGTCTTTCGCGAAAATCATCACTACGTTGGTTGAGGGCAATCGCCGGGTTTTCGCCCTCGGTAGATTTACACATGCGCGTTCATCGACGCATTCCCACTATATTCGGAATATTTAATAAGGCTGATAATGTTTGTTAATATCCGGATGTTGTATACGAACGATGGTTGTTCACACTCCAATGAACTCTCACTCTCTCCGCAGCAAATGCGTATACCTTTTTATTTTTTCAACCCTCTCTCAGCGTATCCGACGATCGCCACCCCTTGGCTGAATGTGAGGCTCGAATATCGAAGGCAATCAAATATCGATTCCAGCTCTGCTCTCCCTCATTCTTCCTCTCACTTCCGTTACTGCAGGGGAAGCACATTGTTCACTCGTTTGCTCGCCGCAATTATCGCTTCCTCTCCCGAATTGGTGAGATCAATAAATTATTTTTCATCATTTTACCTTTAATTATTCTCCTTGGACGTTCGTGACCCACAATATTGGAAGAAAAAGCATCTTAAATCACGATTAAGGTAAACGTCCCAATTCGCGTCCATCTAAGAGGCGACGAAAAAGTCAACCTGTTTTCAATAACGACTATGACTGTTCGAAAGCTTGAAGTCTCTAGTTTTCAAAACACACGGTGTAGTTGTTGCTACAATTAGTTGTTTATTCGTAATAATTGAAAATGCCGAGAAATGTAAATGTACCAGTACCCGACCAATGATTTTTCTATATGACCCAATATCCGACCACACATTATGAGGGGAGGGGAGGGGGTAAATTGAGAAAAATGCGTCTGTGCTCGGAGAATGTGTCACCGAAATTTTGAGGTTATGCACGAATAATATACATGTCAGCAGATGTCCGGTTAATGGGACTGAACATAGTCGTGAGCAAGTACCGATATCCGGATACATATGGTCGGTTATCGGTACAAGATACATTTCGTATGTACCAATGACCGGACAAGAAAATTGAGTACTTAAAACGCATTTTCGGCTAATTGAGACAACATGACCAAATTCGTGGTATCTTTCCGAATAAAAACAGCTAGGCTCGCTTCGAAAACAATAAAAACCACTTCGAAATAGCTTCAATGAGATATCCCGATTCCTTAATACTTCAGCTTGGATAAAAGCTTTCGTGGCCCGAATAATACGTGTGCTGTCATATTTATCCAAAATTAAACTACAGACGATTTTTAATATTAAGAGTAGTGTCGTATCCGCAGATTATGAATCCTGGATATTAAATCAATTCACAGTTTAAGATTTCTCTTACGCTCAATTTGCTGAAATATTGGCTCAAGTGTCCGGATACTGGGACGTCGTCGGGTATTGGAACGTTTGGGACAACCATGAAACGAAGGATGAAGGAAAAAGTTAAAACTTTGTGATATCCGCTGTCCTTTTGTATTTATTCTTTCTGGCAAACTTTTACGATGCCATTGACATGATGTCCATTTTTTTTTCTCCTCCATCTTCAAGTGCAATCGTAGAGATTTATGCGATTTTGATCTTGGACGAAGGTGTTCTGGCGCAATGTGTGAGAGAGTGCGAATCCTCAGGAGTTTGCGACAACCGCGTCTATCAATATTCAGTTATGGTAAACGTCGTTCACGGTTCAACCACGCACGTTTATGTACGATACAGCATTATACATACATGGGTAAATATCCATATACATTGATGACTGGCGAACAGAAGGTTGTGAGCCAACCTAACTCAAAATGCTGAGGCGCTTGCTCTGCGCCCTTTTCGGTATTATCAACATGTATATCTGTATATATATATAAACCTTATGTGCAATACCTCCGTTCTACCGTACCAGAACGTCTGGCCCGACGAATAGAGGCATATAGAGAGAAAGAGAGAGAGAGAGGGTGGGAGGGAGGGAGGGAGGGAGTATGTACGATACATAATGCGCATCCCTTGGGTGCGTGTGTCCACGAGCGCAGGAAGGCTGCCCCTGAAACCAAGGGCTGATGGGGTGTGCAACAGAGCAGTAGAAGGGTCACCGTGCATTGTAGATTCGACGTAGAATGCACACCTTGATAGACAGTTCAAGTCCCGGATTTGAGGCTGTCTCACGTTTGTGTGCGTTTGCACACACACATGTGTTTATGTCTCATTGTCTCGTGTCAAAAGATTCGATCATGTATGCACGTTGGACCATTGATTGGAGTCGAACCTCCCTTTACAGAGGAGAATTACACCGCTTTGGGAAAAGAACACATTTTAGAGTCGAGGTTACCATTTTTTGGGCTTCGGTAATGGTTGTTTCCGTTCTTAAATGTGGCATGATTTCACAGTTCTGTTATTTTAATAATCGTTTGTTCCTCCAGGAGAAATATATTATTAGGGCAGATGGCAGTGCATTTCCGGTTAGTCTTATCTGCACACATTTATCAATTTTTGTGGAATCACGATGATTCTTTGCTCGTCTTATGAACTTTTATTATTTTATGAACTCTCGGCACATGGTTATCATTATAAAGTTAGAATGTTGACTCATAGTTATCAATAGAAAGTTAGTAACATCGAGTGAAAACGATGAATGCGCTTTGGATCGGTTCAACTGAGAGACATCAATCTTCTAATTCGATGCTTACCGTAAAACGGGGCTACTTTGTTGGTGTTTCGGAAGTTTTTTGGTCGTAACTTTTTTTTAACGTCCAAAATTATTTTTTTCTTGCTTGAACAGAACAATGTGTCCTTTGGCTATAAAATTTATAACAATAGCAAGCCCCACTGGACCCTCACAATTTTATACATTTAGAAAAAAAAAGCCGAAGTAACCCCGAGTTTGGGACTACTTTGGAGAGGCATTGAAATGCAACTTATTCCAAAGATCCACATCGTAAATGCAGCTTTGACATAATTTCGATAAAAAAACAATAATATTTTATACATTGTACATGAAATTAAATGAAAAGCAACGATTTTTGACAATGAATTCGTCATTTTTATTGAAGAAATATTTTACATAAAAATACCAAATACTTAGGCCCGAATTTTAAGTTCTTAAGATCAAACTTGAGATCAAACTTTCTATTGAACTCAAATTTGAATGTTATGTCGAACTCAAGTTCAAATTTAAGATGAATTTCAAGTTTGAACTCAAGTATCATTAAAAGTTTATACTTATGTGCAAACTTTAATGCGAACATCAAATCGACCTTAAGTTCAAACTTAAATTGGGTTTGAGGTTTGACCTTGAGATCCATCTTGAGCATGAACTTAAGTTCGATCAAACGTCTTTCATCGCCTCCCTCAACCGTGTTATTTTAAATTAGTTGTGAAAATAATTAAGTACGATCAAACTTAAGTTTAAGCTCAAGATGGATCTTAAGCTCGAACTTCAAACCAAACTTAAATTTGAACTTAAGATGGATCTGAAGTTCGCAGTAAAGTTTGAACTTATGTATGAACTTACAATGGCACTCAAGTTCAACTTACGATTCATCTTAAATTGGAACTTAAGTTCGATCTTAAGTTCCAACTTGAGTTCCACGGAAAGTTCGATCTTAGGGTAGGACTTGTGACTTGAAATTCGGGCCTTACAGATGTGACAGACGTTGGAGTCGTTCTTCTTGCCCTTCTTCATTCCCTTCATGCGAATGTCATCATCGATTGTTCGGACATCTTGACTTGTTACACATATCTGTGTACCTGGTTTATGAATGACTTTTTTTCCTCTTCTACCCACTCCCCACACCCCCTCCCAACCCACAAGGTTACGAGGGTTCACTGCGCACACGTTTTTACCGTATTTTGCTGCTCGTCACACACACACGAGCAGTAATTTAGTACATGCCCTCATGAACCAGAGACGCCCAGTTGTCTAATACTTCTTGTGTAAAGCATCGTGTAAGCCGCGTGTTAGAAGTATGCTGGTATGCTCGACGTGCCAGAATCTCTCTCATTGACACGCGAGATGAGAAATTCCAATGAAAATTCAACACACACACACACACACACACAAAAGCTTGAGCACAGAACGTCGCGTTTTCGACAGCCAAGTTGGTATACAGGCATTTATGTCTGTTACCTCGAGGCACGTTTGGAGCATAATATGGTACTTTGCCAACATAAATATCGCTACCCGCACATTCGTGTGACTGAATTTTTGAATTTCCGCGCGGTATCGCAAGTTTTCCGAAATTAATTTCTTATCATTCACGATCTGATACATTGTGGTTTATTGCGAATTGAATATACATGGAACATGATTTATTCACGTTTATTTATTCATAGTTTGAAAACGCACGGTGATGTGGACACACCGAGGCACGTTTATGCATATACAATCGAGAGAAATTATTACGGCGCAAAGGGCGAACAACGGAGATACGAATGACACGAGAAATATATATTATCGGCTCTCGTTTTGGCCGAAACTCAATGTAGCGAAATTTTATGCAAAATTCTATACAATTTTCATTCACGCCGCGCATTTCATCATCGAATAATGTAAATATGCATTATGCGAATTAATTTTCATTTTAAACACAAATAAACGTGAGGGAATGAACATTTTGTACGAATTTATTTGAATGTATTGTTCAAATTTTTAAAGTGGAAATGAAAATATTTACGAATTCATTTAAATGTACTGTTCAAATTTTTAAAAATGTCAACGAAACCAAAATGATATTTTGGAAAAAGATATTTTTTAAATTAAATTATCGTTCTTTGTCATTGTGAATCCAGTCGAGCAACGATTGTATCAGTGTATGTATCAATTACTGGCCGATGGTTTTCCGTTGCCCAAGCCAACAGTGGCGAGTCATTTGTCTTTAGTTTTTCGCGTTTCGCTGGGCTATAATATCTATGTTCTTGCATTCTTCGGCTCTTCTGGACGATTCTGTGTGGATAAGCCGAAATTCGGGAAACCGGGACACACGAAGCCGGCGAACCGAAGACAATAAGCCAGTGGGGTTATGGCAGTTTATACCGAATCTATATAGGCATACATGCGCGGATATTCAGTGAACCAAAATACAGTCGGACCTCTTGAACCTAAACCCCTCCTGAAGCATATTTTTGCTGCTGTTTCTCTCAGAAGAAATCTTGAAGGACTTGATGGTACGCCTAATTTCCACTATCTAACGTGATGCCCATAGTTAATCTAATACCTGATCCTCTATCCATGGTGATTCGTAATGGTGGAATATTTCCTGCTCTAAATTTATTTGAGCCAATGACTTTACAAGATGGAGATGCGAAGGTCAATAGTTGCGGTTGCACTATTTTTAGCTAGAATTACAATAAAGTGTAGGTAACGTGAATCGCACCCTAGAAGACTATATTTACGACAGTTTGAGGAATTTTCACGATTTTCAGTGCTTTAAATTAAAAATATGGTAATTACAACTATGAAGATTATAGCTTTAAGTATAAGTCCATCCCGTTTATTGGTTCCGGTCATTATAAGATGTAGAAGGGATTCTGTAGTGAAGGAATTCGTGTTAAGGCGGAATTCTGGTCTAGAATTTTGAAAAATTCTTTTTTTTTCATATTCTTAAAGTTAAAACTTTAGGAATGTATCCTCCGAAGAAAATTTTTTAATTCCAATAATTTACGGAGTTATAGCTATTTTCGTGATGTAGCAACTATGTCCGTCACGTCGGAGAGTAACTTTAAGAGAGCAGTCTGGTCTAGAATTTTGAAAAAATCAAGTTTTTTTTGCATATTCTTAAAGTTTAGACCTTTGAGAATATATCCTCGAAAGAAAATGTTGAATTTCCAATAATTTTCGGGGTTATAGCTATTTTAGTGATGCAGCAACTACGTCCATCAAGTCGGAGCGTGATTTCAAGGGAGTATTCTGGTCTAGAATTTTTAAAAATCAATTTTTGTTCTCATATTCTTAAAGTTTAGACCTTCAAGAATATATCCTCGAAAGGAAATTTTTCAATTCTAATAATTTTCGGAGTTATAGCTATTTTAGTGACACAGCAACTACCCCTATCACGTCGAGGCAAATCGAACTAAAGATGTTTTTCTCAAAATGACTTTTCTCAACATGGCTGACATGATATCTCAAGTCCTACTTAACTGATTTAACTTGAAATTTTTTACCAATCTTCAATATATAACCCTCTATCGAGAGAGTCGACAAACGCCGTTTTTTAGTCAGACAGCCGCCATTTTGCGATTTTTTTTTGTTTTCTCTGAGGCCCCATCACATCACATTTACACTATCACATTCTTACTAATTAAGAATCTTTTTATAAAATTTCGTATCAGATGACTACACGGAAAAACGACTTAGTTGATCCAACCAATCATTTAGTGTTCCGAGTGCAAGAAGGGAAATTGGTTGGATCAATTAGATAATTGGTTGGATCGACTAAATGGTTAGTTACCACAACTATGTCGGTTAAATAACTAGTCGACGATCCAAGCAACTATCTAGTTGATCTAACCAACTTCTCTTCTGGCGCTCGAAGCACTAAATGTTTGGTTGGATCGACCCGTGTAAAAAAAATTAGTCTATATTACGTCTACGATTAGTCTCTCACGTAGTCTACGAAAAGTCTCTCTAATGGAACAATATAGACTTTGGATATAGACTTTCCAACGAAATTTACATTCCACAATAAGTGTCTCATAAGTCTATATACTAATAAGTCTATATTCATATAGACTTATAAATCTATATGAACATAAATTCATAACCCGCTCTTATTTAGGCTTTCAAAAGTTATTTTTTAAAATATGAATATCGAATTATGAGTATAATTCGTTATTTATGTAGACTTATAAGTCTACATAAATATAGACAACTGAATGTGAATTCAGGAATCGAACTTATTTTGTCTCTTAAAAGTCTTTCAAAAGTCTCTCTTTTAGAATAAACACAAATGATATTTGTATTTATTCGCCGCAAATGTAACTCCAGGATTCCTGACACCTCATAATTTAATTCGAGGATTCCTGAGCCCTCATAAGCCCAGTGGCCGTTCATAACTTAACTTATGAGGGTTCATGAATCCTGGAATTAAGTTATGAGCGGTCATTTAACTTATGAGGGGTCAAGAATCCTGGAATTCAATTTGGGCGAAAAAAATACAGATATCATTTGTATTTATTCTAAAAGAGAGACTTTTGAAAGACTTTTGAAAGAGAAAATAACTTCGATTCATGAATTCTCATTCAGTTGTGAAGTCCCGACCCAAGTCTATATTTATGTAGACTTATAAGTCTATATAAATATTGACTTATGCTCATAAGTCGATATTCATATTTTAAAAAAATGACTTTTGAGAGCCCAAATGAGAGCGGGACATGAATTCACGTTCATACAGATTTATTAGTCTACATGAATATAGACTTATTATTATATAGACTTATGAGACACTTATTGCGGAATGTAAATTTCGATGAAAAGTCTATATCCGAAGTCTATATTGTTCCATTAGAGAGACTTTTCGTAGACTACGTGAGAGACTAATCGTAGACTTAATATAGACTAATTTTTTTTACACGGGGACTAAGTCGTTTTTTCCGTGTAGAAAGGTTGCAGTCATGTCAACCAACAAACCCCCTTTTTTTACCCCCAACTTTACCAGCTTATAACTTATTTCATTTTAATTTTATTCCCCGCATATTTGTTTGTATCTTGTCAAAATATTAACAAATATGTTGTAAATGGTAAACATATATTTTTTTTTATCGAGCTCATCAAAGCGCTCGAAATGTATGTCCCTAGACCAGAATACCGCTTTAAAAGTAGTAGTTACCTCTGCGAATAGAGATTCACGGTTAACCAATTATGAGAGTATATCAAGTTAGAGACCTTTGACTGTCCGTACATTTATTCGCACATGCACAGACACATATATGTCCATATAAATACAAGTATACAGAACTTGAGTGAGTAGCTGCGGTAGATGCAGGCGGTACTCCCCGTCCACCTACGAATTGAATGCCGGTGCCAAATGGGACGCAAATACAATGAGGCACGTAAGAGGGAGACGGATAGATGTACGGACTGCGCCTCCTCACTGAATATCTTCCCTTCCTGCACATAAGTATATGTCTATACATATATATATATATATATATATCTGGGAGGCACGGATGAAGCTTTTCCCTTGGCTCACGCCAGTACTCTGATAAAAGCCAATAATCCGCGTAGCAATAGAAATCCTCAAGTACCCAATGTTATATTATGGGTTTGAGTGTATGTGCATCGCGAAATGGGCTTGCATTCTATTCGCGAGGGACCGAGAGTTGGAGAGAGAGAGAGAGAGAGAGAGAGAGAGAGAGAGAGAGAGAGAGAGAGAGAGAGAGACATCCCTTTTCCTTTGGCTCTCCCTTGACTCGAAATCTCCGTATGTGCATATATATGGCTCATCTGTACGTGTATATAAACATATTACGTGTATCTCATTCTCGAACGTTGTCTTTGCTCGTCTCTAGGCTAGTCTCGTAGATCTCGAAACTGGCGCTTTCGCGAGAGCCTCGAAATACAGTACCCAGCATATATGGCCACCGATTTCGTATTGTATTGATACGTACACTGCCGCTCAAAAGTTTGGAAACGCCAGTCAATAAATAATCGTTGTTTATGGCGTGCCAAATGTTGCTGAATTTTTTTAGATTTTCATTGTATCACGAATTACGGAAATTTCAATCGGATACATTTTTTCGTTGGAACGTCATCATCAGAGTTTTCAGCGAAAAATAGTTTAAAAAAAATGTCATAGGAAAATTCTAAAATAATTCCAGGCGATGTCGTGTATACGTACGCTACTTTTTTGATACTTGTCATTTTCTCTCAAACTCTATAGTTTTGAAGTTACGTTGCATCTTTCAAAATTTGTTTTTTTAGCCAAAAGTGAAACAACTTTGCCAGAAAAAATCGTACGAAAATTTTTAAGAAACGAAAATTGAGCGTCTGCTAACCTTTTTAAATATACCGTAGATAAGAAAGATAAAAAAAAATGTCCTTAAGTTATGCGCCCAATTCGCGATGGTCGAAAAACGGCCGAAAAACGGTCACGTAGGAAAATGCGTACCGGATAAAAAAAAATAATAGAAAATATTTAAAAAAAAGTTAAATAAAACTGAATTCCTTTCCGTCAAAACGCTTTTTCTAAAATTCGAATATCTTTTTTTTTGACGAAGTTATGCAACTTCTAGTGCCGCAGGAAATATTGACTGGTGTTTCCAAACTTTTGAGCGGGAGTGTATATCTATATATTTGGGAACTTACACGCAAATGGAAATCGGAAGCTAGTATAATTCAAGGGTATTTTATGTTTCTTCTTGCAGGATGTATATTTTACGTGCTCAAAGGACACTTTTTTTATTGCTTCAATTTATTTTCATTGATATCAATACTATTCGTCATCCTGATAGCTTCGTACATTGTTTCTCATTTGCGTCAAATGTGAGTTGCGAATTTTTATCCATTAGCCCATAAATACGTCGGCAGGCCACTTTTTTTTATGTTTGACAAATAACCTCAATGCAAAACAAAAAGCCAAAATGTAAAAATGAAAATTGATAAAAATCAGTAAATAAACAATTTGAAAACCAATGCTAGGCTTGAGCTGTGAAAAATTGAATTTTGGAAATGGATAAGCACAATTTTAGAGGCCTATAATTTCTTAGAAAAGGTGCGTCACTTTTGGATGGTGTCAAAATTAACTCGTTTGTTTAATTTTTTTTTTAATCCACATGGAGGAAGTCACCTTAATGTTAGTCGAATGGCATTTAATTCACATACTTAGTTCCCTTAAAAAAAATTAACGAAACAAAACTCTGATTTTTCTGGTCCCTGGAGCATTCCCACCCTTATTTTTCTTTTTTACGTTAACATTATTAACAAAAGGATTTGATACGAGATACAAATAGGTATGCAATTGTAGGTCTGTTATGTCACCGCACACAAGTCACTCGTACAAAATTTTACCACCGACCGGACGTGCTCCGCTAGACTCGGTTATCTACAGGACTTAACCACCCCCTCGCGCTAACTCCCATCGCCTCATCCCTTTTCACCCTTTCCTCTTTCACCCTTTCCTCTTTCGCGGTGGCACACATATACAGAGGGCATGCACTATACTCGTATCCATTATGCTCCGAGGGAGTTATGAGGCCGACGTTTATTGGCTAACTTGTAACCCACCCCCTCACCCCCCCGGTTTGCAACGCGCGGGCGGACCTGAATTATTTCACCCCCGGTCCTTATACCACCGTCGACCCCCCCCCCCTCTCACTCTCTCTCTTTCTGTCGCAATGATTCTCTCGCTCTCGTAAGTTTATTTCAATTTAGCCTCGGGATCCAAGCCGCGAGGCCTCTCTTGGATTTACGATAGGTATATAAACCCTTCGCCCAACCCTGCACACTTAAACTTTTTTCACCTCGGTGAATGAAAGTCCGGCGTTTCTCAATGCCCCCCGGATACAATCGACGGACATTGGATACCGTGGTTTACATCAAGTTTCTAAGAACTATGTTGATATCGTTAATTTCAAGTTTTACCCTAGCTTTCCCGCTACTTTCCCCACGAGAATTTCGAATATGCAACTGGGCTTCACGATATTGCGATCTTAAGGGGTAACGACTGATATAGCAAAAGATGAGATTGGGAATATAGTAGAATATAGTAGAAACATAATTATGTTTTTCGTATTACTTAATAGAAAAAAAATTAATTATGTTTTTCGTATTTTTTCAAAAAAAAATAATTGACAAAAAATTGATAATTCACAATTGATAATTGACAAAAAAAAATTTGACAATTATCAAATTTTAAGGATTGATTGATACTTTGGTTTCTATTAAGCTTTTTGAGGCATGTTTTTGTTAACACAAAAATCATGAAAAATCGTTTTGAAGTAGATATCCTACAATTCATTTTTGTAACTTGAATTAATATTTTTATGACAAATTTAGATATCATTTTAAAGTGAATTCCCCATTTTTTTAAATATCTTTATGTAATTCGAAAAATTTGTAAAAATAAGTTAAAATTTGTACATGAAAGTGGTATAAAATTTGTAAGTTGAATATCAAGTTGTGCAAAGAATTGTGGGATATCCCGTTTTTTCAGTGTAACCTCGTACTGTGAAGCCTTGGATAATCCTATAATAAATTACATCGTATTAAGGAGGTTCTATCGATTTTTATGCATTAGATAAATTTCAAGTTTAATTGTTTGGAAAAATTGTATCTGCTGATTTTGCCGTTACTTTGTATATACTATTATGATTATGGCAATAGAACCTCCTTAACACACTTGAGGCCATCTTTGTCGAAAAATAAAAAAGTTATGATTTTTTTTTCGTAAAAGTTGTTATTTTTGCAGTTTTTTGGATATTTCAATTTTTCTATCATATTTAACTTTGATATCTTACTATGAATCCTGTATAACTTTGGGAAGTAACCTCTTAAGAAGTTCTAAAAAAATTTGCAAGGGAAAATATTAAATGGTATATTTTTTATAAGAATTTTTATCGCTGGGGTACAAACGACCCCAGCGTGTAAATTACGTTATTCTGCAGAAGTGTGTTAAGTAAAGCTTAAACGGGAATTAATAACCCAAAATTAGGTATCCTCGACTACGAATGATGGAAAAACATTGGTTTACTTGAATCTCACACTGAGACAAATTTTTTGTTGAAGATGCAAAAATTTGTTTGACTCAACCAGATATTTGTTTCCGGACGTTCAACGAGATCATTTTGGTAGTTCAACAAAAATACAGTGGAAGTTTTAGTTAAATCGGTTAAATCGTCGCTTGAATGGGCAAAATTTCAGTTTAATCAAATAAATATCTTTGTACCAAATAAATTGTGTGATTGAAAATACGAATTGTTTTTTTTGTTACAGCTAAATTTATTATAGTTAAAATATACTATGAATCAACGAAATATTTCTGTACAGCAACTCGGTAACGTGTAAATTGGACCAAACTGTATCTGGAAATTGACCAAATAATTTTGTTCACCTCATATCTTATGGTTAACCAAATCGATTTGTTGAATTAATTATAGTTTCATTATTTCAAACAAATTAATATTGAATCGACTAAATTTTTTTCGAATAAATAGATTTAGTTGTTTTAACTGAATTTTTTTCTCAGTGCAGTGCCTTCAAGTGACCCCCCATCAAAGTGGAAAAAAGGCAAGAGAAAATGCCAAAGAGGATCGAAAAAGTAGTGCGAAGGAATTATAGGAAAAAAAGGAAAAAGAAAATTGGTCATGAAAAAAGCAAATTGAGTGAGGTTCGACGTAATAGACGTAGAATCACCGTAATTGCGCGAACGCAGTAGTTTAGAACACAGAAAGGGTTCCACGGCAATTTCGTACACAGCAACAGTCCAGTGACGAGAGCGTATTCGGGTCGTTTCGCCATCTCTCGTACCCGAAGCGTTCACTCGCAATTAGAAAAATTCGATTGATTGTCAATAGAGGCACGATTGCCGACGCGTCCTATTGCTCCGATACGCGAACGAGCGATCGCGAACGCCGCGAGGGTGCAATGGGCCTTTTGATTCCTAGGTGCACTGTCCCGATAAAAAACTGGCGATGAAAGGAACGTTGAACGAGAAATGAAAAAAAGAGGTAATAAAAAAAAAAAAAAACGGAAGCGACGATATTCTGCCAACTAAGCGAGAGGAAGAGGTATTTTCACTGTTATGCTCGTGACTCGAGCGAGATTGAACATTTCCCGAAGTGTGTAAAACTGCGAGATACAGTTTCTCCGGAATCCAAACAATTCAAAAATCACGCAACTCTTTTTTCGCAATTGCGCTGGTTCATGCGCGCACTCCGCGGGCGACAGCGTAGGATTCGATTACTTGAAATAAAAAATTGGGGGTCCGACAGAAGGGAACAATCGACGTTGATGGAATTTGCTGGAGGATCCGTAATGGTTTTATTTCCAAGTGCGATATACCTAATATCTAATACCTTTGACATTACTCACAGACCAGATCTGGAGTCAACAACTTGATTCCATAATGAATGGATTTTTGCATGGATTTTTTGAATACTTAAATACCGCAATTCCCAAAATGTGCGACTGGTCCTGAAAATGTCGAACAACGAATCTCAATACACTTGAAATCCTTTCACAGATCAAACTTGATTTTATTCAATGTCGTGACATTATATTCTGTTCCTTTGAGAAAACAAAAACATTCTTCTGCTAAATAGTAAATCCCTGTCAGACCCGAGACTTTCTTGTATTAGAAAAATGTCTGGAATTAGTTGTTCCCTTTTTTCAATTAAGATAAAAATAGTATATAATAAAATTGAATGAATTGAAGTTTAGGCGGTGAATGTCAGAGATAAAGGACCTTTTTTGGTCCATAAAAGAAATCTAGGCTAGACATCAATCCCATTCAGACATTGGATGCTGAATAAATGACTCACAAGTAAAGTTGTAAATAATGCATTATATTAATAATGCATTACTGTATTCATTACCCATTACACTGCGTAATACGAAATGGATAAGTGTGTCATTACAAAATACAAAAGTAATGTATAATGAATGCGTGTTCCATTACAAATAAAAAAGTAACGTGTAATGGATGCATATGCCATTACAAATAAGAAAAGTAATGTGTAATGGGTGCATGTGTCATTACAAATAAAAAAAATAACGTATAATTAATGGGTGCTCCATTACAAATTACAATTGAAAAGAAAAGTAATTAGTAGTGGAGAATATTCCATTACAAATAAAAAAAATTGCTGTGCTCGTATTAGAAACTTGCACATTGCTGTTTCATTATTTTTAATTTTTTATGTTTAATATTTTTAATTTTTTAATGAAAATAATTTGTGTGTATCAAGTTTTTGTCAACTTTACTATCGTAGTGGTAAATATATGAATAGTGTATATTAACTTAATATACACTATTACAATTACAGTGGAGTAAAAATTACTCCAAAAAATCACTGTTCATACATTTACTACTACGATAGTAAAGTTAACAAAAACTTGATACATACAGATTATTTTCATTGAAAAATTAATAAACTTAATAGACTTACCTTTGAGCAAAATAGTGGCTGCTTCAAATTATCGTAGAAACACACTAATTTGTAATGGAGCACTCATTCATTACACGTTATTTTTTTTATTAGTAATGGCACACGCATCCATTACATATTACTTTCATTACTTGTAATGGAACATGCATACATTACACATTACTTTTTTTTATTTGTAATGGAACACGCATCCGTTACACATTACGTATTTTTATTTGTAATGGAACATTCATTCGTTACACGTTATTTTTGTAATTTGTAATGGAAAACTTATTCAATGCACGTTGTTTAAAGTAATGGGTATAATGCATTACTTTTACATTACTATTTTCAAAACTCTGCTCCCAAAATTAGGGGTTGAATAAATTGCTCAAAACGCTAAAATATAAGGAGGCTATAAACAATATTTACGAAATCTCTGATCGAAAAATGGCCTCACCAGACATAGAATACTTCCTCCACATGAGTCCACAAAGAGGCCGAACATATTCACCGTTTATAGCCACATTTTTGTACCTCGTATACTCGAAGCTCGACAAGTGTCGTGCGCGCTTTTCATCGTTCGCCACAGCGAGCAAAATTCTCGGTCATTTGCGCGGTTTCTTCGACATTTTTTAACGATGTTCCACCAACGATACGAAAGTGTTAGGTATCGAGAATCACGAGAAGTCTTCGACGACAAGAAGTTGCCATTGCTCGTACGACGAAAAATCGTGAGACGACGCAGAAGTGAAGACGTGTGTGGCTCAATTGAAAAGTTGCATCGAGGAAACCGTTCTTTCTTGAAGAAGTTGCAGAGGGAACCATAGCAGAGTAGCAGAACTAGAGTGCAACATTACGGAGAAAGGAACTAAGGGCGTGTGGAGTGAATGAAAAAAAAAAGATGAATAAAAAAACGAGTAGTTCAGGAGAACGGCAGAGATCGGGAAGGAAAAATATAAAGCGACGAACGATACAGAGGGAAGAAGAGGGAATGAAAAAATAAGAGAGAGAGAGAGAGGAGTAGAGAAGAAAGTGTAGTCGCGTGCCAAGAAAAAGAGAGGAAGCAAGGAATTGAGTCCGGAAAATCCGGCCGTGGGCAGAACGTTCATTGGCTTCAGTTTTCTACTTTCGAGCATTGAGATAGAAAGAGAGAAAAAGGACGAGAGACAGAGTGGAATAAACATATAGGGGTTGAATGTCCATGAGAAAATGCCGAGGGTAAAGGCGGCAGACTCGGAATGTTCAGTACCATGATTTGACCTCACGTTTCGGGGGCTTCTTCAGGAGCCAGAGGAGAAAAAAATGTTTCTGACCCTCACCGCAACCTCATTTTTATCTCCTTCCTCCTCGTTCATCCCCTCGGTATCTTTTTTTTTTTTTTTACTTTATTTACGAGCCAAAATGTCAGTCGAATGACCCCGCAATGTTTCACGCACCCTCGAACCCGGCGCGCGTTCCCGTATTCAAATTGTCCAGCGGGACACAAAAGGCTCTCCTCTTCTCCATTCGCAAAAATATCCACGCACATATTCAGAGACGCAGATACGCGTCTGGGAGGGAACCGCTGCGAGTCCTGACGAGGCGAATGGGGAGGATGGCAGGACGAAATACGAAGACGAAGAGGGTAAACGTGACGAGGGAAAACTCGCGATTTTCTACCGCTATTATATTTATATACGAGGTATTACATAGAAATGGACTTTGTGTGCGGGAATCGCTTTTATATGCCGGATATGAGGTACCACTGTAGACTTTTTCGGGAAGCAAGGACCTGTCTTCCACAAACGAGACAATGTTCCACGTCGAGGGTTTCGTGGATGAGGGTTTCGTAATACATGTCGAGAAATGGACATCGGGACTGGGATCTCTGTTCTCGAAAGCTCCTCGAAAAGTTCCTCCTCAGTCGCTGATTTGGAAAAAAAAAAAAATACAATAACAGACACTCTGAGCTAATTTGAAACCTAAAACCTGATTTTTAAATTATTATTCAGTCTTCGCTACGTTAACCCTTACTTGACAGACTGGGGTACGAAACACCCCAGGCCTAAATTTCCTTAACTTTAAGTACCGAAATTTAAAAATATGCAAATTTGAAATTTGCACGTAGCTTCCTCATTTTCTTCCGTCGTTCCTCAACCCTCCTTTATGAGGATCTCTTTGACCATCTTGATGACATATATGTTTATTATCATGGCTTCCTCATAAAGGAAGCTTCACGAACGACGGAAACAAATGAAGAAGCTATGTGCAAATTTCAAATTTGCATGATTTTTTAGCAATTCCGTTCAATTACATTATCAATTGTTTTTGTCGTCCAGTGTATTGGTGCTAAAGAAGTGAACTCGATAGCTGCTAAATTGGGAAACTTAGTGTTGACAATTATTTTTCTAAAATTTCAAAAAAATTTTGAGAACGAACATCTTGATCGTTTTTCACCAAATTTAACTCTAACCATTCTTATCATACAGTGTATTTGTGCAGAAAATTTTAGCTTGATACTTCTAAAAATGCGAATGTTGGAGAGCTAACAAAATTTTTATGAAATTTTCAAAAAAAAATGTTAACCGAACCTCTCACGCGTTTTCTATGAAATTCAGTATTATTTTTCATTGTCATTGAATGTATTGTCACAAAAAAATTCAGCTCGATAGATGCAAAATTACAAAAGTTAGAGAACTTACAAATTTTTTGCGAAAATTAATTTTTTTTTAAAAACCGAACCTCTTAAGCGATTTTTCCCAAATTCAATCCCAACCGTTCTCATTATAAAGTGTATCTGCACATAAAATTTCAGGGTGGTAACTGCAAAATTACGAAAGTTAGGCGACTAACAAACAATTTACAGAAAATACAAAATCCAGCCAAATAAACAATTATTTTGCAATTAAAAAAAAAACATTGCACTGAGAACAGGGACATACGTAGTCTACTTGTATACTCAATTTCAAGTCGATCGCCCAAAGCGTTCTCCAGATATATTCGTTTTAAGGAAAGCACAAAGCGTACACACACACACATACGTTCTGATATTTTTTCAAAATATGATTTCTCGACGTTTTGGGACATTTTGAACATACTGACATGAAAATTGCAAAAAAAAAAAATTTCGCGAACACAAAGCTTCCTTTATGAGGAAGCAAAAATGAGACCTATAGGGTCGTCAGTCATTAGTTCGAGGATGCCACTTCTCCTTCAACCTTATAGCGACATTCTAAGACAATAAATTTGTATGTAGTAGCTGCCCAAAGTTTCCAATGAGGATTGACTTCCCCATTTGAAACGGAATGGGGATTATCCTATGGGGATTCAATGAAGAAAATCCCCATAGGCAATTCGGCATTCATCTCCATTGGTTTTTGTAGGTAATGGGGAATGAATGGCGATAATCAGTGGAGATTCTTTCATATAGTAAAAAACTCCATTCGTCACCATTGAAAAATTGCCATTCATTCCCCATTGCCAAAATAACCAATGGAGATGAATGCCGCATTGCCCAAGGACATTTTCGCCATTGAATTCCCCATTTGAAATCGAATAGGGATTTTCCAATGAGGATTGACTTCCCCATTTCAAGCAGAATAGGGATTGTCCCATGGGCATCAGCCGGCAAGAACTCCTTGCATGGATTTTTTGGACACCGACTTCTGCTAATATTCCGTGCTCACACTCGTCTAGATAAACATACTCTTCGCATAATCCGTATGAGAATTCAGCGGGTTGACGTCCTGCGACATCTCGCGCCAAGTCTCGGAACTAACGCGACGCGGTTTCCAATGGACATCTTTGGGTAATGCTGATCATTCAGTTCATCCACATTTACTTCCCAATGGACATCATTGGGTAAAGCTGATCATTTCGTTCATCAGCATTTGCCTTCCAATGGACACCATTGGGCAATGCTGATCGTTCGGTCCATCAGCATTTGCTTTCCAATGGGCATCATTGAGTAATGGTGATCATTCAGTTCATCCGCATTTGCTGTCCAATGGACGTCATTGGGCAATGGTGACTTTTCAATGGATATCCATTCACTGATCAATGGTCGTTCCTATACGCCATTGAAAAATGCGGAAATCTCAATGGGTCCCCATTCATTGTCCAATGGAGTCGTATGAGGACCATTGGTTGCCATTGGCGATTCAATGGAGTTTTTTACTACGGGCAGTTTGTCAAGTAAGGTTGAGTGTGAAAATTTTCTGCGCATTTTTTTCAGTTATATTATTTTTTTTCTTGTAGTGCTATATATTAAGCAAACTCAGTTAAATTTTTAACCATTTTTGTCGAAAAATAAAAAAGTTATGATTTTTTTCGTAAAAGTATTCATTTTTCCAGTTTTTGTTTATATTTAAATTTTTTTTCTCATATTTAACCTTGATATTTTACTATAAATCCTGTATAACTTTGGGGAGTAACCTCTTAAGAAGTTCTAAAAAAATTTGCAAGTTAAAATATTCAATGGTATTATAATTTTTATAACAATTTTTATCGCTGGGGTACAAATGACCCCAGTGTGTCAAGTACGTTATTCTGCAGAAGTGTGTCAAGTAAGGGTTAAAATGGTACTTTAGAGTTTGAAAAAGAAAGCTTTTTATATTATTCACGTGTCGAGCAAAAATGTTTTTATTACGAATCATAAATTGTACTTTAAAAATATGAATTTTGTCTGATGATTCAATATTATATTTCATGAAAAAGATTTATTTTCTTTGACATTCTTTTCGAAAACTTTCATGCCAATTTGTTCGAAATGTCCCAAAACATCGAAAAATCACATTTTCAGATCGATAAATTTAAATGGTTGTGTCTGGCGAACGTCTTGAGAGATCGAGTCGGAATTTTTATTTTATTGCAAATGGTTTGTTGGTGGTTTAAAATTTCTAAACCGTCGCTTTGGCGATTCGGTTGGGAATATTTTTTTGTAATTCGGTGAAATTTGACAACGACTAAAATTAATGTGAAAGCTTTTTGCCAATTCATAGTTTACGTTTTTTTTAAACCGATTATTCATAAGTGCCATTTTTTTGCAATTTTTTTTTTCTAACGTCATGAATGATACCGGATTTTCGTCAGCTATGAGATTACGGAGTCTACGGTAAGGAATATGAAAAAAGTGTGAATCAAACTGATATCCCCCATTTCTGTTGAATCTCGTGACAGATTTCTTTCGCTCTTTCACTTCGAGCTTATATTCCGTAAAAAAATTCTCACTGAAGTGATCGCGACGTCGAGAGTAGGAGCCCGAGGATCAAGAATCAATTACCTTGGTAGAGTGGGTCGGTGAGATAACGCTTACGTTTTCTTTTGACAGAAGGAAAGGAAGACTCAATAGGCTCTTTATACTCTACAGAATAGACGATACCTTGAAGTGTAAAAATCGAACAATGACGATTGATTCGCTTTAGAAAAATAGGTATAGCTTCAATCACTGCTTGCTTTATCGACCCCAACCGTTCCGAATTTATCGCAGAGTTTCCATTCGAAAATAAAATCAAACTGTGCGATGACTAAAACATTCAATTGAAAATGACCAATTTCTGAAATTGTTCAAGATTATTCAAAAATCAGCCGATTGACGATGCTTCGAGGATTAAAAACACAATAAGGATATAGAAAACAATTTGTAAAAAGTTAAATTCGCTCATCCAAAATTCATCCTTTTGTACAGAGCTGGGCAGTACTTGAAAGTACTCGGTATTTTCAGATACTTGAAGTACACTACTTGCAAGTAAAAAGTACTTCAAAAGTACTTCAGGTATTGTACTTAAATTTTCCAAGTACTTCATGTACTTGAAGTACTGTATTTGAAAATTTCAAGTACTTTTCTGTACTTGAAGTACTTTTTTCAAGTACAAGTATCAAGTACTTTTGAATGTGTCTTGCTGATGGTTGCATGTGCAAAGCTTTTGAATATGGGTCATTCCATGTCAAATCGACCAATATTTGGAATCGGCCCATTTCAATTTCGATGAAATTTGGTCAGTATTTTTCTTTTATCATAAAACAAAGTTCTAACAAAGGAGTAAAAAATTAAATGTTTTTTTCGAAAATTCAAAATTTCACCTTTTTTTCAAGTTTATTTTTTGAATTTTTCGAAAACTATAATAGTTACGAAAAAATCGTTATGGGTTCATCTTAAAGAATATACTTGGGGCTACAAAAAAAATGTTCTGAAACAAATTTTTGAAAAATGATGAATTTGGAGAATTTTTCAAAATCGTGAAAATCCACGATCAACATTAAATTGTTGGTTTTATTTTTTTATATAACACCTTGTACTGATATTAAAAGATCCTGAAATTTTCAGAAATGTATTTTTTTTTCTTCAAATTCGAATTTTTTAATTTTGGTAAAACTTTTCGTTTACCTCTAAGTCAAGTGAAGTTGATCAATCATGTAATTTTGCCTGCTGAAAATTACAAAATTACATAATTGCTCAACTTAAAAAAATGCATATTTTTGAAAAAAAAAAAAAAAACTTTTCTGAAAATCTTTCAGGATCTTTTCAAATCAGTACAAGGTATTATATTTAAAAAATTAAACAAAAAAATACGATGTTGATTGTGGATTTTCACGATTTTAAAAAATTCAAAATTCTCCAAATTCATCATTTTTCAAATTTTTTTGTCGGAATATTTTTTTTTTTCGTAGCCCCAAGTATACTCTTCAAGACGAAACAAACGATTTTTCATAACTATCATAGTTTTCAAGATATTTAGAAAAAAAAATTGAAAAATGGTTAAATTTAGAATTTTGCATAACTTTTGAAAAAAAAAATTAATTTTTTTTCCTTGGTAGAACTTGGTTTTATGATAAAACAAAACTTCTGACCAAATTTCATCGAAATTGAAAGTGGTAGATTCCAACTCTTGCTCGATTTGACACGGAATGACCCAAGTACGACAATTTACGAGGCGTACCCGAAAACTAGAAAAGTACTTGATGCTGGTACTTGATTTTTTCAAGTACCACCGGTACTTGATACTTCAAGTACCTACGGTACTTTATACTTGATACTTCAAGTACTTGCAAGTACTTTGCCCAACTCTGCTTTTGTACCAATTTCCCTAAAAGGAAATCAAGGAAGGATTTATCGTGATCCAGATTTGTTGTTTCATGAAATTGTCCTTTGAAATCCATGTTTATGGGAAAAATATATTCCTCTTCTGACTTAAATCTAATCCAAAGAACTCGAAACAACGAAACGTCTGGAATTCATTGTATTCGTCGGTAGGATCCACCGAGTTTGTTTCATCCAGAGCCTAATAATAAAAGGGAGAAATGGTTGAGCGAGTTTCCTCGCGAGGGTGAAAAAGTCGATCTGGACGCAAGAGGGTTCTGTCTCTGGCAAAACGCAATGGCCGGTACAATCGTACACAGTAGAATGCGTATATATATATAAACCGCGAGATCCTTCAGAAAGAGGGGAAAAAAATGGTTTCGCCTCGATGCCCATTCATACGATATTTTATCATCGTGCCTCGAGTACGAAAGTCTCAAGGGAATCCGAGAACCTTGCAGCCTCCATTATATATACATATATATAGTTGGAATATCTTATCTATATCGTAACGTAAGGGGGCTTGTTCAACAGCTTTAGTGCAAAGGACAGTATATAGATGCCTCCATAGAAATGGCGGTAGTCTCGAGAAATCATTCGTGCAAGAAATTAAATATTACATCCCCTGGCTGTGTGCGCGTTCGAGGGATGAATTTTGGTGTCTCGGAGAAAGCCCTTTGGGAAAGCCTCCTCCTATGGGCATCACACCGCGTAGGGTTTCCTTATATCAAGCCGAGAAGCGAGCGAGGGAGTGAGAAAAAGAAGCCCCCCTGGGCATAACGAAACAAATAACGTCCTAGTGCATGGACACCTACAAACAAAAGGACAAGAACATGAACATAGTGTGCTCTCAAGGGCGAGGAAGTAGGAAGGGCCTTCGTCCTCTAAAATATTTAATTTTTCTTGCCGATTCTGTCGTTAGGGCTCGTCTCGTTTTATTTTTTCATCGTGGAGCAATTTTTCAATTTATCGTCTCGAGGTACGCTGAAATTCTTTTACTTTGTTAACTGCAATTAATAATAGTAAATAAATTATCAATTTTTCGGATGATTAAAAAGTATTGAGAGCTTTACTTTTTCTAATCGATTCCAGTGAAACTAGAATGGCGATATTATTGATTTTTCAAAGTATATTCAAGTATACATATTAGGGCGATTTTTTTTTCCAACTTTTTTTATTTTTTTCACTCCCCACCTAAAATGTTGTTGCATATGTCTGAAAGAAACTACCCTGAAAGTTACAGCCCTTAATATTAATATTAAGTACTCGCCCTTCGCGTGAAAAGATTTCCCATCTAAAATACACGTAAATAAAAAACTTTTTTCTTCAAATTGCTATAACTCCACGGCATTTTATGCTATCATATTGTCCTTGCTCGCAATTTACGCAGAATTGAACGATCTTCAAAAGTGTCCTGAGCAGCGTAAGTGTAATTTACACTGGTGAGATGGTACGAGTCACTAAAGTTGATTTTGACCCACACTTCTCGTTTTTTTGCTGTTATTTTCGACATTATCAACGTTATCGAAAAATTGCAAAGGAAAGTTTTGTTGGAAATTTAATTTCCTACAGAAAAGGTCCTTTAGACCTACTTGCGAAAATTGATATTTCTTGAGATATTGGACCTTAACTTGGTTTTAGTATACAATTTTTATGGTTTATTGAACCAAAAGTTTCAATTTTTTGATATTCTATATCATATCACCATATCACATATCATATCACCAGTGGCGAAATGATATGGAATATCAACAATTAAGAACTTTTGGTTCGATAAACCGTAAAAATTTTATACCGCAAATAAATTAAGGTTCAATATCTCAAGAAATATCAATTTTTTCAAGTAGGTCTACAGGACCTTTTTTGTAGGAAATTAAATTTCCAACAAAACTATCCTTTGCAATTTTTCGATAACGCTGATCATTTCAAAAATAACAGCAAAAAAACGAGAAGTGTGGGTTAAAATCAACTTTAGTGACTCGTACCATCTCACCAGTGTAAATTACACTTATGCTGCTCAGGACACTTTTGAAGAACGTTCAATTCTGCGTAAGTTGCGACCAAGGACAATATAATAGCATAAAATGCCGTGGAGTTATAGCAATTTGAAGAAAAAAGTTTTTTATTTACGTGTATTTTAGATGGGAAATCTTTTCACGCGAAGGGCGAGTACTTAATATTAATATTAAGGGCTGTAACTTTCAGGGTAGTTTCTTTTAGACATATGCAACAGCATTTTAGGTGGAGAAGGATGAAAATTAAAAAAAGTCGAAAAAAAAATCGCCCTAATACATATACAAACGCCAAGCGGCGTTTTAAAGGGGACATATTCTGCTTCCTTTCGCTTTTTCCACAAATTGTTGCGATATTTTTTAACCCGGTACACCCTTTGAAACATGATCATTTTTCGGCTTTTTTTTTGGGCATTGTAAGTTTAGCGCACGACCCATGAAATTTTTGTTCGACTGTTTTTAGCATGAAAAACTTGTGGCGGGAAATATTAGCTTCAGTTTTGTTTTTTAAAAATTTTCGTACGATTTTTGTTCGCATAAATATTCAACTTTTCACAAAATGCATTGATTCAAATACTCATAAAAAAAAAAATTTTTCTATTTTTTCCTGTAAGCGAAATATTTTTTTTTCTTAAACAATCGAGTCTCTTACCTCATATACACGGGTTTTTCGATGCAAAAGTTGTGTAAATGATGTTTTTCAGTCCGAAAGTTGCATACAATCATTCTGGATTCAATAAGATTCTTTGAGAATTTTTTTTCAAATTTTTTTTTTTTCAAAATTTTTCCTGTCAACGAGATATTTTTTTATTTTAAAAAGTCGAATCTTTTACCTCATCTACATGAGTTTTTCGATGAAAAGACCATATATATGAGGTTTTTCGATGAAAAAGTCGTGTAGATGAGGTAATCGATTGTTTAAGATAAAAAATATCTCGTTTACAGGAAAAATTGGAAAAAAAAAATGTTTTAAAAAAATCTGAAAAAATGTAATTGAATCCAGAATGATTGTATGCAATTTTTTACCCTCTTAGTGATTTCACGAAAACCCAGTAGTTTTAGAGTTATGCTACATTTTATAAATATGGTCATTTTTTGCGAACAATAGAATATTTTTGCGAAAAAAAAACGTACGAAACTTCTTAAAAAACGAAATTCAAGGTAATATTCCCCGCCACAAGTTTTTCATGCGAAAAACAGTCGAACAAAATTTTCGTGGGTCGTGCGCCAAAATTGCAGTTCCAAAAAAAATCTGAAAACGACCATGTTTCAAAGGGCGTACCGGGTTAAAAAAAAAATCGAAATTTTTTTTTGGAAAAAGCGAAATGGAGCTGAATATGTCCCCCTTGAAACGCCGCTTGGCGAATCAAAATATGTTCATTTTTTAAAGAGCAGTGAAACTTTTTGTGCGACGCAGAATCGGGGCGAGTGTTTCCAAATCTTAAGGACTATAAGATTTGACCCATCTAGTTAATCTGAAAAATAATAATACTTACAAAAGCTTTTCTTCTTTCATGTTATGAAAGAAATTTTTTTCCCCATCTTGAAACAAGAAATGTGAATGATTTTTATCAATTTGTATTCAGCAAAAGATATTTTAATTTCACCATTATTCTACCCCTAATTTTAAGTCAATTCGTCAATCGCAGCTTAAGATTTCATTTTAAACCTAAACTTTAATGTTAAAAATACATAATTGCAAAGAAATAAATTGAGTTTCGAGCATTTACTCTAATTACGAGAGTACCATAATTTAATTTAAAAAATACCATAATTTAAAAAATACTTCAAATATCCCAACAAGACTATCAGCACATTAATCTTAACGATTCAAACTATTTTTTAACATTTTTTCTTAATTTAACACCGTGATGAGTCTTGAAAGAAGCTTTGGGCATTAAATATTGGGCAAGGATTGCAATTCAGTTTGGGAAGAGTTCAAGAAGTCCGAAGGGCCATTTTGAAAGAGAACGGCGTTTTGAAACGTGTGATAAGGGTGGGCTTACAAATACACGGCTATACAGCCCCCCTTTGCACCCATACACATACACACAGACATGTATATATGTAAATTAGAGGGCACGAAGCTGGGAAACTTGTTCTACGAAAGGGTCGCTCCGCGGGTGCGAGAGGCACACGGTTAAAGTGTGCGAGAGGGAAAATGCGCACCCAGCCCTCGGTTTAAGTCTGCGACAGACACGATTCTAATTAAAGCGACCGCGCCTCTCTGCCCCGGCCAAGTCAGCGAGTACGTTGCAAGATATAGGTACCTATCTTGCTCATTCCACTCGAACTACTCTCTTTCCGCCGACCCTCCTCTCACTTCGAGTAAGCGTACCGACTACGGCTTACGGTTATTGTTGCAATTATCGTCGGGGTTGCCCGACGAAACACACCCCCTCTTCTCTCCAATCTCTACCCCCTTCGCTAAAACTCCGCCAGAATCGCGAGAACGAGCTTTCGTGCACCCCCTAGATTCGGGACCAACCCCCGCCGCAGCTTCGCCAACAAACCCCCGTTCACGCGTTGTTCTTCGAAAACTTGTCAGCCGATTCTATCGTTCATACGCTCCATATATATATATATATATAGATTAGGGCGATTTTTTTTCGACTTTTTTTATTTCTTTCACTCTCCACCAGAAATTTTGTTGCATATGTATAAAATAAAATTCCCTAAAAGTTACAGCCCTTAATATTAATATTAAGCACTTTCCCTTCGCGTGATAAGTTTTTCCATCTAAAATACACGTAAACCAAAAACTTTTTTCTTCAAAATTTTACCACTCCGCGGTTTTTTGTGCTATCGCATTGATCTTGGTCGCGATTTATGCAGAATTGAACGATCTTTGAAAGTGTCTTCAACAGCGTAAGTGTAACACACCGGTGAGATCGTACGAGGTCACTAAAGTTGATTTTTACCTACAATTCTCGTTTTTTCGCTGTTATCTCCGAAATGATTAACTTTACCGAAAAAATGTAAAGTAAAATTTTTCTGGAAATTCAATTTCCTACATATGAAAATTTTTATAGATCATCGAACCAAAAGTTTCAAATTGTTGATATTCCATGTCAAATCACCATTCGCGATATGATATGTGATATGGTGATATGATATGGAATATCAACAATTTTTTACTTTTTGTTCGAAAAACTATACAAATTTTATACCAGGAATAAGTTAAGGTTCAATCTCTCAAGAAATATTAATTTTAGCAGTTAGGTTTAAAGGACCTTTTTTGCAGGAAATTAAATTTCCAGAAAAATTTTACTTTACATTTTTTCGGTAAAGTTAATCATTTCGGAGATAACAACGAAAAAACGAGAATTGTAGGTAAAAATCAACTTTTGTGACCTCGTACGATCTCACCAGTATGTTACACTTACGCTGTTGAAGACAACTTCAAAGATCGTTCAATTCTGCGTAAATTGCGACCAAGATCAATGCGATAGCATAAAAAACCGCGGAGTGGTGAAATTTTGAAGAAAAAAGTTTTTTGTTTACGTGTACTTTAGATGGAAAAACTTATCACGCGAACGGAATGTACTTAATATTAATATTAAGGGCTGTAACTTTTAGGGAATTTTCTTTCACACATATACAACGAAATATACAACAAAATTTCAACAAAAATCACCCTAATATATATATATATATATATATATATATACGAAGCTGGCTCTTGTGCAAAGATTTTTACGTGAAAGTTCATCGAGAAGTGATGAAACATCCAAGCGATTATTGCTCGATTAACTTAAAAAGTCAGAAAGACGATAATTGCTTCTTCAATTCATGAGGACTCACGATTTGATTTTGTAATCGAAAATTCATACTCCTTTTGCGGTCAACTTCATTGGCAATGTAATTGCAAATATTGCTCCTCCAATTTTTTGTTTACTTACGACGAGTTAAGATTGATATTTACAAGTGAAGAAGGGAACACGTTGAAAAATCCGTAGAAATATTTAGAATTTCGTCTGTTTTTAGCTAAACCATTTTTTTCTCGCTGAATTCATAGTTTTTAGGTGAAATCTCTGTCAGTTAATTTTTTTCTCGATGAATTCATAGTTTCCAAGTAGAACCAGTGTCAGTTGTACATGAAGAAGGGAACACGCTGAATAACCCGTAGAAATATTTAGAATTTCGTCTGTTTTTTTATACCTTTTGTCACAGAAAATCATCGCTTGACGCTTGGTGACTAAAATGAAAAAAAAAAACGTTATTTCCAATGTAGAACGAGAAATGTAAAGTAAGAAATCACGTAAAAGCTCGAAAAAAGGTCTGATCGAGCGAAACGTCAATGGAAAAATAAGGTGCAAGGAAAACGAAAAGTGCAGGACGTCGAGACTGGTCACAAAATTAATCGAGCGACGACTCTCTGCCAAGCAATGTCCGGTTTCCGTAAAACTCTATATATTTAGTTTATACTTGCTACGTACGTACATTGCATCGGTTTGTGGTGGATTTACCACCATCACGAGTGAGAGAGAGAGAGAGAGAGAGAGAGAGAGAGAGAGAGAGAAAGAGAGAAAGAGAGAGAGAGAGAGAGAGAGAGAGAGAGAGAGAGAGAGAGAGAGAGAGGAAGAGAAAGAGATAGACAGAGTAAGTTTGAATCGAGAACTGGAAATTGGCGAATCGCTAAAAAGTTTATCGCCCGGCAGCGACGTGCTGGAGCACGTTAGTTTCGTTCGGGCACTCGAAATCGTCCCGGTGTCGTTCGCGTATAGCTCAAGGCGAAGAAAGAAGAAAAAAAGGTAATAGGGAGGAAGAGAAAAAGAGGTAGAGCAAAGGGGTGAGAAAGTGAGCGAAAGCAAAAAGACATTGAGACAGAGGAAAAATTTGTGGTCGAGAGAGAAGGAGAGCGAAAGAAATAGAGCGAGAAGGTATAGGAAAAAGCGTGGCGAAGACAAATTTCAAACGAGGTAAAAATCTCTCGCCTCTCGTAAAAGCCTCATATTTTTAGCACCTCAGGTGAAATGTAAGAATTTATCTAAAATTCATTTCGTACAGATTTTTTTCTTTTCATTGTATTGTATTCTGATATATCGGATCTCGTATTTCATCGGCGCACGTTTAAATGGACGTGAAATTGGACTTGCAATCTATCTGAAAAAAGAGATAAAATCGTGGAATTTGGAGATTGCGAAGATGTTGCGAAAAATAATTAGAATTGAATATTTGATTGGCTCTCTATTAAGAGGAGGCTAAATACCGACACTACGCTTCGAAATCGCCATCCAAACTTGCTCTCATACGAATGAATGGAATTCAATAAAATTTTAACAGTATAATCGGAATTATGGCACAAATGGAGCCTCACTAAAATTTTTTTGAAAAATAAAAAAAAAAAAAATTATAGATCCGATTACCATCAGGAATCTGTAATTGAAAATCTTGAATTATGAGACTTTTTACTGTATTTCGTCTAAACTAAGAGTGAGGCTCCATGAAGAACGCCAAGACACAAATATCAAGACGTTTTCGACATTATTTTATGGAAAAGACACATCGTAAATTTGGATGGCGCATAAGGAGATAAATATCGATAAATTGTAGTTTTATCGAAACACGAAATGGCGAAATCTAGTTTACAAACGTGCGAGGGGGGGCAGCACCATGGATTCTGACGAGTAACCTAATATTTTTGGGGCTCCAATGAATTCGTTGGAGTCAGTTGTGACGCGTTTTAGCCCCTTAATTATCAATTAATTGTTAATTAACTTATCCTCCTCTGAATTTTCAAAATTTAATAAATTTTCATTTACGTTTTTGGGAGAAAGACTGGACGACGGTGATAAGTCGATAATGTAGGGATTGAACGAAAATGGTATTTAGCCTCCTCTTTATTGCACAGGCCCACCAAAAAAAAACTTGTGTGTGTTGGGTGTCCCACTACATTTTTCCTACGTATTTTGTCCCGCTGAACACGAATCTGAAATTAGAATTAGGGGTCGCACATGAAATGCTCGAGAAAATCCATAAAAACTGATGAAAATCATGATCTAGCAATCTTTTCGCACAAAAAAAAAGTTGTGTATGCTGGGTGTCCCAATACGTTTTTCCTACGTATTTTGTCCCGCTGAACACGAATTTGAAGTTAGAATTAGGAGTCGATGAAGAAATGCTCAAGAAAATCGATAAAAACTGATAAAAGTATCATGATATTTTTATGGATTTTCTCAACAAAAAAAAATTGTGTGTGCTGGGTGTCCCACTACGTTTTCCCTACGTATTTCGTCCCGTTGAACACGAATCTAAGGTTAGAATTAAGGGTCGATTTGGAAATGCTCGAGAAAATGCATAAAAACTGATAAAAATATCATGATATCTTATCAGTTTTTATGGATTTTCTCGACCCCTAATTCCAACTTCAGATTCGTGTTCAGCGGTACAAAATAAGTAGGAGAAACGTATTGGGACACCCAGCATACACAACTTTTTTTCTGCGCACTAGACCATGATTTTTATCAGTTTTTATGGATTTTCTCGAACATTTCATGTGCGACCCCTAATTCTAACTTCAGATTCGTGTTCAGCGAGACAAAATACGTAGGAAAAATGTAGTGGGACACCTAGCACACACAACTTATTTTTTTTTGTGGGTCTGTGTTGTTGGTGAAACAATGAGTTATGTGGGCTCGCAAATATTGTTGAAAAAATTTTCAATATAAATCTGCATCTCCCATTCATTTATGGCGCTGTTATATCATGCAATTGCCCGGATCTGACACGTGGCGCCATTAAAAAAAACGTGATGACAAAAAGTTTTTGTCATAGGTACACGTCACAGCGTTTAAGTACCTTTAGGTCTCGTTTGTAATATGGATGAGCTTTTTTGAGCTCAAGTGAGCCATGATGACACGTGCCAAGTATCTCATCAATGTTTCATCTTTTTACATGACATATATATCTATATATACATATCCAGTGATACGTTCACCCCTGTTCACCCTCCATCAGCGTTCAATGACGTTTTTTGTGAACCTTCGAGCTTATATATGTGTATGTATTATAATTAATACGTTGTATAAAAGAAGGGATATCATTGCTTTAATATTGCTGAAAATCGCAAGGGTGTGTCAACCCCATCCTCCTTTTCCTCCATTCATCTTCATTTGTCATTCTTTCCCTCTTGTACATTATTTACTGAGTGAAAAAAGTTGAATGAAAAATTATTAAAGTAAAAAAATGAAGGGGAAAGAAAATAAATGTAGTGAAAAATTATTAATAAATAATTACAAAACTAGTATTTACCAAATTTTAATATTATTTTTATTACTGCTGCTTTGTAATTTGTACAGTAGACGAAAAAATTGAAAGGTTTTCATAAAATCAAGGCAAATTATAATGAGGAAAAATCATCCTTTTGGAACAACGATTGACGGGACACCCGCTAGATATAGATAGGCTTGCATAAAATGTGCATCGAGACGTTAAGAGGGCTGTGGATTGCCAGTAGGTTATTAAAATCGTAGGCTACAGGCTCATGTATAGTGAGGGCCTTGATTACACGCAGGTGGCATTAATCGCGCACGTGTAAGCTGTACCGAGTATCCGAGACTCGCGTGACACTGTCAAAAAACGTGTAGGGGGAAGTCCCCCAGTACCGGACACTTTAAGTTAGTCATTAATGAAACTATTATATATATAAGAACTTTGATTTTTTATATTTTTTTCACAATTTTCGGAGTATTCTTTGGTGTGCTAATGATAGTAGAGATTTTAAAAAAACGTAAAACTAAGAAAAATATATTTTTTAATTTAATAGTTAAAATGGTTGAGTGGGAAAAGGGGCACCTAGTACCGGACACTGTGAATATTATTTGAAAAAATTGGTTAAAAATGTTTAAATTTTGCAATGATCGCAAATATATTCATCGGAACACTTCGGAATATCTGCGCACGCCTTATGAGCCCATTGCTTACAATTGTCGCACTGGATCCAGTCATTATTGTCATCGAGGCTTTTTTCATATTTTCCACGGGCCATTTTCCTTTTGTCATTATTTTTAACTGATTTGTTATAGTGAAATACCATCACAACAAAAACAACATGTTTTACATAAATATTCCAACAACGAAAAAAGAAATGGCGTCCGGTACTGGAGAAAAATCGAGTGTCCGGTACTAGGGACTCAACATGCAAGATTAAATAACAAAATGTGTTGCCATTTTACAAAATTTTGAAATTTAACCTTCATTATTTGAAAGAATACTTACTAAAAAGCATCCCAAGCTAAAAAATGGAGCCGCAAAACCCCTATTTTTTAAACAATGAATGTGTGAAAATTACGGCTGACACGACATATTAATCGGCTCCAACGAAAATCAACTCTCGACAACGCGCGCATGCGCACTGCGGCTAGCTCTCTAGCGCCACCGTTACCGCTGTGGCCGCTGTTTGAACTACGCACGAGAACTATTGTCGTTGCTCTCTAGTTTGACTTATATCAACAGTGTCCGGTACTCCGGCGTTAGGGGACTTCCCCCTACCCTTTACAGTGAGACGTCCCCTAAATTCACTCAATAAATATTGAGGGAACGAAAAAATCATTTTTTCAAAACTTTTTCCATAATTTAGTATACTTTTTTCCCTAAAAAGTAGATATGGCTCTTCAAAATGGCGGTTTTGACAACTTCAAAGTTCAAATAGAAATTTTTTACAGTGCAGACAATTTGTAATCACGACGATAAACGAATCTTCAATACTGCAATTTTTATAATCGATTTTTCTGTGCGAGAATTTTGTTCATAAGTCATAAAAAACATTATAAAACACATAAAACTTAATATCATCATATCGTCTGAAGATTTTGCATGATTTATTGTACTTCAATTAAAAATATCAAAATAGTAAAAAATTATTATAGTAATAAATTATAGATCTTCTAATAACAAGTTCATGGGATCGATATATCGAAATATCGAATCTTTGAAGCCTCTTTATTCGTGCTGTGAAATTGGCTCTTATCCACGAGAATTCCGAATTATCCGAGTTTCGCTGTCAGTTTGACAGTTGCGCGTATACGCGTGCGGTTATACGCTACTGTCGGAATGAAACATACATATTTTTATTTGTACGCATAGATTTGTATGGAGCTCGACGGATCCATGATGACGTGGTTTCATAAATTTCTTTAAATTTTAGTGTCCAGGTCGACGATGCTGCTGTTATCGAAGTTCAGGTCGACTTCGTCTAGATTCTTAATGTCCAGATCGATGCCTCCATGGTTTTCTATTCACAGGCTTCAAATCTTGAAACGACAAAAAAAAACTTTCTCGTGGAATGGAATGGAATGGATTGGAATGGAATAGAATTTTCGATTCAATTAAACCCAGGCTTCAAACCTTGAAACGACGAAATTTTTTTTTTTCGTGGAATGGAATGTAATGGAATTTTCGATTCAAAACACAGGCTTCAAATCTTGAAACGTCGAAAAAAAACTTTTTCATGGAATGGAATAGAATGGAATTTTCGATTCAAAACATAGGCTTCAAACCTTGAAACAACGAAAAAAAAACTTTTTCGTGGAATGGAATGGAATTTTCAGTTGAAAATACAGGCTTCAAACCTTGAAACGGCGAAGAAAAACTTTTTCGTGGAATGGAATGGATTGGAATGGAATGGAATTTTCGATTCAATTAAACCCAGGCTTCAAACCTTGTAACGACGAAAAAAAACTTTTTGGTAGAGAAGGTAGAAAAATCTCGACGCAGAATGCGATCGAGAAAAACCAAGTTGTTCAATTGCTCCAATAGATAATGTGAAATCTGTGACTATGATTTGTATTTATAATTATTCGCAAGGGTTGTCGGGAGATTAATTAAAAGGAATAATGAATAAACAATCTATCATAGATAAATCGGCTAAAATCCTAAAATAATTCTAGAATTAATGAAAAATAAAAAACTTGTCGTCTGAATTGTAAATGAATAAAATTCGTGATTGAATGGTATTATTCAAAGCTGAAGCTGCACAAGGAGTTCGGGTGGCTCTGCGTTGTCCAAACGTGTACATAAGGGAATCAGCGTCATAGAAATGCCAGAGGGCACATGGAATCTCGTGAATATTTTATCACGACCCATTCAGGATTCAGGGATGTTCTGCTTAAACAACGTTATATACTCGGTGTGAACATTCTCAACGCGTCTACGAATCCTCCTCTCTCTCTCTCTCTCTCTCTCTCTCTCTCTCTCTCCCTCACACACACACACACGCACACACCAATGTTTCCGGATGTTTGCTCGTGAACTCATCGTCAGGATCTTTCTATACTGAATTCTCCATCTCCCTTTCTCTCTCGTTCACTTGAACTTTTTACAAATATATAACATCTGGCGAATACCAAAGAGAGGATTGTAGGCTTCGCATTAGTTGGTTGCGCGAGAGTCATAACGCGACATCTGTTTGAAATGGGTTCCGTTGGTTGCGTTGGGGTTGGAAAAGCTGAGATGGAACAACATGGAAAACAAAAAAAAATCAAGAAGAGAGAAAGCTCGAGGAAGAATAGGCATGAGGGAGGTTTACTAATAAGAGCGTGGAGGGTGAATTTCGAGTTGAAGATTTTCTCCGAAGTACACCGAGAAAAAGGTTCGGTAGAGTGAAAAAAATTTGACTCGAATTTACTAAACCCGGCGGTTACGAGTGGCGAACGAAATGTGTAATTCAGTTAACTCAAAGCGTGTATCAAAATGGAAACAACAATTGCATTCCCATAAATACATATATCCTTGACCCAACAGAATAGAGAATCCATTCAATTGAAAATTACATTGTTTTGATTCTATATTTGGTAAAAAAAATGAATTCAATATAAAGCTAGAAAATTTCAATTGAATTAACAAAACATTTGATGATATGCAATATTTGTTTAAGCAACGAGGGCTTTTACTTAACTAATTAATCGTGAGATTAAACAGTTAAGTGAAAATTTAACTTATTTATCCTTGCGCCCATAAAGAGCACGAGCGCCACCAAAGTGCAATGGTGATCTCATTCAAATATGTAGTCTTTAGTGCATAGAACTGCGCGACCACAGAGCGCGGGTAATGTTCCATCAATTTAAAGTTCATTGAGGACTCCTATGCTGGTAATACACTGGTACTTATCGGTGCTCGGTAGCTGTCTCGCTGGCGCGAGGGCGCGCGCCGATCGTCGCCACCTAACGGATCTCGGGCGAAGTGCCGAGATCGTGGTAGTTACTTATACGTACAATCGACTAAATGTGCATTGAAATATTTAGTCAAATTTATCAAACAATTTGATCGACTTGAAAGCATTTACTATTCTTTTTAACTGGATGAATAGCTCAAATTAAAACTAGATTTTGTCTATGAGACGAAACAGTTAAAACAATTTTATTCACTTCCAGTAAATGACTAAATATTCGATTGAATGAGAAAACAAGTTGTTGAATCAATCCCGTTTGAAATCATTTTGATCCAATGTTGTAATTGCGGTGAATGCAGTACACATTCGAAACAACGACACCAGTTTTATTATTTCAACAACGGGGTAATCAAATCAAATATGTGACCATTGATTTATTTCACCATAATTATTTCCTCCCACGCTTTGATGTCGATTTGAAAAAAAAAATAGTCCTGTTTATCGACGTCGAATTTACTCATTCATTCGCGAACGACCTACATCCAATAATGGCTCGTTTTTTGCGCATCCTGTACCAAGTACCTTCTACACAGGTATAGAGGATGTCGGTGTAGGGTGTGTGTATGCGGTGTGATGTATAGGAAAAAGGATAAAAAGAATAGGGGGAAAAGGGGTTGAGAGGAAGGGTGAATGTTGGAGAGGTTCGGGGCAAAAAAAGGGACTTCGCTGCTCGGGGCGAATGGTTTTTCGTCCTGAAACCTTCGGGCCAGGACCTCTTTGGTGTGTATATGTGTTTCTCTGTCATGCACTCGTGCAAAAGCGTTTCAGACGAAGGGAGAAAGAGAGAGGAGAGAGAGAGAGAGAGAGAGAGAGAGAGAGAGAGAGAGAGAGAGAGAGAGAGAGAGAGAGAAGTGTTGGCTGAGAGAACAAGCGGTTTAAGAGCAAGAACAAGAAGAGTGACTCGCCTAGCCTCCGACACCGAGACCACATTATCCAGTCTACAGGACATTATCCTTGATGCACCGGGAGGTACTACCGGTAAAATCGTCGAGTACGTGCGGTTTATATAGACAGTGTATGTACGAGAACGGTAAGGCGTCGTAGCATGCGCAGAAAAAAAAACGTTTATTTCCTACGCGAAGGTAAGAAAGACGTGGTCGCACCCTTGCGCGCTTCAGTTGAAGAGGAATGATATAAAAAGGAACTTTAGAGAACCTCCCTCCTTTCCTCCCCCGCGTGATAAAGAAAAAGGGATGAATCTCCTTTGCTCGGCATTTCCAAGACTCTCCAAACAGAATCTCCTTATTTCTTCATTCTCATTCGCGTACAAAGTCGCCTGTATACTTTCGCCAACCGACTAATTTTTTTTATTTTCCACGGTAAAAGATTCGCGTTGTTTCGCGAGTCATGACATTACTCACAGTTGCGAAACTTAATCTCTCGAAATAAGCTATGTAGAACGATACCAATCTGATAAAACTGATGGCCCATTATTTTTAACGCGAGAGTAATTCCACCGCTGCGTTAATTTTTGTACATTTTGACCAATATATCTTAAGAATATACTGTAAAAGTTTCAGACCGAAATTTAAAATATTTTTAACGTTATAGCCAAAAGAAGAGAGCAATCAACTAATAAATTAATATTAGAAATGATTAATTACTACGGTTTGCCAATTAAATATTATTTAAAAAACCTAATGAAAAAACGTTGAATTTTCGGTCGTCACAGTGGACTACCTTAAGGGGTTATACGCAGTCAACATTTTCGAAAAATCGATTTTTTTTAAATTCTCTTTTCGTAATGTACATGTATTTAAGTCTAAAATTTTTATACAAACTTTATAAATATATTTTTTAGTAATTATAATCGAAGGTTTCTTTTTACCGATAAATATTTTCCATTTTATAAACAATGTAAGGCAAAAATGTTCATGAAAAATAGAATGTTTTTTTAAGAAGCCGCCATTTTGTTAAAAATCAATATTCTGCTTATTCCTTCGACTAAATATACTAGACATACATTAATGAAATCTTTATTTTTTTATTTTAGACGATCTAATCCGCAGACATCGTGCTCACCGCTAGATGCCTTTTTGAGAGGACCTCCCGAAAATTGACCACAGCGCCTCTTCAAGAATCATAATTTTTTAAAAAGAAAAATTTCAAAATAAAGGTCCAAGTTATAAAAATATCGAAATATAAATTTTTACGTTAATAAATTAACATGTCTTTCCCGAAGAAAGTTATTGAAAAATTGGCTTTTCAACCTTCTGAGTGCCCCTTAAAATCGCAAATCGAGTAGAAAAGTTGACGGACGACTGACTGGAAAATCGATCGAGATTTCAGGCGTTCATTTTAAAAACCGACAATATCGGAGAATTATTATTGGTACATCATGCCAAATTAATTGGTTACGTTTTTACACTAAATCAATAACGTCAATTAAATTAGAGAATCGCGCATTTGCCCGTGAAGAAATAGTCGAGAAAATTTGCTCGGTCGCTAATTTCGTGTTTCCGGGAGAAACTGAAATAGTCCTGTTGGAGGACATCAAGCATGAGAGGATCGTGTGCGCGGTTACGAAATTCCAGCGAGAGAGAAAAGATGGGAGGGAAATCTACTGGAATGGAACTAAACGTTAGAACGATCGAAGCGCGAGGGACGGAAAAGAGAAGTGCCGCGAGAAAATCTCTATATACTTTGTCATCCCACTCTCGCCTCTTCCACTTCCTTTCCGCCATTCTCATACGACGTAATCGGCGAGGCTAAACTTTCTCTATAAATCACAAAACGACTTCGACTCGCGGAAGCTGTACGAGAGCGCTTCTGCTTCTACTCTTGGAGACGACTTCCGGTTACCGTTGGGATTATCCTGCTTCTATGACGCTGAGGGAGTGAGAGAGAGACGGCCACAGCGGCTTTTCATCCCTCTGGGCGATCATAGGCATTACTTTCTCGATATAGTTGGTATAAACATGGGTCCTTCCATGTCAGTCAACCATAAACCCAACACAAGTCAACAAAGTCGAATAAGTAGGTAAATCCTTAAAAAACCTTTTCTGCGAATCAGTTATGAAATATCATGAGATTGAGTCACTCGGCCTTTTTAAATCAATGCATTATTTATGGAATGTCATGAAATTGATTTTGGCAGCGTTTGGAATATTGATATAACGATCAAGACTCAAAAGCTCAAGGTATAACGCTCTTAAGGACATCTTATGACATGAACTCTTCCGTAACATTGGTCCGATCGTTGATCGGATTTACGGAAACACATTTACCTTTTCGCAATTGCATTTGCAATCTTTCACGACATTATTTAAGGCACTATTCCATTTAATCTCATATTGCGCTCGAATTATATCGCTAATCTGACGTGAAATGGCCCATGTACATAGTGCATTATGTTTGGGTGTGCATAAGAACTCGTATGCATGTGTTACAGTATGAGTTGGAGGATGAAGGAAAATACGAGGAGGATGTGTCAGTGGTATGAAGCCCAACGGAGGATAGAGATCGTCCGGGAATCTGCAGGAACGCCGCGCACCAGGAATATAATGGATATTAATGTCGCTTCTATGCTGATTTCATCTCTGCCTTCTGCCCTCATTCTATTTCCTTCGTTTCCGTTTTACACACGCTTCGAAATTTCTCTGCCCTTGTATAGATACACGCCGTATATATTAAGGTGTTCAGCAAATAGTAAGGTTTTTTTTTTAATCGCCTTTCTTATCAATTTCATTCATCTGTTTTTTAGAAAAATAGATATTAACCCTTACTCGACATACTGGGGTACAAACACCCCCAGGCCTAAATTTCCTTAATTTTAAGTACCTAGATTTAAAAAAAAATGGGAGTACAGCGACATCTGTCATTAGTTCGAGGATGCCACTACTTCTTCAAGTTTATAGCATCACTCTAAGATAATAAGTGTTTATGTGGTAGCGTTTTTATGTGGTAGCGAGTGCGAAAATTTGGTGCACATTTTTTTCCTTTTACATTATTTTACTGCTATGTACTATTTTTTTTCTTGTAGTGCTGTATATTAAGCAAGCTCAGTTAAATTTTAAAATATAAAAGTTATGATGTTTTCGTAAAAGTTGTAATTTTTTCAGTTTTTTAGGTACATAAATTTTTTTATCGTATTTAACTTTAATATTTTACTATAAATCCTGTATAACTTTGAGAAGTAACCTCTTAAAAAGGTCTCAAAAAATTTGCAAGTTAAAATTTGTAAGTTAAAATGCAAGTGTCAAGTAAGGGTTGAAGGAATTGAAAATAGATTCTTTAGAAATTTAAAATGTCAGTAATAGAAGCTTTCAATGTTTGCTTTTTTCGTGAAGTGAGGTCTGAATATAAGAATTTTTGCAATTTGAAATCATTTTTTTTTTGTACTCTCTAATTGCTCTCTTAGATTTTATTACTCAGGAAGAAACTGAGGAATGTAATCATATTAGAGACAAAATTTTGATTACAACCGTTTACAAACAATTTATACTAAATACTTTCGTACATTTCGTGCATAAAATTCCTACATAAAATCTTTTGCCACGAAATTTACACATCCAAGAATTTTGCGAAGTGCGAATTTTTTTAATTCCGAAAACACCACTTCTGTCAAATTCTTAAGTTTAAGCGACAGTGATTTAAAAAATCTTGACAGCTTCCACTTTTACAGGATATGTTTTTCACTGAAAAGGTACAAAAATCTCGATGAGCAGTTCAAACGAAAAAATGACGTGTTTTTGGTAACCACCTTAATATACACACTGCACAAGAACCTTTGCTGAATATTCTACATGGAAATTTCCTCAATTTCTCTCTTTCTCTCTGTCTCTTCTCAATTGCAAAGTTCTCGCCGGATCTCAGAAACAAATTTTCCCATCAGAGCATTTCGGAACATGATTTATTTGAACTAAAATAAATGATATTGTTGATGAGCGCTTCGTGGGACGATTGCAAATCAATTATCAGTTGATGCGATACATCTGGATGTAAGAAAATAAAAAATTGTTCTGATAGAAGCAAAGGGTTGCAATTCTTTGCTTCCTCTGCAAGTCTTGGTAACCCTTTGCTTCCTTTCGCACTTTTGTAAAGAACGAGTAAATTCTCGCTACAAGAGTGAATATCGCACGGTAAAAAATGCGTTATCAGTTGATAACGCAAGGGTTGCAATTCCTTGCAACCCTTTGCTTCTTCTGCAAGTCTTTGCGACCCTTTCTTCCTTTCGCACTTTTGTCAAGAACCAGGGAATTCTCGCTTCAAGAGTGAATATCGCACGGTAAAAAATGCGTTTGCGACACGGAGGTCCACTGATGCTTTCTGTCCAATCTATACAAAATTGAACCTTCCAAAGGGTATACGAAACCTAAGCAATGTCTGAGTGAAGCGCGTTGCAGGAAACTCGGTGGAAGTGAGATAAGAGCGTGGAGAGGAAAAAAAACAGCTCGATCGCGAAAGAAAGCAAGATTTTTCACCCTCTGCTGCGAGATGCAAGGACCAGATACATCAACGCGAAAGAGGAAAAATTCGCGAGGCTTCGCTTGGATGGTGAATGTTATTTTTTCTCTCTTGAAAATAGCTGGAAAAACTGATAGGATGAAAAGACGACATGTGTCAGGTTGAATAAAAGGCAATAAGTATGTTGCGCGTGGGTGTGTTGCTCCGCGACAGGTACAGGGGTTGTACAAAAACAGGAGTTGGGCGAAGGGGGTGTTGTTTTCGTGGCGGCGTCGCGATGAATGCCACCCCATTGGGGTAATTTTCGGCTCACCCGGTCTACGAGGAAGGGCCAGAACAGTCGTCTCCTGACAAGGTATCCCTCGTGACTCTCGTCAAAAACTGAACGAACCGCATCAGAAGGGGTGAGAGCGGGAGACATTTTTGAGACAAGGTTGGAGTGACACGAACAGCTATCCCGCTCTAATGTACCCTTTTTCTTCACCGCGCCCGTGCGAAGAATACAGGAAGAAAGAGAGCAAAACAAGATGGGAGTGAGAATAAGGGTTGTTCCGAACCTTCTAGCTCCGCGCATTTCGTCCTACAAAACATCCCCCCACGAGCGAGCGACGACTTCTCCTTTACCGCACTGAGACTCGAACCCGGGCACAAGAAGCGAGCAAAATCCTATCTCTCCTGCTCTATCACTCGTTTCACAAAGTGTCAGAGTGTATTTTGTAATTCAGGGAAAGTTTTGCCCTCCGGGGTCGAAAGCAACGGTGTGTCGTGGGTTCAACCAAGCAGACAGACGAAGGACAGAGTCCCTTTGCGAAAGCTTTCTTCCCTCGTCGATCTCTCCCTTCCTCTTCCTCTCTTTCTCTCTATATATATACATATAAATATACGTATCTATATACCTTTAGATATATTCATCCATAGATATAGATGAGAACTAGGGTGCCAAACACTGGGGTGAGAGCTTTCAAGATTGAAACGACTGGAGGGAGGGAAAGAGCTAAAGCTCTCTCTTTCGAAGTTTATTAGCAAACATGGCATTCTAACAGGGTTGCTAACGTATCAGAATTCCTTAATCCAATATCCTCCCTTAATTCGCGCTATTCGATAAGTAAAGCTCAAGTGGCTTCGAAATAATTGATTACAACGTTCATCTGGATAATCGTTTGGGATTACACGTTGAATGCAATTGAAAGATACTTTTTTATGATAATGGTCTGCAAACAAGAATGGATCAACTGTTTTCCGGTACAATTGGTTTAGTACCCGTGCAAACTAATTGTTTGCAAATATTTATTTTACTATATTTGGCATTTCACGATTATTTGCAAAGTATGATTTTGTTGAAATTTTGTTGAAAGTTTCCGGACAAAACTTCAAAAAAGGTCTGGAACATTTTTTTATGCGATTTCGCCGGAAGTCAACGTAGACTAATTTAACAAGCGACATTCTAAGACGAAGAATTTGGCTTAATTTCCTGATTTTTAAATTATTTTTACAACTTGTTTTTAGATTTGGACTCTATTTTGAAAACAGCGGTTTTTCGCCTTCTTTCCCCTCTTTTTAGGTGCACCCATCTTCTAGAGATTTTTTTTTTACACTTTTACGATTGGATTCATGAAGAGCAAAGTTTGAGCTTCAATTTTCTTTTTTTTTTAATTTTGAACGATTTTTTTTTCCACAGTCATTCTGTTTTTTGTGAGAAAGAGGAAATTTGAAAAATCCCGTATAAAATGAAAACATAGAGGATTCAAGAAAAACTTCCAAATAGCAAAAAGTTGCGTCTGTTTTTTTTTAGTGCTGAGAAATTTTTTTAGATTTTTTTTCCGAAATTTTTTTTTCCCATTTTCTGGGTCGGAGCTCAGATCATGATTCAATTACCATAACTCAAAAACTATGGGATTATTGATAAAATTTTAAGAGGGGAAAACAGGGGAAAATACTTTATTTTACCATTTCCAATACATTGGAATTTTTTTTCAAATTTTTTTCCATAATCTTTTGCCCAGCCTCAACATGAGAAAACAAAATTTTAGAAAAACAAATGTGAAAAAATTCCTCTAAACTCAACAGACGCGACCTCAAATAACAGACGCGACTTTTTGCTATCTTGCAGTTTTTCATGAATCCTCTTTGTTTTCGTGTTAAACGAGATTTTTCAAATTTCCTCTTTTGTCCCAAAAAACAGAATAACTTTGGAGAAAAAAAATCGCACAAAATTAAAGGAAAAAGGCAATTGGAGCTCAAACTTTCCCCTTTATTAATCCAATCGCAAAAATGTATTTAAAAAATTCCTCTAGAAGATGGGTGCACCTGAAGAAGGGGGAAAAAGGCGAAAAACAGCTGTTTTCAAAATAGAGTCGAAATCTAAAAACAATTTATAAAAATAATTAAACAATCAGGAAATGAAGCCGAATTCTTCCCCTTTAAAATGCCGCTCGATAAATTAGTCTACGTTGACTTCGGGGGAAATGGCATAAAAAAACGTTCCAGACCTTTTTCAAAGTTTTGTCCGGAAACTTTTCACCGGTAGTGTATGCTAATTAAATCGTTCGGAAATTAATAATTTTTTCAGAATATTAAATGAAAATAACATATTAAGTTCGTTCAAATTTATCCAAGACTTGAAAATAAAATAACTTGCATTTACATAAATTTTCATTCACTGAAAACTCAGAACAGGAATATGAAACGAAAGTTTTATAAAATTTTCATACATTTACAGTCTTGAGGGGCCATACCAGTGTAAAATTTTCAAAAAATCAATTTTTTGTTGCCTTATTGAACAGTTTATAGTTTCAAGAATATTCTGTGAAAATTTCAAGGCCGTATCTCTAATACTCTCCGAATTGCATCCTTCTAAAGAGCGACCGCTCGCAGGTAAGAAATCGATAGTTAAATCTTTAAACGCGTTTTTCTCGAAATGAAATTTTTCAAATTTGCTGACATTGTAACTCAAAGAGCAATTACCCGATTGACTTGAAATTTGAACTGAGTACTCTTGAGTATATTTACTGTACGATGAACTGGGATATTTTTTATTGGATAAAAATTTACGATTTGGCATTGAAAATACGACCATTTTTTGAGCTAGGAAATAGACTTGTTTTTTCATAACGACGCCATTTTGTTAGTTTTTGCTATTTTTCGAAAATCCTAGTTCAGCGTACAGGAAATACCTTCTAGTTTAACGACATTTTGTTTTTTTCACTTTCAGCTACTCAATTCCCCGGAATCATGGCCGCAGTGAAGTTTTTTTTTGCGCCTCCGAAGACAGCGCATAAACCACCCGAGCGGAAATTTGATTCCGGCTAGGATCAGGGCTACATCAGGCTAGCCTTGAAATGACATCCGGCCTGGATCAGGATACGGGTCAAGAAAAGATCAGGATCGTCAGGCTACTTCCGTTCCGGCCGCGATCACGACTCTGATCCTAGCCGGATCAGACGCCTTATCCAGTCCTGATCGCCCACAAGTCCTAGCCTGATCACATTTATTTGATCTAGAATAATATATTAATAATAATAAAATGCATATTAAGTTATCATTATTTCTGTTTATTATTATTATTGCATCAAAATGTGTGCAGGTACAGCTTTTATAGCCTCATAGTTTAATAACACAGCCACACAAAAAGAAAAAAAAAATTCGGCCTGGGGGTCAGACTATGTAGACTGTATGTTTTTGGGGTCGCTGAATCCGAATACGAGGTTGGTTTAACCCCAGCACGTCAGGGTTTAGCTATAACCTCAAATACACTCAAAAATTGAATTGTTTTTTAAATATCTCGAAAACTATTATAGTTACGAAAAAATCGTTCTGGGTTTGTTCTGATGAGTATACTTGTGGCTATTAAAAAAAAATATTCCGAAAAAAAATTTTGAAAAATGACAAATGTGGAGAATTTTGAATTTTTATAAATCTTTTTTTTTTTATATATTACCTTGTACTGATCTCAGAAGATCCTGAAGTTTTCAGAAAGGTGTTTTTTGTTTTTTCAAAACCATTAATTTTTTAATTTTAATAAATCGTGTAAATCCACGATTAACATTAAATTTTTGCTTAAATTTTTATTATATAATACCTTGCACTGGTCTTGAAAGATCCTAAAATGTTCAGGATATGGTGTTTTTTTTGTTTCAAAAATTAAAAGATCCTGAAGATTCCAGGATCTTCAAAGATCACTCCAAGGTATTATATAAAAAAAAATTAACAAAAAATTTAATGTTGATCGTGGACTTACATGATTTTTAAAAATTCAAAAATTCATATTTTTGAAAAAACAAAAACAACTTTTTGAAAATTTCAGGATCTTTTAAGATCAGTACAAAGTATTATATAAAAAAAAAAATGGAACAAAAAATTTACTGTTGATCGTAGATTTTTAAGATTTTAAAAAATTCAAAATTCTCCAAATTCATGATTTCTCAAAAAAAAATTCGGAATATTTTTTTTTTCGTAGTCACAAGTATACTCTTCAAGATGAATCCAGAACAATTTTTTCGTAGCTATAATAGTTTTCGAAATATTAAAAAAATAATCTTGATTTTGGAGTGTTATTTTTTGTGGTTATAGCCAAACCCTGACGTGCTAGGGTTAAACCAACCTCGGATTCGGATTCAGCGATCCCAAAAACATACAGTATACATAGTCAGACCCCCAGGCCGAAATCTTTTTAAAATTTTGTGTGGCTGTGTAATTTATAAAAATCAACAATTTCACGCTTTAATAGAGTATTTAATTTTTTGGTCTATTCATTAGCATAAAAGGTATACAATACAGTTTCTTACATTATCTTATATAATTTAGAATACTCTTGTTCTAAATTATAAATATAAGAAAATGTAATATGAGAAGAAAAATAAATGTGTAGTTTTATAATTGTATATTTACATTATTTTTTCACCGCCGTGTATACTAACTCCTGCTCCATTTTGGATCAAGGAAATATCAGGCTAGCGACATTTATAATAAAAAATGTTTCGTCTAAATTTGCCTGATAAACCTTAGCAGCACCTGATACGAACCTGACATCGATGATGTAAGGGTAGCCGGATCTACTAATATATAATCCCGTTTGGATCCGGGTATGATCAAGCTACCCGGATCAGGCTATCTTTACCGACGCCTGATTAAAGCCTGATCCCTTATAAGGCTACCCGGACCAAATTTCCGCTCGGGCAGTTATGCATCGGTATTTTTAAGTAACAAAATTACGAAACACGCGTCGAATATAGCCAAATATATTCTCCATTTTCCAAAAGATTTCATCGAGTACTTTTCTTGCAAAAAATTTCCGAAAATCACCCAAATTTAGAGCGTCCACACTGGTATGGCCCCTTAACAACATTACAATTTCCTTGATCCAAGAATGATCCATTATCACTTTGGCTCATAATACAGACTTCAAAGATCCTTAGCAAAGGAGAGAATTCTCTATTCCTCGGTGAAAGTTTAATCGAGATTTTTTTTTCCACTTGACCACGATATAATATGCTAAATCAGATTGATCAATGTGCATGGAACTCAAAGACTTATCGCATGAGCCGATTACACGTGGATTATATTTGCGAGATTCTCACTCGCACGATTTTCAGTCTCATCTCGAATCCTCATAGCTATACGACGAGAGACAGACTGTGAAGTTTTCGCATGCGACAAACCACTTCCGGGTTAGCTTCTGGGTTAGCTCGCGTGACGTTCCCTCGGTCCCGAGAGTAAAGGGACGAGGAGGGCTTCTCCAATGACGACGTTAAGCTCGTTTGGGTAATTTTATCGTCGGTTCGCCGCAGAGCCTCGCGCACTCTCTATGGCTATTTCATCCCTCATTCGCGTTCTCTTTGCTCTCCTTTGCGAAAACTAATTCATTTGGTTAAGAAGAGAAAGGAGGAGAGTGCAGAAACGCTTGGTTCGGTGGAAGAGGATCCCGCAGAATAGCGGATAACCAGAGAAAAAAAAAGAGCAAAGGGGTTGAAGAAGGGAGAGAGAAGAACGGAAGGGTGAAGAGGAAAAAGGGTTTTCGCGAAGCTGGAAAGCAAGAATGCCCGCAGCCAATGCGTGGGTTTTCTCTGAGATGATGCAATGTATATACGTTGGAAAAGGGCTCGTATACGGTGAATCGATCGAGCTCTCCCAGCACTTCTCTTCATCCGGGAAATACCTACGTCTCCCTTTCTCTCTCTCTCTCTCTCTCTCTCTCTCTCTCTCTCTTTCTATCTCCCTCTTTGTTTCCACTATACGAGAGGAAAAAGTTTTTCCCCGCGGACTCGCGGTTTTCACCGACGATCTCATTCACGTTTAATCGTCCAAGATTTTCTTTTTCATTTCATCGAATTATCGCAACTTTTGTCGTGGAATAAAAAAAAAGAAGGAAAAATCTTTCCGCAGAGATGACACACTAAAGAACAAAGTTTTATTCGTAGTTCCTTCATCGCGTATCAAATTTTTAACTGTGCGACGAATTTTGTCAAATGGAATCAACATTCTTTCATGGTTTAGAAAAATTGACGTTCATTTTGAATTTTCAACGAATTCACGGTTATGAGATTTAAAAAAATGATTTCAAAAAAGTACTTTAAGTAAAATGCAATGATAACAATGGAAATCGTGTCATAAGAGTTTTTGACCTCTACGAAATGAAATTGAAAGTTAGAGGGGAAATATTTTGTCACGTTGCGAATGATCAGGATCAAGGGAGGATTTTTATTTGTTAATACTTTGAAATCGTCATCTCGAGACCCGAACACGTTCTTGCTTCTGTCCGTTCAAACGAAAAATCCCTCTTCTGCCGATTCAGCGACGCGACACACAGGCCAACGTGTATGTGTATATGGGGCATTCCACGTCAAATCACGCGGTCATCGGCCTGACCCCCTCGGATTTTGATGTCCATTGAATCGTGGGTTTCGTTTGGATCAAAATATGACCTTAAATTTTTAGAATTTTGTATTTCATTTGTAGGCGTTGCCCGAGATAATAAATCATTAAATTGAGGGAAAACATAAAGAGGCGCCTTTCTCAAATTAATTAAATTTTTTCACAGAAACTAGGGCCCAAAACAGATATTTTCGTCATATAGTTCGATAATGGGCCGAAAATAATTACTATTTTGTTTTTAATTTCAATTTTTTAATTGTGTTTGAACCATCCGTTTTATTTCATGTCGTCGAGGCTAATAAATTGTCGAAAAATGTTGTCGTTTCACTCTTGAACCAAGAAAAAAATCACGTTTCTCTAGAAACATATTTTTGTTATTGTTTTCTCACTACAAGAAACAATCGAAATAAGAAATTACAAAATATATATATATATACTATATATAAATAGTAATTATTATTGGCCCATTATCGAACGATGACGAAAATATCTGTTTTGAGTAGTGATGGGCGTTGTTTAAAAAAACTATCGATGTTTAAATAATCGATGTTTGAAAACATCGATGTTTGAGAATCGATATTTTTGCAAAAAAGTCGATGTTTTAATCAATTCTCTATCTCTCTCGCGCTCACGGGAGTGGAATGGGGGGAGGGGGTACTTCCCCTCCCCCCTTAAGGGGAGGTAAAAGACCCTCTCTCTCGCTCTTATACGACGCCTATAAGCTCTCTCTCTCTCGCACTCACAAGAGCGGAACGGGGGGCGGAAACATCGATGTTTTGCAAAAAGAATCGATTTTTTTTTAAAGAATCGATTCTTAAAAACATCGAGTGAAAGTACTCGATATTTTTTCGAAAAACATCGATTCTCAAAGCATCGAGTGAACATCGCCCATCACTAGTTTGAAGCCCTGGTTTCTGTGCAAAAATTTCAATAATTTAAAAAAAGCCTCTCTTAATTAAAGGCTTCTCTTCCGCTTAATTTAATGATTTTTCAGCTCGGGCAATCCCTAAAAAATGAAATAAAAATTTCCAAAAATTTGAGGTCACATTTTGGGCCCTGCGAAACCCACAGTTCATTGGACATCGAAATTCAACGGGGTCAGGCCGATGACCGCGTGATTTGACGTGGAATGCCCCATATACATATTGGCATCTTTTTCGTAACAGGGTTATCTCGAGCTGGAGATTGAAAAGTTTTCTCCGGTATAGTGAAGCAAGCGACACGACCAAACGGAACAGTGAATCGAGGGAAAAGAGAAGGGGTTCTGGAGCGGGGGTTGTGAGAATGAGAAAGAGGGAAAAAGCGGCTGCGAGGGGTTATGGTTTGTCGGACGTGCATGGAGGATTATGAGAGGATGAGTTTGAGAACCGCTTTCACGAAGTCGTGAAGTAGACGATCGGGAGTGCTTGGTCGAGTTGCGAGGAGGCGCGAGGGGGCGGTTTATGGTGGGGAGGGGGTTGCAAGTGCGAAACGTGTGGAAGAGGAAGCGGAGAACGAAGACGCGAGATCTTGGGGGGTTGTTATATTTTTTTCCCATCTCTCAATCTCTCGCTCTCTCGCCTCTATCGCGTCATTGCCGAAGAACGCAATGGAAAGCTATACGCGGAATGAGAAAAAAAATGGAGAAAATATACGAGATCCGGCAGAGATAAGATATCAAAATTGTTTCAAAGTCCTGATCGAGTTGACGAGAAGTGAAAGAGAGAAGGAAGAAAGAATGAGAGGATAGCGATAGAGAAGATGGGCAGACAATCACTGATTTTATTGCTCCCGTGGCAGGAGAAAAAAATGATCGAACGTCGTGAAGGTTGATGGCTTTTTCCTGGCTGTGTGATGAAAAAAAGAGGACCATCAGCATTTCGTCTTCCGAAGAACGCGCGCGCGCTGTTCGAACGATTTTCCGCAATGAAAAAATAATGAATAGAAAGTTTAAGTAAATTTTTGTATTAACTTCTCCCATTACATACAATTTCTTCAAATTTTGAATTTTAGACTATCCAGTATTAAAAAATTTAAGTAAATTTTCATGTTGACTTGTCCCAATACATAAAATTTCTTCAAACGTTAATTTTAAGCTTTATCCAGTTTAAAAAAAATTTAAGTAAATTTTTGTGTTGACTTCTCCCAATACATAAAATTTCTTCAAATTTTTATTTTAGACTATACAGTATTAAAAAGTTTAAGTAAATTTTTATGTTGACTTCTCCCAATGCATAAAATTTCTTCAAATTTTAATTTTAGACTCTATCCAGTATTAAAAAGTTTAAGTAAATTTTTTGTTGACTTCTCCCAATACATAAAATTTCTTCAAATTTTAATTTTGAGCTTTATCCAGTTGTAAAAAATTTAAGTAAATCTTTCTGTTGACTTCTCCCAATACATAAAATTTCTTCAAATTTTAATTTTAAGCTTTATCCAGTTTAAAAAATTTAAGTAAATTTTTGTGTTGACTTCTTCCAATACATAAAATTTCTCCAAACTTTAATTGTAAGCTTTATCCAGTTAAACAAAATTAAGTAAATTTTGGTGTTGACTTCTCCCAATACATAAAATTTCTTCAAATTTTATTTTTAGACTATCCAGTATTAAAAAGTTTAAGTAAATTTTTATGTTGACTTCTCCCAATACGTAAAATTTCTTCAAATCTTAATTTTAAACTTTATCCATTTTTAAAAAGTTTGAGTACATTTTTGTGTTGACCTCTCCCATTAAATAAAATTTCTTCAAATTTTAATTTTCAACTCAGAGATTCAATTCGGCGAACAAACAGTTGACAATTCGATGTCAATTCGCAAACTGGACTTTTCCATTTTTCCACAACCACGAAGAGCTTCATTGAAATTGACGTTTCGACGTTTTTGCGTTTCAATATAGTTTCGCACATTCGCACTGATAAAATAAACCAATGTCATCGGAGTAGACATGTGCGAGAAGAAAATGTGTTTTTTTCGTCATTGAAAATTTGATTGAAAAATAAATAATCCGTCATTTTCGACGATCGCATATTTTCAATAACGGTGAACAAAAATGGGGAAAAAAAAACTTGTCTCTGGATTTCTGCGGATTTTACGATTTCGCATACCGGACGTGCGGCATAAAAAACTAATATCCATATGTATGAGTGCGGCACAATTTTAATAATACGCTCCTCTATAAATATATATATGAGGCATTCCACGACATTTGATCAAAATCTTGCTTTGATGATTCCGATTTTTCTCCAAATTTTTTATATAAACAAACACATTGAAAAAAAAAATTCCCAAAGTATTTCAGAATTTTTTGGTCACGCGGTTTTGGATTTTTTTTTTAAAGGGACCACTTTGCAATGTCTGAAAAAATTCAGAATGATCCAACAAAATATAACAAAACGTTTGGGCTTTGTTCTAAAATGGAGATTTTAATACTCTACGAGTAATTTTTTTTTTGCAATTTTTTTTATTTCACTCAAAGATAGTATTAAAAACTTCATTTTGGAACAAAGCCCAAAAATTTTGTTATAAATTATTAGATTATTCTGAATTTTTTCAGATTTTACAAAGTGGTCCGTTTAAAAAAAAACAAAAAACAAAAAACGCGTGATCAAAAAATTCTGAAAAAATTTGGGAATTTTTTTTTCAATGTATTTTTTTTTACGTAAAAAATTTAGAGGAAAATCGAAATCATCAAGGCAAGATTTTGATCGAAATATCGTGGAATGCCTCATATATACATGGGGTTGTAATAACATATATATGTATTCACGAAACCGAGAAGCGCATATGACAGCTTCAAGCTTGCAGCATATATTCGCATCTCGCGCGATCCACGAAAGAGTACACGCGGTAAAAGTCGCTGGCGTGCAAGGCTTCTTGATTTACGGTAAAGCGGGAGGGTGCTCGTTCAACTACCGTATTATATATCGTGGTATATGTACCTATAGAGAGGGAGAGAAAGAGAGAGAAAGAGAGAGAGAGAGAGGAGAGAGGACAGTAATGGGTTTTCTTCCTCTTTTTCCTTTATTCGGTCATTTTTATCCCATTTTATATGTCTCGTATATGGATCCAGCTTCGGGCCGTCTCCAACGCGAGGTGTTGCACACAACGAGAAGTGTGTCTGGTTTGCACACACTACTGTTACACCTCGCTAGTGTGATATTCGTCGGGCTCGTTTCTTCGCGAGTATACCCCGACACGTAGGTACGTTATTACGGGCGTAACCCGCGGGACATGCGCGTATAACGACGATTCCACGGTTCTTCGGACTTCATGTACGAAATATATGAGGCATTCTCCGTCAATTCCGCCACTTTTTTTCGACCCTCTCAGATCCGTCTCATAACTTGTCACAGCCTATTCCCACTTGAAAGTAGTCTCTGTGATTTTTTTCAGATTTTTTAAGCGGTGAATTAAGGAGTCGCATATATTTTTTCGAATCCACACAGCTTAAAACGGAGAGGATGGACAAAAAAAATATTCCTACAAACAAAATTATGTTTTTTCATCAACTATTGAATGCAATATGTGTTATATTTTTATTCGTGTTGCAAGGACTATTTTCTGCAAAAAAATGACAATTAATTTTTTTCGCACGGTCCGACACCTTCAATTCTACTGTCAATTTTATACAATCTCTAATAGCATTAGTGGGACGTACAGAAAAATCCATAATACAGCGACGGATTTTTTTCGGGGTTAAAAAAATGTTATTCACACAACTTTATTCAATTTTCGTGTGAATAAAATTTGTTAAATCGCAAAAAAAATTCGGAGAATTGACGGAGAATGCCTCATATGTATATATCGATGGTGTAAAGTCGTAAGGGCGCATCGTGAATGTCCATGCAGAATAGTAGGTCGTTTTAACGTTGAATCATCGACTTACGCACAGATGTTTATTTGGGACGGTCTCCGCTAAATGGATGATCCATTTCCCTCGCCTTCTCCGCAATTATTTTTTATTATGAAAAAAACCTCGAATAAATGAAACTGATGGATAATACATCATTTTTTTTTAATGCCTGATTGTCAGAAGTCGTAGCAATTCAAGTACTAAGTACAGCCTATTTGTCAGAAGTCGTAGTACTTCAAGTACTAAGTACAAAGTACCGTAAGTACATGAAGTACAAAGACTTAAGATTTAAAGTACTTGAAATACAAGTACTTGAAGAATCAAGTACCAAGTGTCAAGTACTTTTCAAGTTTTCAGGTATATCTCGTAAGTTCTAGTACTGACACATTTGATTTCTTATTCTTATTTGATTCTTATTCAAGTACTTTTTGTATCAAAATATATATGTATTCATCTTGTGTAATGCACTGAAATTAGGCTACTAGGCAGATTAGAACAGAAGTATTTAAACAAAGAATTAAAGATAATTTAAAAAAAGGCATTGACGATTGTAATTACGATTTATTTTGACACAGGTTTGAAAAAGAAGAAATAAAGAATATAATACATGTATTGTTAAAACTACTCCACCTTCGTGTTCGTCTTTAAAAAACTGCCGTAGACGACAGTTAACGGACAGTATGCCAATACATCACGAAATACTATTTTCAATTACATATTCGAGGGCTTTGTACATGCGACCATCAGCAAACACATTCAAAAGAAATTGATATTTGTACTTGAAGAAGTACTTGAAGTACGGAAAAGTATTTAAAATCTTAAGTACAATACTTAAAGTACAGGCCAAGTACTTGAAAATTTAAGTACAATACTTGAAGTAATTTTTTAGTACTTAATACGTCAATCACTTTTTAAGTACTCCATACTTCAAGTATTTTTCAAGCCCTTCATACTTCAAGTACTTTTCAAGTACTTCATACTTCAAGTACTTTTTAAGTACTTCAAGTACGTCGCAAGTATTGGGTACTTCAAGTACTGCCTAGCTCTGGTATATTCATAATAGGTAGTGGATTTGTCATCAGCAAACATATTCAAAAGTACTTGATACTTGTACTTGAAAAAGCACTTGAAGTACAAGAAATTATTTGAAATCTTATGAGTACAATACTTAAAGTACAGGCCAAGTCCTTGAAAATTCAAGTACAATAAAATACTTGAAGTACTTTTTCGCGACGTACTTGAAGTACTTTGTAAGTACGTCGCAAGTACCGGGTACTTCAAGTACGGCCCAACTCTGGTATATTCATCATAGGTAGTGAATTTGTCATCATTTATGATCTTAACATTTCATTAAAATAAATGGAAATGATTTTCGCCATTTTCCAACAATTTTGAACGTGTAATGTTAAAAGCTAAGAAAAACGTGAAAAAATTAATTGAAACTTTCGTTCAGGTACAAATAATGTCTGCGCTGAATGTCTCTGTGAAATCTCAACTCTAAGTAAGCAAAAGTGCTGGTTTGGTTGAATTTTAAGGTTCGTGCGGAAGTTTCAACACGATTTTATTCAAGTCGATTAATTTTTCAGGAAAGAAGTACAGAAGTCTCGATGGAGAATTAAATCGGAACATAATAGTTTTTCCTTAATCATCGTAGTGTGAATGCGTTGAATTTGCGAGTGCGAAGAGTGTGGGCGAATACGGGAGTAACATGTTTATGGTGCGTGGGAGCGGCCGATGTGTGTGGCTTATCCACCTCGACATCAGCGGAGCTTCTAATTGTTGAGACTGCGGATCGCACACGGGTAAGATCACTGTACCATTTCAAGGTTTAATGGTCCCATCCTTCCTCCGAGCTCTCCTGCAAACCCCACTTTACTGCACTAGAAACCTCGCATCATGCCGAAATATTTAACTGCTTTGAGAGGGACTCTTCCATTTTTCCTAGTCGAATTTTTGTCACCGTTATCTTCTATTCACGTGCAAAGAAATTGGACTTCGCGGACGATTCTTTCTCAATTTCAGCAATTAAAACAGTGATGTTATCTTCTTTTTCCTAGTTTCTAGTTCCGACTTCTTAAGCGCATTCTGAATAACCAACTACTAGAATTGATTACGGCCAACAATTCTGTACTCGGAAATGATTCTATCTTAATTCTTGAGGTATGATTCTATCTTAGTTCACTGTGACGACCGAAATTTCGACGTTTTTTTTATTATTTTTTTAAAATAACAAAATAATATGCGATCGTTTTGAAATTTGTACATGTTGTTACTTGTATCCTGAAGAGTACAAAAAATTTTTTGTTTACTCATTTTTACATGAATTTTTTTATGATTTTGTACGTCAAAGTGGAGTCATCGAAAACAAGGTGACTTGTTTCGGGGAAGAACACAACCTTCCGTAGTCATCTGAAATCAAAAACCCAAAGAGGTTATTGTTTTGTAGGCTTAATTCTAGGTCTATAACCTATAATATGCGCATTTCGAGGGGAATAAAACGAAATGGCGGACTTGTGAACAAAAAGGTCTTCGAAATCGATTTTTTTTTGATAAATTGTTTAAAAAAAATCATTTATTATTAAAAAATTGAATGTTTTAAAGGTCATAGACTTAGCTATGTGTGTCTTAAATAACGGGTAAATTGTTTAGTCAAATCGGTGGAATAGTTTTTAGTCAGTGCTTCCCCGATGTTTCGAAAACGTAGTTTCGAGAAAAACGCGTTCAAAGTTTTGACAACAGATTTTGTATGAAAAAATTATGCTTCAATTAATCAACTATGCCTGGTGCATGGAGCAATCCTTCCGGTTCCTGAACGTTATCTCAAAGCTCTCTTCCTTTTTTTCGAGAGATTTACAGTTTCCTGTGATTGCCAAACCGTAGTAAGTAGTCATTTTTAATATTAACTTATTAGTTAATTGCTCTCTTCTTTTGGCTATAACTTAACAAATATTTTAAATATTGGTCTGAAACTTTTACAATATATTCTTAAGATATTAACCTTGTGTTAAATGTAAAAAAAAATCGATTTTTTGAACGTGTCACAATGGACCTTAATTCAATCACTTTAGAAAGTGACGCTCACTCTTTTTTGATCAACGCATTCACTCTGATGATAAATATTTCTATGAAAAATCCATGATGCTCGAAGAATTTAAATGCAGAAAAGGTTTTCTCGAAATTTAGCCGGTTTTCGAAGCGATACTTGCTTCTATAGTTGATCCCTTAATCGAGGCCATGTGCACTTTAAGGGGTCTACCCTAATTGGACACGCAAAAAAATGCCTATTTTCACGATTTTTTTTCATTGTTTCAAATTGGAAATATTAATATGACAAGTATGAGGCTTGATAAATATAATCTTGAAATGCATGAAAATTTTTTTTTTAAATTTATTTATTGGTTTTTTATTATATGAAAATGCAGGCCAAAAAAATATCCAAAAAAAGATGAGTGCGCCCTGTTGACGGAATCTCCGGAGTGGATTATCATGACTATGTCGCATATCATACGATTTTTGATTTTTTTTAAATTGGCAAAATGGCGGCCATATATCGAAAAGTAACGAAAAATAACCGTTTTTTTATCAGTTTTTTTATATTTAAACCAAGTTAAACTCAAAATTTCAAAAATCGTATGATATGCGACATAGCTGTCGACATAAACAATATGTGGTAAAAATTTGGTAAGGATTGATGCAGTAGTTTCCGAGATTTTTTCAACAAGCCGTACAAAAATGTCATTTCGAGAAAAACGCGATCAAAGGTCCGCTCCGCTCCGAACGGTCACTATTAGCGCGCTCAGGTAACTAAGTAAAAGTCCCTCAAAAGTACACTTAGACTGCTCGGATCTTTACGAAAATTTAATATGATACTTTGAAATATCTATACTTTCGAAAAATGGAATTTAAAAAAAATCGATTTTTTGAAAATTGCAATTAGGGTAGACCCCTTAAGAGAAATCTGAAGAAAACAAAAATAGTGACCGGTTTGAAAAGGGAGCGTGGTGAAACTTGGGAAGCTGGGTGGGGAGTTTTGACTGTACATGGAAGAATAAAGCCCGCCGGTGTCTGCTTTTGCCGGTCGAGTGTGTACCCACCATCGAGTGAAACACCTGGCATGCAAACTACTTCTCCTCTCACGTTGCCATAAGTGGCGAAAGGAACGGAGATGAGAAGACCGGTAGTTCATGCGTGAATATACCGCCAAAATCCCTCATCTTCAGTCAGTACATGCATATATATGCTTCATTCCATGTCAATTCAACGACGTTTTGACGGTGACCCCTTCGATTTTTTTTATTTTTTAATATGTTATTAAACATGCAAAAAGAAGTATCCATGCCAATTTTTAGTTCTCTATCTTAAACCATACCGAAATTATTGATTTTTCAAGAATATACTTAAAATAATCGTAACTTCTCCATTAACCAAGATATTGTAATTTGTCAAGAGGTCATTTTTTTTGTTTTTTCAAGGTCCTTTTTGAAAAAAATATTAAAAATTAAGACAAACAAATTTTTAATGTCTTTTTAACTGTTTTAAGCAAAAAATTGGATTTTTTTTTCAATGGGACCCCATCGATTATTTTCAAAAAAAATTATAAAATTCTACGTAGAAAAACAAAATTTTTGAGGTTTTACCGAAGAGGGGATTCAAATAACTTCTTATCGAAATTTTTTTTTTCGATTTTTTTTTGTAATTTTGATCTTTTTTCCTTCTATGACTGCAATAGTTGATTCAAATGATGTTAAAATAAATAATCTAACTTACCTCACATATTTCCATTGTAAATTGTAATTCTTCATGTATTTAACAATATTTAACAATATTTAACAATGATGTTAAAATAAATAATCTGACTTGCCTCACATATTTCCATTGTAAATTATAACACATAACATTAATAATTACAATTCGAGTACGCTTGCACTTTATTCAATTTTAAAAGTGCAAAACGTACTTGAATTGTAATTCTTCGCGTTCATTATTGTAATTTACAATGGAAATATATTAGGCAATTTAGATTATTTATTTTAACATCATTGAAATCAACTATTGTAGTCATAGAAGGAAAAAAGAGCAAAATTACGAAAAAAAAAATTGAAAAAATTTGGTTTTATACGTAGAATTTTATAATTTTTTTGAAAAAAATCGAAGGGGTCCCTCTGGAAGAAAATCCAATTTTTGAGCTTAAAACAGTTAAAAAGACATTAAAAATTTGTTTTTCTTAATTTTTAATCTTTTTTTCAAAAAGGACCTTGAAAAACAAAAAAAATAACCTCTTGACAAATTACAATATCTTGGTTAATGTAGAAGTTTGTAGAATGTAGAAGAATGTAGAACATTTTTTTTCGATAAGAAGTTATTCGAATCCTCTCTTCGGTATAATCTCAAAAATTTTGTTTTTTTACGTAGAATTTTTCAGATTTTTTTTTTTAAATCGAAGGGGTCCCATTGGAAGAAAATTCAATTTTTTAGCTTAAAACAGTTAAAAAGACATTAAAAATTTGTTTTTCTTAATTTTAAATATTTTTTTCAAAAAGTACATTGGAAAAAATTGACAAATTACAATATCTTGGTTAATGTAGAAGTTATGATTATTTTAAGTATATTCTTGAAAAATCAATAACTTCGGTATGGTTTAAGATAGAGGGCTAAAAATTGGCATGGATACTTCTTTTTGCATGTATAATAACATATTAAAAAATAAAAAAAATCGAAGGGGTCACCGTCAAAACGTCGTTGAATTGATATGGAATGACCCATATATACATACCATGAGGTATGCCATGCCTTTATGCGACAAAATTACCCAATTAAATTACCACATATCGCTTCTATTCTGCCGCTGGTGACTGCAAAGCAACTTTTCGCATTATTCGTGTGCTTACATTTCTCCACTCCATTTCTCAAAATACTCGCTGTGGAAGAATGAATTAAAAAATATTTAAATTCTAAAGGAATCAACATTTTTTCTCCCACAAAATTTTCATTTCAGATATCACTTTCCGCCTTCATCATCGTATCTTAATGTTAAATACTATCCATTTTCACCAATTTACAAATTCCCCAAATTCAATTCAAGACAATTGAGTTTCTGGGTCACGTACTACATTTTATGTAAATTTAACGGGACTGTTTTTCTCTGCATGGAAAACACATGTTTCCATATGCGCAGCTTTAAATGTAAGTGAAAATACAAAAATTGGGGCGATACGCAACTGCACCAGCTTTTCTCGAATCTGGGGCGTAAAGTTTTCTCTCTCTCTCTTGGTCCATTTCCATATAAGAAAGAGTATAAAACATCAAAGGAAAGTTTCCGAGTAGGCCCGGGAGGTTTTTCGAGCGTGGAACGAGTCTGAAAGCCCAGAGTCATCTCTGCTTCCCTTTCCCGCTATTTTCTTTTTTTTGCCCGTATGCACTCGTAGAAATGACTACTTGATACACATCTTTTTACTCGTTCATTCCCGTGTGTTTTGACCCGAATCCTGGTCTGGAGGCGCTGGAAAACACATCTCGGAGAATAACGCGTACAACGATTTTTAGCCGAAGCTTTCGCACGACCATTCGCTCCGCGGAGGAACCTTTTAACCCCCGAAAACTAAGTGTCGCTATATATATCGAGCTCGTGCATTTCTCTCTCGCTTTTCTCCACCCCTGTACACTGCCAGAACGGATTATCCGGCCATTATTTCGAGGGGGTAAGGTTTTCGAGAGTAAAGAGGGCAAAAGCTCTCTTACCCGATATATACGGGGCATTCCACACCGATTCGACCTGGGTCTGACCCTTCACGTCTCCGATTTGGTCCACGATTTTTTATGGTTTTGTAGCATCTCTGAAAAGAACTCAGGATTTTTTTCAGATTTTTTTTTTGGAGCGATTTGACTTAAGTATAGTTTTTTTTTTGACAAATCTTTTTATAGACCTAAGGAAAGCCCTACGCACTTTTGCTCAACGCTTCAAATTTTTCATATCAAAACCGGGATTGTTGTGATTTTTTTCAGTTTTTCAGAGGCACTACAAAACCATAAAAAACCTGGGTCTGACCCAGGTCGAATCGGTATGGAATGTCTCATATACAGAGATAGAATCCGTACATCTCCGGCCTACAAACCACCCTCTTCCTTTTCTTCTCGCGTGTTTCATTCCCTGCTATTTTTCGGTATTACGTGAGAGGGTGTCGGCAATTTTACGATTTTACCCCGAGAGCTCTTGATTCTTTGTCACATTACTCTCCAAGATAAGACGACTCTGACGAAGATTCGACTCTGAAAATCCTCCTGATATAAACTCAATCCGCAGCCCCCTAATGTCAACTTTCGAAGTTTATTTGCACGGGTATTTTCGTGATCGAATTTACTCTCAATCTTTCGTCCCAAATGCAGTGATGAGGAAAAAAAAGTACTTGAGAATTATTTGCAAAAAAAAAAATTTTCATCCCTCGCCAAACCTTCGTCGATTTAATACCTCGAGGGGATTGCTCTTTTTTTGCTACTCTGGGATTTTTTTTCGTCATCATCGATGCTTCTGCATAGGTGACAATTAATAATAAAACATCGTGGTCCATGCACTGTGCGAAATTGCGACTGCGCGCAGTTTCCACCCTCTCTTGGTTAAGGGGGTGGTGGTGGGCGACCTGGCACGTCGCTGAGGGAACGAAAAGAGGTGCCTCAGTCGAGTCGAGAACCCGTCTCGTCGCGGGCTGTTCTCCGCAAACTGCACTATCTCTCCCTCTGTCGTGGCGGTTGCATCGTGCGAAAAAAAACACCCCCAATCATCCCTTAACAATCGTTCCGTACGGGCGTGACGATTGATCGAATAATCCTGCCCAGATAAAACGGTCTCGGGGTCGATTTGTCGTTTTCCCCGTCACAATTTCTCCCAAGACAATAATTCGCGTTTAAAATTGGCAATTAGTATCTCACCAAAGCGAAAAGGATCAAGTTTCACCTTATCATTTTGGCAGCTCCATTTTTTCCTATTCTGGTAATTTTTGCTAATTTTTGGGCGGTTCGAGATCGTAAAATTTCTTCAAGATCCCTCTTTGCACAATCGTACCGTAAATTTGTTGTCAAGATCTCGTTTTCCGAGCGAAAATAGGGCTGGTCGCTTCGAGATCTTTGTATTCTCAATTCCGCACGAGGGTTGCTCCCACCGACCCTCAAGGGCTCGCGGCCAAGGGCATCTCGCACCCCTCTCAAGGTCGCCATTGTCGCGAGAGAAACTTTTGCACTCTCAGAGGGGTGAATGAAGATTGAAGGGACACATAACCGCAAAGGAACAAATAAGGAGGGCTGATTGGGGAAAAAATAAAATGTTTGCCTCCGAAGTCGAGATTTTTCACCGGTTCAAGAGAAGCGCGTGCAGATTTCGTATCAAATATATTGTCGGGTTCCCAATCCTTTGTCGTTGATCTTGAAACATTCGTTCCTAAATATTTTACATATTGTTGAGAAATAAAAAAAAACCTTTACTTTGTTCTCGTTCTGATGGTCATAAAAAGTGTTACCGGTCGAACGAGTCTGCAAAGACAGCGATAAACGTAAAAAAAAGAAAATCCTACCTACAGGAACGTGACATAAAAATTCTAATAAACAGACGACGTCGCTTTATCGTTCGGGAATTTCATGTATGCAAGATCGTAAAAAAATATATATATAACAATAAAAAATAATATTACATCGGGTACGTATTACTTTCTCGTCGTTCGAGAAAATCGTCGGATATAAATATAGAGGCGCGACACCGCGTGTTCCAAAGTGTAGGCGCGTTGAAAACGTAAATGTGAATTCGCCAATTCGTATAACCTTATGTATAAATATGTATAGATATAATATCGTGTGTATTTAAATGCATAGATTCTATAGGAGTAAAACGTGGGTGGTGCAGACCGTCGAGGCTCCCGTACGCTGCAATTAAAGATATAATTAACGGTCCCGCAATTAAATGTAATTAACGGAGCAGTGGATAGGATATACCAAAGTATACCGGCAAAAGAGAGAGAGAGTGGATGAACGCCAATTAGCGGGTTAACGCTTTATCCCGAGAGATCCAAAAGCCGGTTGCCCGCACGTTTCTTCTCTCTCTCTCCGATCTTTCCGTTTGGTACTTCATCCCCTGTTCTCCCACATGTCGCGCACACACATGCATTTATATGCGCCTACAGATTAAATCGATAATTCGATAAAACGAAATCGAAGCATTGGAATAGCTCGCGATTTACCGAAACAAAGCGTGGGTTTCATCAGAGATCGGTAACTTTACGGATGATGCGACTGGATTCAATTTTAGAGTCAATTTGAAGATTGAGGATCAAGGGAAATCGAAACGTATTGCAAGAAACAATGAAACAATATTCATCTGCACCGTGATCGAAATATTGACAAAACGTTTTTTTTTCCTCAATTAAAATCGTGGTTTCCCCCCCCCCCCCCCCCATTTAAATATTAATATTTTTTTCAATAACAACATATGATGGGATCGTTTTGGAATTTTTACATGTTACTTGTATCTTGAAGGGTACAACAAAAATTTTATTTACTTCATTTTACATGAATTTGTTTATGATTTTGTACGTCAAAGTGGGGTCCTCGAAAAACGGTGTCTTGTTTCGGGGAAGCACACTATTGTTTTGTAGGCTTAATTCTAGTGCTCTAACCTATAATATGCATATTTTAAGAAAAAAAAAACGAAATGGCGGACTTGTGAACGAAAAGGTCTTCGGAATTGATTTTTTTTTTATAAATTGTTTAAAGAAATTCATTTATTATTAAAAAATTGAATGTTTCAAAGGTTAGGTTTCTAACTATGTGTGTCTAAAATAACCGGTAAATTTTTTAGCCAAATCGGTTGAATAGTGTTTTTAGTCAGTGCTTCCCCGAAATTTCGAAAACGTAGTTTCGAAAAAAACGCATTTAAAGTTTTGACGACAAATTTTGTATAAAAAAATGATACTTAAATTAATCAGCTATGCCTGGTACAGAGAGCAATCCTTCCGTTGCCTGAAAGTTATCGATATTAACTTATTATTTAATTGCTCTCTTCTTTTGGCTACAACTTGAAAAATATTTTAAATTTCGGTCTGAAACTTTCACAGTATATTCTCAAGATGTTTATCTTGCGAAAAATGTAAACAAAAAAACGATTTTTCGAACCCGTCACACTAGGGGAGCGTGGGGCTAGTTGTAAAAGTTTTTGGAAAAAGGCCTGTAACACCTAAAATATGTATGCTTTTAAGATTGTGAGTAAGAGGCTTTGTAAAGTATATATCTGAGCACCAATTCCAATTGAAAAATAATTTTTAATCTTTACCCATCTTTTACATCAGATGTTTTTTGAAAAAATGGGAGCTGTTACAACTTACCCCATGTCCGGGGCTAGTTGTAACAGGCTCGGGGCAAGTTGTAACAATGAAGAGACTGGCAACATTTATAAGGAAGAACACGTTTTTATTGGTTCACAGTCTTGTATTATTCATCGTGGTTCATTCTTGTGATGATTATAATCTTTGGTAGTCTCTCGTGCAAAAAAAAATACAATACAATAACTTAGCATATTTTTCTGGGCAATAAAGAAAATGCGCAAAAAGCCGCAAATAATTTGTTATACTATGTAATCACTATACTACAAGTTGTAATTCCAACATGTTACAACTTGCCCCAACGGCTCATTATGTCTACTCAATGAAATATCTCAAAAACTACAAACTTTAGAATAATTTTAAAAAAGGCAAATGAAAGCCAGTTAAATTTACGATGTAACGAGGAAAAAACAATAAACAATAAATTTAATTTTAATAGTCAAAATCAAAATGTTCGTAAGTATTTTTTTTTTACGAAACCTGGCCGAAATAGAGCTCGTGTGCATATTCTCTTATTTTGATGCCGCGAGTTATAAGAAGCACATTCAGCAAAAAAAAAAAAAATCAAAATATTTTAAATTCCCGGTCAAAATTGAGTGTTACAACTTACCCCCGTTACAACTAGCCCCACGCTCCCCTACGCTACTATCTTAATATCGGAGCAGCGATACGGAATTTTTATTCTTTCAATGAAAATCAATAAATAAAGCCCGGTGGATGATATATTGTACCGGAATAAACCGGTAAGCGGTCGGGGCGCGCAGAGGGAAGGGAAAAGGGGTAGAAATAACCGGGAGGCAGACAGATATTGCCGTATAACGAGGACCGATTAATCGCGAGAGAGCTTGGCGATTTCGCTGCTGGTTCTGAGAGGGCTTGCGATAAAATCCAACAACAATAAGCCAGCCTCGTCGTGGATATACGACGATTGTGTAACGTCAATATAGAAGCACACGGACACAAACAAAAGATCTCGCCTACGTATTCTGTGGCGATCTCTCTCCGATGGAACGTTATTAATGCAACCGGAAGTGAGATGATCCTTAACGAGAAGCGATCTATCGAAATTCACTGCCAAACGATATAAACGAAAGGACAATAGTATTCCCGTGCGAAAAGGGCTCGTTCGTGCCCGATTACTTTCCCAATCGTAAAATCTCGCGAAAGGTCTTTCACGCGTTTCTTACTGCTGAATTCTTATTTTTTCCCTCCTCGTCGACAAAACTCGATTTTCGATCGTCGCCAGTGCGCGAGACTGTATCACAGTGTTATGCTTCCAGTGTCGAGGATCAGTGATAAATTATAATAAAATAAAGAGTAATCGAAAGGGGGAGAGACAAAAAGACGACGGTGAGATCTTCGAGGAGAAGGTAATAAAGGAGAAGGGAGAATGATGAAAAAACGAGAATGACTCATCGTGTGAATTCTATGCACGTATAAGTGTCGAGCGAATTCATCGGTAGCTCATTTTTCGTGCGAAAAAAAAAATATCGATTCGTTTCGATTCGACACGTTCATAATATAAATTCCCCGGACGTTATTCTGGTGCGCAGATTTCTCGTTTTTCTTAAGGTTCGGAGGTTCGGAGGAACATTTCGGGGGTGTGTATAATATACGTATATACAGGAATAAGGAAGGTTTCGAAACCAAGGAACGACGAAGAAAGTGGAACGAGAAGAAGTTTATCAACGGGTGTGAAAAAAAAGTGAAGAAAAAGGGAGAATGCAGCGCGAGCGCACGTGACGAACGGAGTCTACACGATTCGTATCTAAAAGGCAAGTTTTCACATTTTTTTTTTTTTAATTTTTTGCCACCTTCCTCTATATTAAAACGTCTTGTGAGACAAATGCATGCGAGAGCAAGCGAATCCGTTGCACTTTTTTTTCACTGAAACATTCGACATCGATCATAGAATATTGTGTACGAAATCTCGTCGAAGAACATTTGTGATTTCGTGATTTTTTTAAAATCGAATCATAAAGTTGAAAGACGTAAAAAATATGAACGAACGAAAAAAAAAATTTACTCGCTCAGATAAACCAGGAAGACATAAAATAGTATGAATGAAATTTACTCTTCCACTTTTTCGGACTAATCAACTTTTATTATCGGAATCTTTCGACTTCTTGACACTCCGTACAATCACTGGAAGATTTATGATTTGTAAAAAAATAAAACTTTAAATTTTTCCACTTTCGTCTGATCTTCGAATCCTCGTGAACGCAAAAAAATTGACTTTGGAATAAAAAGAAGTTTAATGCCCGGAAATATAAATGCGGGAGCGAAGGGTTCCTGATCATGAGAACGTGAGGGCAGAGACAGAGAGGAAAGGTATTTGAGAATCGTCAAGAGTGCGCATTTGTACGTGGTAAAATTCGAGGTTTCCATTCCTCTGGATGTGAAATGGTATGGAGAAGTAACGAGGGATTTTATCCCGCGGGAAATGCTCGGGTAACCGAGCGATGCCCCTGCAAAGAATGACAGAGAGAAGAGGAGGAAAGAGCGAATGTTCTTCTCGTGTGTCTTTTTCTTCACTTCCATTTCATACAATTGCAGACAAACCCTACACTATGCACAACTATATCTGACTTGCCCTTAACTCTCTTTTTTCATTCGTTTACTTTTACACTGAGAAAACAATGTACCAGGATTTAACTGTTAACAAATGTAAAGTTGAATATGGCGAAATCAATCATTTTTTAACAGTTAATCAATTAAATAAATATTTTTTAACAGTCAATAAATTATTTTGACAAAAACACAATATTTCTTAACGTCTAATAAATTTTGTAACAACTCAGGAATATTTAGGTAGAATTGCCAACTAAATATATTTCTTTACTGAGGTAAATGTCCCAATTATTGAACACGTTCCAATTATTGAACACTATCTTGTATTTTTATTATTTCTCATTCACCTGCATGCATTTACTTATTTATAAAAAATTTATTACATAATATGAAACTTTTATCTATCGAAATGTTACCTTACTTGCGCAAAAAAAGCTTTAATAGAGAACAAAATTAATTAATTATTTGTTAAAAAATACGGTGTTCGATCATTGGGACATAGAAAATGCAGTGTGTCCCAATTATTGAACACTCGAATTCTCCAAGATGGCGTCATTAAACCCATCAAAACATCGAGACAGTTAACGCGTGACAGATCGTGTGAATCGGATTTATTCAAACAAAAACTGTAAGTTCCTGAATAAACTTACCTTTACTCTTTAAATAATAACTCTGAGATTGACAAATATATTTTTTATTTGTATTTTCGTGCAATAAACATAAAAAGAACAGTAAAAAGAGAATATAACCTAAATGTAACCTAAAAATACGAATGTAATGTTCAATATTTTTCGCTTTCCGATATTTCAGTCGAAAAACAAGAAAGCTGCGATAAAATCAAACAAAAACAGAACATAAAAACGAGGAAGCTGAAAAAAAAAATAAGGTTCGAGTTGAAAAGCAAAAGTAAACCAAATGCGAATGAACCAAAAACCTGTCAAAAGAGACTAAATATATATTTTTGTATTCTTACATGATTAATAAAAGATTATTCAAGTGTTTGATTTTGCTTTTGTTTCTTAATATTGTACCCAAAATAATATTTTCAGAACGGAAAAAGAATTCTCGAGAGTGTTCGATAACTGGGACATGCCTGTTCAACATTAGGGACATAGGCACTTCCAGTGTTCAATAATTGGGACATTTGCATGCTTCACATTGTTATTCTTTTTTTTCATTTGAAATCATTTAAAAATAATTTAAAGAGTGATTTTTCGAAAGTAAAAATATCAAAGTATCATTTGAACATGAAAGCGATGGTTTTTTTTCTTGATTTTATATTTTTTCACACCGAATTCAATCCCCAGATCCTTAGCTGTTCAATAATTGGGACATTTACTTTACATATAAACTATTTTCTCAGTGTATTTAAATTCTCGATTTTCCCTTTTTTCTTGCTTCGTCTCTTTACCGCGGTTCCACCCTCCAACGAGACAAAAGCGAAATAAAAGATTGAGGAAGATGAAAAAAAAAACGAACGCGTCAAAAGGGGTTAAAGTAAAAGAGTCTCTTCCTCCGTCGAACTCGTCGTGCAATCAACAACAGTACTAAACGAATAATCACTGAAAAAAGTGCCCAGTATCCAATTTATTTACCATGAGAGAAATTGAAGGTGGAGCGAAAAGGAATCGTTCGCTCGAAAAAAAGGCTTCGAGCCTTCGTGTGCAACTACAAATGTGGAAAATCCCACAAGCGATGAACGAAACTATGAGGGCGGTTCTCTTCTTTGGCAACTGTATTTGATGCACCATTGAATGTACTTAAGCTTTCAATTTAGACGTATATAATATGATTTTAATACGCAAGAGCAGATGTATATAATGAATATATTTGTGCAGTGCAGAGAGGGTTTATTCAAGGATATTAATTCAAGACCAAAAGGAATGTAAGAGGCTTAAATGCATATATTCACCGTGAGAGAAAACATCCCTCTTCGATTTGCCCCCTTTGCAAAACCTTGCAATGTGCGAACTCTAACATAGGCTTTGCTCGTTGCACGGTACAGAATGTACCGTGTACTATTTTTTGCTACTAAAACAGGGAGTAACGTGCTCTCGTCGAATTTTTGAATTGGGATCTTCCATTATATAATTCATAAAACTTGGCATAACCGCAAAATATTTTTAGCACTTTTTTCTCTGAGATGACTTGATATAATAAAAAATGAATAGCAGAACAACCTGCTTAATTAATGTGTGCAGCTGGTTCAACTATAACTTTTACCTTCCTTCAAGTCGTTTTCGAGAAAAGTCATAAGCGCGCAAAGGCGCTGGGAAAAGAAGCTTAAACCTCCCCTTAAAGCAGTATTCTAGTTGTGAGACTTGGAAACATCGATTTTTGCATATTTCGGATGGATTTCGCTCAAAAAATATATTTGCAAAACCATTTATGCCAAAATCCAAAATTGAATGATTATCCAACTAGGTTTCAGTGCAGAGCTCTTATTGATGTTCAAAATAAGTCTTTTGTTGAAATTTTTTAATTTTCTAAATGGAATCATTTTTTATACTTTCAATACTTTTCTTTTAATCCTCGTATTTTCTAGATATTGACATTGGCGAGATTAATAATGATTAAAAATTTATTTGGCTTTTTTAATTACTGACGAACAGCATTGCCTCAAACATTTAAAAAATATGTAAAAAATTATACTTTTTTATATAATTCGCGAAAATAGCAAAAAAGATCCACTTTTTGATCGTTCTAAAGCTACCTGGAAGCCTTCTGTAAATTTTTTAATGCTTTTCGGAAAAATTTATGAAAGGGCCATATTGACCATTTTTACAAATTCACTCTTGATCAGCTTAAACAAGAATATAAGGACCCGGAAAACGAGTCATGCTTTTTGTAAGAATATACAACTATACGATAGATTTAATCATTCCGGAAAGTTCAGGACATGAGAAAGAATTTGCCATTATCCTGTGGGCGCATTGACAAAGTGGAAAGGACAGGGGAAAAAAAGAAATGAGCCAGAAAACTCTTTTTCTCCGAATGCAATTCCTATTTAATGCTCCTAATTGATCCCGCGTATTCACCCGGTCTTTTTTGACGAGGGAAAATCTCCAAAAGTCCTCGACAAAGGCGTCTTTGTCGTTGGTCTTCGTTGAGCTCAGTTTTGCGAAGGGGTTGGACATCGACAGGAGACCAATCTGCGACCGTGCAACGGAGAAGCAAACTCTTGCTATTCTGCACAAGTATACATATATATATCGCATATATATGAGGCATTCCATACCAATTCGACCTGGGTCTGACTCTCGACCCCTCAAATCTGGTTCCCGATTTTTCCTATTATTACTCTCACTCTGCCAAGCAATTACAATTTTTTTCAGATTTTTCAAAATAACCTTGAGCACGTCATGAATTTTTGAATTTTTTTTTTCCGTAATCGAAAAATCTGAAAAAAATTCCGAAAATACAATGTCAGATATAAAAAATGTTGGTGTAAATTTCATAATGTCTGGGCTTTTGCTTCAACCCGTTTCTTAGCTTTTTGAGAAAAAAAAATGAAAAAAATAAGAAGCAGACCTCAATTTACTGTAGACTTGTATTATGCATACAAAATTTCAAGCAACAGTCTACGTAAATTGACCTCTGCTTCTTATTTTTTTCATTTTTTTTTTGCTCAAAAAGCTAAAAAACGGGTTGAAGCAAAAGCCCGGACATTATGAATTTTACACCAACATTTTTCATATCTGACCCTGTATTTTTGGAAACTTTTTCAAATTTTCCGATTACGGCCATCGAGGTGTTAAAAAAAAAAATTCAAAAATTCATGACGCGCTCAAATTTATTTTGAAAAATCTGAAAAAAATGTAATTGCTTGATAGAGTGAGAGTAATGATGGGAAAAATCGGGAATCAGATTTGAGGGGTCGAGGATCAGACCCAGGTCGAATTGGTATGGAATGCCCCATATATACAAATATAGCAGGTATACCGCGAGCAATCGTTAACAAGAGCTGCGCTCTCTAATTGCGGATTAAATCGCCTCGAGGTCTCGTTCGAGTCTCTCGAGCGACAAATATTTATTCGTATCACAGCACAACGAGAGATAGTATGGATTTGTCTGTGTTTTTTGTCTCCTTTTTTCCCGTTCGACGCTTCCATTTTATTGCACCCATTGCGAAACTCTTTTCTCTCTTTTACAATATACATTTTTCTCTTTTCTCGAATCGCACAGCGGTCGATTATCTCGTTCAAATCCAGACTAGTAATTACGACGTACGACCGAGTTCATTGGCCGATTCATAAATTCAACAATTTCGATGCTCGTTCAATTAGTCAAATATTTTTAGCATTTTACAGAAATTTAGAGAGAGCACTTTTTGACTTTGAATGACATTTGTACTTACAGTGGGTCAAAAAAGTATTCGTACACTGCGTTTTTTGCCAATAACTTCATAGGTATATATGATATCGAATCCAAACCTATTTTGTTAAATACTCCATCAAGTATAGAGCCAATCTGCAAATGAAGAATTTTTTCCCAGGAATAATAAAAGAATTATGCAAAAAAAAACGAAAATTTTCGGGCAAAAAAAGTATTCGTACATTTACAATTGAGCTGCTAAGCCTCGATACTGACTCACGCATGGTATGAACTCTGCGTAAAATGTGAACAAGTCTTTGTTCACACATTGACTTTGACCTATTCTATGCGATAGTGGATCTTCAAGCTCTGAGCAGACATGACGGCAAAGAAAAACAAAATATCAATATCCATGCATGATAGAGGGATTTTTCTTCAGAAACGCGGTAAAAGTTACCGAAAAATTAGTAAAAAACTAAATTTAAGTTTCACAACAGTGCAATATAATAAAAAAAATACGAAACAACAAACAGCACCGAAAATAAGCCACGAACCGATCGCCCGAGAATAAGAGCATCGGAGTATCGTTAAAGAGATTACAAAAAAACCGTTCACAAGTGCTCGCAGTTTAGCGAATGATCTCGCGTCAACATTAGGGAAGATCATCTGTCCCCAGACTGTTTGAAACGTTTTGCATTCTGCCGAAATATACGCCAGAACTGCCCGGAAAAAACCATTAATTGATCACACAAATCGAGAAAAACGTTTAGGTTTCGCAAAAACCTGCAGAAATAAATCTATAGAATTTTGGAAATGTGTCGTATTCTCGGATGAATCGAAATTTAACATCTGCGGGTCCGATAGATTTATTTCTGTAGGTTTTTGCGAAACCCAAACGTTTTTCTCGATTTGTATTATTAATTAATGGTTTTTTCCGGGCAGTTCTGCCATATATTTGGGCAGAATGCAAAACGTTTCGAATAGTCTGGGGACAGACGATCTTCTTTGATGTTGACGCGAGATCATTCGCTAAACTGCGAGCACTTGTGAACGGTTTTTTTATAGCCTCTTTAACGATACTCCGATGTTCTCGTTCTGGGTCGACCGGTTGGTGGCGTATTTTCGGTGCTGTTTGTTGTTTCGTATTTTTTAATTATATACTGCACTGTTGTGAAACTTAGATTTAGTTCTTTATTAATTTTTCGGTAACTTCCACCGCGTTTCCGAAGAAAAATCACTCTATCTCGCATGGATATTGATATTTCGCTTTTCATTGCCGATGTCTGTCCAGAGCTTGAAGATCCACTGTCGCATAAAATAGGTCAAAGCCCATGTGTGAACAAAGACTTGTTCACATTCTACGCAGAGTTCATACCATGCGTGAGTCAGTATCGAGGTTTAGCAGCTCAATTGTAAATGTACGAATACTTTTTTTGCCCGAAAATTTTCGTTTTTTTTGCAAAATTCTTTTATTATTCCTGGGAAAAGATTCTTCATTTGCAGATTGTCTCTATACTTGATGGAGTATTAAGCAAAATAGGTTTGGATTCGATGTCATGTATACCTATGAAGTTATTGGCGAAAAAAGCAGTGTACGAATACTTTTTTGACCCACTGTATAAGACATCGAATTATTGTCAATTAATTGAAACATTTCGAGACATCAATTTTTCACGATGATCATTGAAAAATCGTTGAATCGTGCTCGCACAATTTTATTGTTATTTTCCACATTGCGGAAATCCGCGGATTGAGTCAATTTCGTACGTGTATTGACTTGTGAGAATTTGTTCAGGAAAATCTTGAAGATTCTCGGGGATTAAGGTGGCGATAAATCGAAATGGGTCGCAATAAAATTCATATCTTCCGGTCAGTCATCAATGGAGTTACAATCTGTGATATATCCAGTGGTAGTAACTGTAATATGCATAATACGATATCTGACACTTGGAATAGTGGCGGATTGCCTTGCACATCAACATATCCTGGTATAAACATATGGGGAGTTCCATCCCAAATCGGACAGTTTGAATACCTTTTTTTTTTATTTCCTCAATTTTTTAATATTTTTTAGTCCCCATCAAAAGACCCTTCCTGTTAAATTTTGAGATTTTTTTGATTACCCGTTCAAAAGATATTAAATTAACAAAAAAAACCGCTCTTTTTTGGTATTTTGGTCATAACTTCTTTAATAATTTTAATCTTTTCATTGCTAACAGAGTCTACCGAATATTGTTGTCAAATTTTCACCTGAGAAACAATATTCAGATGCAAAAGAAAGATTTTATTTGCGATACAATACTACGAAGTCAATCACAGGGGGGACACAAAAATTTCATTTAATTGTTCCAATGAGCAACGGAAACGTATTGGCAAAGGAATTTTCCTATTCAGGAAATAATCGTATATGTGAGGTTTTCAAAAAAATACGTGAATAAATAAAAACTGTTGTTATTATTGTTCATAAACAGACTTAACGATTAATTATTAACTTTAAGAACCTTTTAACAATAAAAAAAATGTCAAAATAAATTCAAAATATTGAAAAAAATACTAAAAAGTAACAAAAATTGGTATTCATAATAGTTAATTTAAAAAAAAAATTAATTTTTAAAAATCGAAGAAAATAATAGTTATAGAAATCCCATGATCGGACTAGTCTTAAGAATTATTGAATAGATAGATGTTTAAAGCAAAAAATTCAAAAATAAATAAAAAAAAGATACTCACTTTGAAAAACGCGATTTAAAGTTAAAAACTCAAAAAACTCATTCAAAAACTCGTCGAATATTTTTGTTGTATTTTTTTCTGAAAAGGCTTTGAAAAACAAAAAATTTGAAAAAAAAACTTTCAATTCGGATTATTATCAAAGAAGTTATGACCAAAATACCAAAAAAAGAGCGGCTTTTTTGTTAATTCAATATCTTTTGAACGGGTAATCAAAAAATCTCAAAATTTAATAGGAAGGGTCTTTTGATGGGTACTAAAAAAATATAAAAAAATTGAGGAAATAAAAAAAAAAAAGTTTTTCAAACTGTCCGATTTGGGATGGAACGCCCCATATACAATGACATTATACGACGAGGGACTTTCCTGGGGTACACCTCGCCGATATCCACGTGAATTATAGCAATAAATATCGATGGCATCGTATCTCGAGATAGAAATCTTTACGGAGAGGAGAAGGAGAAGAGAACGTTGGAGTATATACTCGGGAAAAATGATACGACGATAGGTATGATAAGAAGAGGGTGAGGGAAAGAGAGAGAGAGAGAGAGAGAGAGAGAGAGAGAGAGAAGGATGGCTCCAAAGTCGTAAAGATTCTTCACAACGTCCCACGCGACTCGCCGTGGAGCTTCCTACACGCCACGAGGTGAATTCACAAGAAGGATTTAACCGCGGCTAATGTCGCAAACGCGGATTCGTATACGTTCGATCTATCGCACATCGGCGGCGTAAATTCGACTGGTGATACGACAAAAAGCGTATCGACTGTATTTTGGGTCGATTCTAAAAATACGTTATTCTTCAGCTGCTCACCAAGAGCGATTGTAATTTTTTGCCCAAAACAAATTGTAATCCAGTCAAAATGGCGGTTATGACCATTTCAAAATTCAGATATTATGGAATCTATAGGTGGAAGAATTGTTCGTAATTAAACAAATGTTTCTGTTGAGCTTGAATGGAAGAAATGAATCTTTTCAACCACTTTTATGTATATATGGGGCATTCCATGTCAAATCACGCGGTCATCGACCTGACCTCCTCGGATTTTGATGTCCAAAGAATTGTGGGCTTCGTTTGGCCCAAAATGTTACCTCAAATTTTTATAAATTTTTGTTTCATTTTTTAGGGGTTGCCCGAGCTAAAAATCATTAAATTGAAGAACAACATAAAGAGGGGCCGTTTTTAAATTAATGAAATTTTTTCACAGAAACTAGGGCTCAAATCAGATATTTTCGTCGTAGTTCGATAATGGGCCAAAAATAAATACTTTTTTTTTATTATTTTTAATTGTGTTTGAATCATCCGTTTTATTTCAGGTCGTCGAGGCTAATAAACTTTCGAATTATTAAAAGAAGACAAAATTAAAAAATACAAAAAAAAGTAATTATTTTTGGCCCATTATCGAACTATGACGAAATTACCGGTTTTGGGCCCTAGTTTCTGTGAAAATTTTTTATTAATTTAAAAAAGACTCCTCTTCATGTTTTCCCTCAATTTAATGATTTTCTTAGCTCGGGCAAACCCGAAAAAATGAAATAAACATTTCTAAAAATTTAAGGTCATATTTTGGGCCAAACGAAACCCACAATTCATTGGACATCCAAATCCGAGGGGATCGGGCCGATAACCGCGTGAATTGACGCGGAATGCCCCATACGTATATATAGGTGGATAATCGTTTCGCGGTCTGTAATACGAGGTGAACGTTCATTACGCAAAACATCTCGGGCTTCCGTAGCTGGAAATGTCGGAGAGAGCACTGATTGCGCGATGGTGAGAGAGAACAAAAAAATACTCACCGTCCATCAAGTGCATTAAGTAGATGTATATGTGAAAGGTATATAAAAGACGCTCCTTTACCCAGGGCAACTTTTCGTTATGTGGCGTAATTGCATCACTAAGAATCCCGAGTTAATAAATATCGATCGTTCATTAAGAAATATACCGTTGTTCGCGCATCGCTCGACTCTTTCAAAATTTGTTTCTCGGACTCGTGGAAATTGTTCTTCAACCGCGTTATTACGTAATTTCTCGTTAAACAATTTTCCCAACTTCACACGGAAAAAACAGTTTATTTATAGTAAAGAAATATATTCAATTGGCACTTTTATAACCCTCCACGAACCATATGAATTTCTCCAACACTCCGGATCATATGGGTCATATCTGTCCTGCCGCTTATATCTCACGTATCAGACAGAAAAAATCTGAAAAAATTCAGGAATACTCCTTATCGATTCTACTCTGAGGTCTAATAGTTTTTATAGCCGTTTTTTCATTTTTAAATAAATTGCTTGGAAAAAGGTTATTTTCGAAAAAAAGTTTTTTTACGGAAAGAAATCATAATTTTTTTAAATTTTAACATAAAGCAAAAAATCTTAAGCGGATTTGTAGCTAAAACTATACTCTTTCAGATAAAAAATGTGCCAAGTCTGCTCATTTAAAAAAAGTATATTTATTTTGGCATCTGAAAGGAGGGTATTTTTCGAGTATCAGAACTACTATTAAATAACATATTTTCCATCACAAAATGTATTATAATTTTTTTTTTAAACAAAATGTTATTTCGTAACATTTTCACAAATTTCGAAAACTCTTGTGACCGTACAAGCGTTATTTTTTTGGACAATCTTGATGAAACTAATGTTTCAATCCCATTTTTTCGCAACCATATTTAAAATCTAGATTACAAAGAAATTTAGCACAAAATTTTACAATCTTCTGTCAAGTTAAATGCAGAGTGGAATCACGTTTGTTCTTTGGATGGTTAAATTGTTGTACAATGTACGATAGTCCACAGGAATCAGCGAGAAATAGAATTGAGTGCTTGAATAGAAAATGCTTGAAAAGAGTAAAGATTTTTCTTTTTTTCCTCCTTTCTTTGCCCGAGGAGAGCAGAAGAGGAGGGCGATGAAAAACGTTCGTCGAGCTCAACGATCTTGTGGATCAAAGTTGTGTCCACAATCTCGTTGTCTGGTCTCTCGTCTATCGACACGAGATTCACTCGTTAACGAACCTTGTATTATACATGTGTATATATATATATATATTTATCCACAATTTCGTGAATCGAGACGGGAGAGTTTCACTCACGGACGGAAACCTTTGTTAGCCTCGATGATCCCTCTATAGTGGTTTGTAGTACAACTAACAGAGGGAGTGCAACGAGCTCGTGGGATACATTGCGCTTTCTCCATTTAACAAACATTGTTACACACCACCGAGCATTGAACAATGTGTCTGTGTGTATGTTGGAGGGAAGTTGGGGGTGTTTGTGTGTCCAGAACAGTGAAAACGTAGATTGTATTTAGGGCGTGTAACATTTTCGCTATGTAACCATATTCCACAAATTACCGAGTTCTCGTGCAGACCATGACTGAAAAAAGGGCAATTACTCGTTGCAACGTTTAAAATGCATTTTTAATGGCAATGCCTGGACTATTATTAATGTTTTTTTAATTGGAAATCTATTTATAACGGTTTCACCGAGCGCGTTGCACGTGAAATGAATTTTACACTTCAATTGATTTTCAATCAAATCAAAGGGCGAATCGAGAATTGAATATCGTCGTTATTGTGCGCGAAACAATAACTTTGCGGTGAAAAGTTTGCATAAATGCGAAGATTTCACAATCTGATGGGAATCACAATAGAGGAGAGATGGAGGCTATTTGGAACAATTGATTTTTTTTTTTCAGTAATGTGCGATTAAACTGTACCAAATAGGGATCCAACTTATATGATTGATTAATTAATTATGAATGAAATTTAGTGGTTTTTGGAATATCACAATTCTACTTGAGGGGGAACGCTAATGTGACGGGGCTAAAAATAGCCGATTTTTGAAATTTTTTTTTTTTGTAAGTAGGGATGATTATTTGAGAATCAGACAAAAAGAAATTTATTAAGTATATATTCAACTATATTCATACAAATTTTTATGAAAAAATATTAAAAATTGACAAAGTTATTAACATGACATTATCGAAAAAATAAAAAAAAATCAATATACACGACAGTGACTATCGTTAAGCGTAGCTATTTTTTTAAATAATTTTTTTCACAAAACGGCGCTGATTTGAAATTTTTTTTCGCTTTTTGACCGTTTTTTCATTTTCAAAAGGTCTTGAAAAATATTAATTTTCAAAATTTTGAAAATCAGCTACGCACAATCTTAGCCAATGCGATTACAAAAATTAGAAATATTTTTCTAAGATTTTTCTCTCAAGATAAAAAAATATGTAAGTGCGTCATTCATATATTCTCCCATAATGGATACGTTTCTTCTATAGGAAAGTAATGGAAAAATGATTCTTCAACATATTAGATCGGGCTACTAATTGTAAAATTATCACTATAATTACTAATTCTAAATAAGTACATTATTACTCACGAGTATTATCAATAATAAACATTATTATAGTAATTCACACGAAACATTCAAAATTTTCGTGAAAAAAAATTGAATTTATTTTTTAAAAAATAGACGGAAAAATGGGCCCACGATGGGACTAGCGTTAGAATTCATATAATTCATCATATTATTTTAGAGAATTGAAAAAAAAAATGGCAATCATCTTAAAAAAAATAATTTTCACTTTACACGCTGAAAAATTGTTGACAACGATGATTTAAAATTTGTTTCCCTTTTTTTTATGAAAGTACGAGTTAATATGAAAAAAATCGATCTCCAAACATTTTTCGATATATCGATTAATTTAAGAGATATCGGCGTTAGAATGGTTCCAAAATTTCTGAAATCCAGATTTTTCGAAAAATTTTAACTTCTAAAATACATGAGATAAAAATTTTGAAATTGGCCAAAATACTCCTTGCATAGTATACTATTTTATATAAAAAAATGAAAAAAATTAAGAAAGGTCAGGGTCAGGGTCAGCCCAAAGAAATGGCGTGGATAGCCTCATATATACTATAAGAAAATGGAAAAAAATCGATTTTTTGACCAATTCCTTTATTCCACTGCAAGAAAAAAAGAGTAATAAACTAACGAATTTTCAAATTAACTTGAAAATTAATTAAAACGTCTCAGCGAGGTTTAAAATTCTTCTCCACCGAAAATACAATGAAGCAGACGAGAATGTAAAAAACGGAATTACGGAATAAAATATTGTGTCTAAAAATGGTCAGCAAATTCTGATTTTTCAAAATTCTTTTGTCATACAGTTAGATAATCCTCGAGAAACCACAATTATTTCAAGCTCGTATATCGCATGATTAACTGCTCTATAGAACGTTCAACACTGTCACATATTTGTATGGTTAGCGGGAGCTTAAGCTTCTTGAAAAAAAAAAATACAAATTCATTTCATTCTTTCCTTTTCTCGCGCATATAACATATTAAGGTTAACGCGAGCAGGCGGTACGGTCGTAAAGATCCCACCGGTAGTGTTAATCCAGCGTTAAGTATTATTTAGGGACGCCGGTCGTCCAATGACAAGTCAATTTAATTTATATCCGCGACTGCGGCGGCGGTGACGAGGGGCACGTGGCTTTAACCCTACCCATTCTCCTAACCAAGAGAACTACGTATAGTACACCCACTCCACTAAATATCTCGGGCGATCTTTCCCTCTCCCTTCCTTTCTCTGCCTCTTGCACTAACTTTTCTTCGTCTTCCAGCATCACTTTTTCCCTCTTCCCCGCTCTCGAGCATTTACGAGTGGTCGTCCGAAGCAGCCATCGCGCGACGCCATTCCCCTTCGAAAGTCTGGAGACGTTCCAAGACTCCGGTTGTATGCTACATTATATATAAAGGCCCACTAAGGATATACAGAGCTATACAGCTCTGTCCACTGTGTAGCAAAGAATGGATGGAAAAAAAGAAGAGGAACATCGTCCCTCGTCATGAAGACGTCGTTTCTTCGCGGGCGTTATCACTCCTCTGGTGTACACAGTTTCCCTCGGGCTCTTGCTCCCTCCAAACGTTTCACATTCCCGGCACCCTCGTTTTACACCCTCTGTTTGTGGGTATGTGTGCATGTTATCGATACGCCGAGTTTAGAGCTTCCGGACGGGCCACCGAAGGGCAATACACACACCAGGTGCAGGAAATCAGAGACCAATGTAACGGTAAAAAAAAAACGACGTCATACGAAACTTGAGAATCATAGAGATTCAATTGTCCATTGGAATGTACGAGGATAAAATATTGTTTAAGAAAATAGTATCGTACGAAATTTTATTGTGCGAGTGCGCAAAGTGCGAGTTTGAGCACGCGCAGCGTGCGCAAAGTGGCACTTTGCGCACGGAGTGCAATAATAGTACATTACGATACGAGTGCGATGAAACTTTTTCTCGACGAGTGTGAGTTTCTCGCACGAGTATCGTACAAAATTTTATCGCACGAGTGCGTAAAGTGCCCGATCCTCGCACGCGCAGCGAAGCGAAGCGTGCGAGAAGTGGTCACTTTACGCACGGAGTGCAATAATGAATTTTAGAGATCGATGAATGAAAAGTTTGGTTGAGTAGTAGTATAATAGTTTATAAACTATATTCCATAATTATATTTATATTCTATTTATATTCTATTTTATATTTTATAAACAATAATTATAGTTATTGTAGAACCGTAATTTTGTTATTTCCCTTGATTTTTTTTTTGTGACAGATGTTTTCAGATGCCTGTTGGAAGCACTCCATCCATCCATTAAGACGTTTGGGAATTAGAATGCTATTTGGTCGTTAATTCAGGAAATTAAGTGTTAAGGGGCTGGGCCACTCTAGAATTTTCAAAAAATCGATTTTTTTTTAATTAAAAAGATAGCTTAGGCTCGAATTTTAAGATCTTAAGATCAAACTAGAAATCAAACTTTCCAGTGAACTCAAGTTGGAACTCAAGATCGATCTTAAGTTCCAATTTAAGGTGAATCTTAAGTTTGAACTTAAGTATCATTACAAGTTCATTCTTTAGTTCGAACTTTAGTGCGAACTCTCGATCGATCTTAAGTTCAAACTTAAACTTGGTTTGAAGCTGAATCTTAAGATCTATCTCGAGCTTGAACTCAAGTTCGATCAAGCTTTATTATTTTGATAACTAATGCCAGAAAACACCTTAAATTGGAACTCAAGTTCGATCTTACGTTTTAAGGTCAACATGAATCTTAACATCAAATTTCAAAGCATGTTTAAGTTTGAACTTAAGATCGATCTCAAGTTCGCACTGAAGTTTAAACTTAAGCATGAACTTATAATTACACTTAAGTTCAAACTCAAGAATCATCTCAAATTGGAACTTAAGTTCCATCTTAAGTTCCAACTTGAGTTCAATAACTCAAACAAATATCAACCGATTCATTTGAAATTTCAACGGTGCATTCAAAATGACGTTCTCTAAAGCACTGCAGAGGATTTTTTCTAACACCTTTTTATCCTTTTTATCCTTTTTTTAACTTTTTTTATAAACAATTTCCTGACAATTTTCTCATGGCATTTTATACTTTTTGATTTAGAAATGCGCCAGTTTTACAAAAAAACAACATATCAAAAAAATCTTACGTACTTCTATAGCTATTCTTATTTATAATCGAAAAAACTTTGGTGCTTCATCGTACCTCAAAAATTATAGGAGCTGTTGGTTCGGCCGTCGACCTTCCAGAAATAAAGGCATCATCGGAAAAGTGCTGCACAGTCACCATTTTGACGTATATCGCAAAAAAAAAATTGCCAATTAAATGTAGGTACAACAAAATACCTTTTTTGTAAAAATCCGATTTATTTTATGGTTTCGCTGAAAAAAAAATCACGAAATATGCATTTTTTGGTCTGTAGAGTGGCTTAACCCCTTAAGATATCACAGAAATCTCCAATGTAAATACTTATTATGCGGAACCCAAAGTTTGTGCCGATTCTAAACTGCTGTCATTTTTCTTCAATAAGTTATCCTGATTTTAATTTCTCATGTTTGAATCCAACTTTAAACTTTTTCTTCTACTTTGAAATCCAAGTGCTAAATTTTACAAAATTTCAGTGTAAAATGTCGCTTATTCCTTTGGTTTTGCATAATTTATTGTTCAACAGCGAGAAATAAAGTAACAGAAGAAGAATCATCAGAAAATTAATCACAAAAATTGAAAAAATAATCCACATTAAAAAACAATCCACAAGAAAAATTGGTTCGAAAGGATTCGTACAGAATTCACGCGTTCACAAAAATTCACAAAAATTTTCGTTTCATCATAAACGTTTCATACGTGGAAGAATTTTGTATGCGACAGTGTTGAAAAAATCGTACATGCTTCCACTTGCGTGAGATCAATTGTTTCGGAGAAAGGTCGAAAAATCTCGACGAGGAGTGCAGCCTAAAAAAAAATTTTTTCAAGCTGCCCTAATAGATACTCCATAGGTCCACTGTCGACAGTAATCTCGCTTCACCCTTCCTTATAATAGTTAAACTACCCCCCTGTTCTCTCCCGCGGAAATTCACTGCGCTTCAATGTGACATGTACTGCCCCCGCAATCAAACAACGATCACGCCCTTCGTAATGACCGGGCGGAGAGCATGGCGATTCTAATACAGAGTGGCTCGACAACATGTCGCTGTATATCTGTGTAAACGCTCACGTGCTTAACGACGAACGGAATTGATGCGAGATATTCGCGAAGGGGATGATTCTCCGGGACTTTGGAACAGCTGCAAACGACACCCCCTTCGATCCCGAGCTTCATATATTATACGTATGTGTACCGTACTCTGCTCGTCTCATATCATTCTCCCTCCGTCTCTCAACCTTTCTCCCCATCTCTTTCCCTTTCCGTATCTGGCTTTAATACTGCCTGAATCTCTCGAGCCTACGGGCCAATCCACTAGATTCACCGCCATATGTGAGATAAGGGAGGGACAATCCAAAATGCTTTATCATTTTCGCTAAATGCTGACTATACGTGGCAAAATGCTCAAGCCAAATCCATAAATGGTCCAGCATTGAGGGATTTTTCAATCAGTTTTCAATAAAATCACGCTATCGCATTCCTGGCAGACATAGGATTTTCTCCGTTGGTGGGAAATCCTGGATTAGGCCCAATTCGAACGGGCAATTCAATCAAAAATCCGAGCCATATCTTTCACGGCGTGACTTCGTTTATCCGAGACAATATATGAAGTGGCTTTTTCAGCTATAAACACATTTTTTTTGGTATTATATTATACGTAATCCTGTGAATGTTAGGTTTTTTTCAATCCATTCTTCATCAGGTTTAAATTTAACCTGACCTTGAACCAGAAGTGGGCAAAGTACCGGAAAGTACTTTAAGTATCAAGTACCGGCAGTACTTGTAGTACTACGTCGTTATTACTTGAAGTACTTAAGATTTAAAGTACTTGAAGTACAAGTACTTGAAAAGTCAAGTGCCGAGTATCAAACACTTTTCAAGTTTTTTTCAAACGGAGAATTAAAAATCATGCTTGTTAAAGCTACTCCAACTTCGTGTTCGTCTTCAAAAAACAGTCGTAAACCGACAGTTGAAGGACATTATGTCCATACGTCACGAAAGATGATCTTCAATTACGTATTCAAAGGCTTTGTATATGCAATCATTAGCGAGACCCATTCAAAAGTACTTGATACTTGTACTTGAAAAAGTACTTGAAGTACAGAAAATTATTTGAAATTTTAAGTACAATACTGGAAGTACTTTTTAAATGAACTTGAAATTCTGAAGGTTCAGATCATCGACTCAAACATCGACTAATTTACTCTTTCGAAGGACACTTAAGGCTCGTTAACACTTGGGACATATTTCTGGGTAATTATTGCGAATCAGGGCTCCAGCTGGAAATCGCTTGAATTTTTTTTTACTGGTCAATGTCGACTTGGAGAATATGTAGCTACCAATTTCGAGTGGGGGGAGGGGCAGGGGGAGGGGTAAAAACAAATTTCTTTCGACGCTCGAATTTTTTTTGCTGGCAAATGTCGACTTACAAAATGTGTAATGATCGATTTCAAGTGGGGGGAGGGGCAAAGGGAGGGAGAGGGCAGGGGGTGGTGAAAAAATGTCTCTCTCGAAGCTTGAATTTTTTTTACTGGTCAATGTCGACTTAAAGAATGTGTATATAATATGTATGTGTATATGGGGCATTCCAAGTGAAAACGTCGGGTCATTTCTCCCGGGTCATCAGATCCTTGCATAACTTTTTTTTCGCATTGATTCCACTTCAAAAACATCTTAATTTTTTTAAAGATGAACAAAAATAAAACATATTTTGGCAAATTTTGATATTTAGCATATTTTCCAAGACACGTTTTATTTTTATTTTATTTTTTTACGTATGTAAGGGGTATTAGGAATCAATTTTTTCATTTTATTTTAAAAACCGAAAAAAGTTAATTATAAAAAAAAATATGTGGCAGCCGCATCCCACTTTCTCATCATGATAGATATTACTTATTTATGACCCAGAATCTGTAGAAAAAATTGCAGAATTTTAAAATTGGTATTTTTTCAGTTATCCCTTTTTATTGAAGTATTTTATTGAAAAAAAAAAGATTTTTCTCATTTATTTGGAAAAATATGCAAAATATCGAAATTTGCCAAAATCTATTTTATTTTTATTTTATTTTTTTACTTATGTAAGAGGTATTAAGAATTAATTTTTTTATTTTATTTTAGAAACTGAAAAAAAGAAAATTATTCAAAAAAATGAGGCAGCCGTGACTTACTTTCTAATTATGATATAAATTACTTATTTTTTACCCAAAATCTGTGAAAATAATTGCAGATTTTTAAAAATGGTGTTTTTTCAGTTATACCTTTTTTACACAAAAATGATCGTCGCGCCACCTAAAGGAGTGACCAGAAAAATCTATTAAAAAATTAGGCTGTTTTTGAAGTGAAATCAATGCGAAAAAAAAGTTATGCAAGGATCTGATGACGAGGGAAATGACCCCACGATTCGCAATACATTTTTTGAAAACAATTTTTTACCCCTCTCCCTGCCCCTCCCCCTACTTGAAATCGGTAATTACACATTCCCTAGATCGATATTGACTAGTAAAAAAAAATCAGGCGATTTCCAGCTGGAGCCCTGATTCGCAATAATTACCTATTTCTGGAAACGTCTTTCAATTTAAAAAATCATTATTTACCAAGAATTTGCTTAGCTCTTCTAAGTTTTTGTTATAAACAAATAAATTACGCCATTTTTTGTTCAACTGAATATTCGGAACTTCAGGTACTTGAAAATTAAAGTACAATACTTGAAGTACTTTTTAAGTACTTCAAGTAGTACTTTTTAAGTACTTTAAGTACGTCGCGAGTACCGGGTACTCCAAGTACTGCACAGGCCAAGTACTTGAAAATTTAAGTACAATATTTGAAGTACTTTTTAAGTACTTGAAAATTTAAGTATTTTTTAAGTGCTTTAAGTAGCTTCCAAGTACCTTCAAGTACCGTCGAGCTCTGCCTTAAACTTTTATGGAAAAACATCAAGTTTTACGGAATATTAAGGTTTGAGATCATGCTAAATGCAACGCTTATAATGAATAAATTGGATGATGAATACACAAATAAATAGAAAAATTCCCGAAGTTAGTTTTTTTTAAATCCCTATTCCACTAGTAAATATAAAAAATACTGGTATAAAAATATGATAATTATTGTCAGCACGTAAAATAAAATTTGCAAAAAATTGCTTGAAATGAATATGGCTGGAAAAATTGTCCCAATTCTTTGGATCAACCAGTTTCGAGAATAAGCAGCATTTTCATCTATAATCTTGAAGAAAACGACATAAAATTTAGATACTTTCGCTCTCTTATGTACTCGGCTCCATAATCCAACCCCCACGGAAAAACGAGTTCTTTGAGGCAACTGACTAGTTTGTAAGATATGCTCTTAATAATTAGTTGGTTGGGGCAACCATTTTCGTCGTTACCGTAACTATTTTATTGGTTGCCCAACACCCAACCAATAAAAAGTTAGTTGCGGGAATAACGAAAATGATTGCCCCAACCAATAAAAAGTTGGTTGCGGGAATAACGAAAATGGTTGCCTCAACCAACTAGAAGCATATCTTACAAACCAATTGGTTTATTGAGGTTTATTGAGGTTTGGTTTGACAATTGGTTGAAACAACCAACTATTTTCCGTGAGAGAGCATCAAATGTTGTATTTGTATCGACTTTATCCATAAATTTTGCTTATGATTTTGCACTCAAACTTGCCCATCCGCGATTGTCTATTCTTGTCTATTCGCGTCTAACCAAAAATCGGACACGCATAAACAGCGAGATCCGAACAACGAAAATTCCATTCATTCAATGCGAATTCCAGCGAAGCGAGCATACGTATGTATTAGGGTGGGTCAAATAAAATGACCAATTTTTTTTTCCTCGATACAATGAAAAATGTATTGTTTGGCATCTCAAAAACACCCTCTGCAAGTATTAGCCCTTCATATCTGAATTAAGAGGTCCCTCATCGCAAATTTTTATTTCCCATTTAAATAACATAGGAAATTATTTTTTCAACTTTGGAATTTTATTAGACTTTAACCGTTGAGGTTAGGCGAGTTCTTTTAGCACATTTTTGTAGAACATTTGATGCTCTACAAAAAAGCTTTCTTGTATCTAATCGATAAAACTAACCGTTCAAAAAATAATTGGTGATTATTAGTGATTATTGTCACCGATTATTTTTTGAACGGCTAACTTTATCGATCAGACACAAGAGAGCTTCTTTGTAGAGCATCAAATGTTCTACAAAAATGGGGTGGGGGTCGAAGAGTCGACTAAACAATATTTCGAACGGCCGAAATCCCGAATTTCACGATTACGAGCGTTCGAATAACGAAGCGCCGAAATCCCGAACGCCAGAAAAGCGAAAGCGGAGAGAGCCACCCCATGCGTAAGAGAGAGAGAGATGCGCCTCTTCTCTCTCTTACGCATGGGGCGGCTCTGTCGACTTTCTCTTTTCTGGCGATCGGGATTTCGGCGCTTCGTTATTCTAACGCTCGCAATCGTAAAATTCGGGATTTCGGCCGTTCGAAATATTGGTTAGTCGACTCTTCGAACCCCACCCCAAAAATGTGCTAAAAAACTCTCCTAACCTCAACGGTTAGAGTCTAATAAAATTCCAAGGTTAAAAAAAAAATTTCCTATGTTATTTAAATGGGAAATAAAAATTTGCGATGAGGGACCTCTTATTTTGAATATGAAGGGCTGATACTTGCAGCGGGTTTTTTTGAGATGCCAAAGAGTACATTTTTCATGATATCGAGGGGAAAAAAAAATTCGTCATTCTATTTGACCCACCCTAGTATGTATCCACATAGTTCCTTCACTCATATGCATATCGCATTCATATATGCACATACATTTATGTATTTATTTATTCGTCCGCGGGTCGTTACTGGCCAATGAATTTACGATCTTCCTCTTCCTCTCTTTCGCTTTCTATTTCTCGCAACCGCAGGGTCAGCACGTACAGATATCTCGATTCCGCGGCGCAGGCTCTTTCATTGCCACGCACGAATAGTAATAATATTCAACCCTCTCTTTACCGGGGGAACGAGAGAACCTAATGTACGGCTGACAGCAAAAAGGGCGCAGTTTCTGCGCCAATTGCGCCCTTGCCTTCCTTTTGTTCAGGAGAGCGAATGCAGTTAACGCATGTATGAGCGAAACCTCCGGGATGTATTCATCGAGATTTGAGGCTGACGCGCGTCGTTTCTATCTCTCTCGCGGTCGAGGAACCCGCGAGACACATATATCCAACAATGCGTGACGTTTCCAGACCGAACAATCGCCACAAATCACCGCTGCTGCGCTCGTGGGACTGAGGGTTGGTTCTCCTCTGGCAAAGGGGATGTGCGTGGGCATTAACCCGAAATCGCGAGAACACTAGGATATCGGAGGAGAGTCCGGCGAGAAAGAGAGGGTGAGACAGCGGGGGAGGATATCTGGGGATGCAAACGCACACATGTACACGGGGCGTTTCATCCCAAATCGGATAGTTGGAAAAACTTTTTTTTCCTTAATTTTTTTATATTTTTTAGTACCCATCAAAAGACCCTTCCTGTTAAATTTTGAGATTTTTTCCATTACCCGTTCACAAGATATTTAATTTTTCAAAAAACCTCTCTTTTTTCGGTTTTTTGGTCATTACTTCTTCAATAATAGTCCAAATTAAGCGATTTTGTTCAAAATTTTTGTTTTTTTATGGCCTTTTCAGAAAAAAAAATATAAGAAAAATATTCAACGTGTTTTTGAATAAGTTTTTTGAGTTTAACACTTTGAATCGAGTTTTTAAAAGTGAGTGCATATTTTGATTTTTTTGAAAATTTGTTACTTCAAACTTCTATCCATTCAACAACTTTTAAGACTAGTCTAGTCGTGGGCAGTACATAAATATTATTTTTTTTCGATTTTTGAAAAAAAAAAATTCTATAAATCATTATGAATATCAATTTTTGTTACTGTATACAGTGTATAGTCTTTTTTTCATTATTTAGAATTTATTTTGGCACTTTTTTTATTGTTAATAGGTTCTTAAAATTAATAATTAATCGTTAGGTCTAATGAACAATAATAACGACAGTCTTTATTTATTCAGGTATTCTTTTGAAAATATTACATATACGATTATTTCCTGAATTAGAATATTCCTTTACCAATACGTTTCCGTTGCTCATTAAAATAATAGAATGAAATTTTTGTGTCCCTGTGATTGACTTGGCAGTATTGTATCGCAAATAAAATCTTTCTTTTGCATCGAAATAGTGTTCTCAGGTGAAAATATCGCAGTAGTATTCGGTAGACTATTTGGTTTCGATGCCCAGACATACAATTCTTGAACTGATGTTATTTGCTCATCGATTAATTATCAATTTTTAATTTTAAAAATCTGTTAACAATAAAAAAGTATTAAAATTCATTCAAAATGATTTTAAAAAATACTATACAGTAAAAAAATTGGTATTCATAATAATTTGAATTTTTTTTTTTAATTTTGAAAAATCGAAAAAAATAGTAATTATGAAAAACTCACGACTACTCTCAAAAGTTGCTGAATAGATAGATGTTTAGAATAAAAAATTAAAAAAAAATTTAAATATGCACTCACTTTTAAAAACACGATTCAAAGTTTAAAACTCAAAAAAAGTATTTAAAAAAACGTCGAATATTTTTTTTTTGTATTTTTTTCTGAAAAGGCCATAAAAAATATTGAAAAAACAACACTTAATTTGAATCATTATTGAAGAAGTTATGACCAAAAAACCAAAAAAAGCGCAGTTTTTTGAAAAATTTAATATCTTGTGAACGGGTAATTGAAAAAATCTCAAAATTCAACAGGAAGGGTCTTTCGATGGGTACTAAAAAATATAAAAAATTGAGGAAATAAGAAAGGAAAAGTTTTCCAAACTGTCCGATTTGGGATGGAATGCCCCGTACATAGGACCGACGTTCGGCGTTTCTGGCCGCGAAATGCGCGTTATCTTTCGCGCGGACAATCACTCTCCCATCCCCTTCGACCGTCGGTTCTCCCGCAACCCTTTGCCCCCTTCAACCCTTATTCCACGTTCCCCGTACATGCCTGTACATAAATTTATGTATTGGATACATGTAATGGGGAATCCGCCATGTAATATACGCTACAAATGTACATATTCATTTAGCAAACCCCTAAAAGGGCGTATTTAATGCGTTCTCAAGCATCGACGCTGCGCACTTTTGACTTTGAGCCACCGATATTTCTCTCGTTTCGCGTACCAGGAATTTGTCATCCCCGAAATGGCACTTTGCGTTTGCATATTCGACGTGTGTGCGCCATTCAGGGAAGGGCGTGCGGTAAAACTAGAAGAGCGCAAGAGAGAGAAAGAGAGAGAGAGAGAGAGAGAGAGAGAGAGAGAGAGAGAGAAAGAGAAGGAGAGAGAGAGAGAGAGAAGGAGAGAGAGAGAGAGAGAGAGAGAGAGAAGGGAGTTTCCGCGTGTGCGGCTTTTCACGATGCTTATATATTGCGCGACATCCGCGCGGGCACGGTTTGCATATTATCCCGGAAACGAGAATGGCCGCGACCGTTCACGTTTACCGATCTCCAACACCGATTATTGCTCCAGGCAACCCAGGGCTCATTCGGTGATCGCGCGGATGCATAATAATCGCGTGGAATGAGAGGCAGCGCCTCCCCCGATCCATTGATTGGTCTTGAAAGGGCTTCAAGCTGCGATCGCTTCCCTTTTGTTTGTTTTTTTTTCTCCCCTCGAAAAAGACATTAGTAACCGATCGTCATTAAGGATGTTGACTCCCAAATCGCAAATGATGAAAAAATTCTGAAAATTTGGTATGTTTTTGGATGAATTATTTAAGAGGTTGTGTAAAAATTTCACGACGATTAGCTCATTATCAAACAATTAACATTGACAAATTAAATTAAATTAAATGTAGTTTTATGGAAACTAATATAACTTTGCGATAAGTTTTTTTTTTGACCTCTCAATTTTTTAATATCTATACAATATATTGAAAACAACGGAAACAAAACGAAGTTTATTGATGAATATTTTTATGTAACACGTGTATATAATGTGCGTCTTTACGTGCCTCGAAAATATGCATAAAATAGAGCATTACAGCACGGCGTGAAATAATGTAGGTCCGAGCGTATTTTACGCACTGATAGTATTTTATACACACTTTCATTCATTCGGTTTTATTTAACACACACTTTCATTCATACTATTAAGTACTTCACGCACTCTACCGCCGATAACAACCGTAGCGAGGCGCCACCTGAGCCTCGCAACGAGCGCGACGTGAATCTGCCGAGTAACGTGTCAAACTGTCAAATTACAACGATAGCGAAACATTGCAATAAAACCTCAAAATGTCCGATTGCTTATAAATGATTCGGGAGTTCGAGTTTATTTTTCATTCTTCATTACAAATTATGGAAGAAAAAGTGTTCATTGTAAGTGTTAATAGGAGAGAAAAATACTATAATGCATTTAAATAATTGTTTTTATCTAGGGGGATCCGGACCCCGAACCCCCCGCAGGGGCTTTGCCCCTTACCCCCACCGGGGCTTCGCCCCTGGACCCCATTACGGTTTCCTTTTCTTTATTTCTGCATATTAGATATACTTCTTACAAAAAATAGTATGCGATACTCGTGAGGGAAAGTGAAAATTATACGCTGCTCATGCGACAATTTCACGCCGCAGCGTATAATGTTCGCTTTACCTCACTCGTATCGCAATGTACTATTTTTATTTGGTTAAAAAATTGTTCTTAACAAAATGTTAATATTCGTCGTGAAATTTTTACAAGACCTATTAAATACTTCATACAAAAACATACCAAATTTTCAGAATTTTCTCATCATCTTTCATTTTAACCCTTAAGGAGGTTGAAGTAATGATGATATAATTCTGAAAATTTAATATGTTTTTACATGAAGTATTCAGGAGGTCGTGTAAAAATTTCACGACGATTAAAAAGAACAGGTGACAAGAAATAATATTCTATGCTACACATTATTATTCTACACATTATCATCCTACATATTATTTTCCTACACATTACAGCCTTTAGAAAAATTTACTACTGGAATAGATAATCACGTTGCACAGTTTCTGTCGTCTTTTTTTTGGTTGGATAAAAAGCGTCGCATGCAGAGTTTCGCTACAGGCTATAATGTGTAGGATAATAATGTGTAGAATAAAATATTATTATTTTCTGCCATCTTTTCTTGTGTAGAATAATGTGTGTAGAAATCGGTGTAGAATAATTTTGTGCAGATCAATATTCCTTGTCACTTCCCTTGTGTAGAATAATGTGTGCAAAAACCGGTGTGGAATAATTTTTCGTAGAACAATATTTCTTGTCACTTCTCTTGTGTAGAATATTGTTTGTAGAATCCAGTGTAGAATAATTGGGTCTAGAATAACATTTTTTGCAACTTCTCTTATGTAGAACAACATTCCTTGCCCCTTTTTTGTGTAGAATAATTTGAGTAGAAACTTGTGTGTAAAAAATGTCATGTGTAGATTAAAAATGTGTAGAATAGAGTATAGAATAGCCTTCCCATTAAATATTTCTTTTGGAATTCAAATTTTCCCTGAAGAGCCTTGATTGCATTGTTCAACGGTCAAACTCTCGGACGAACGAAATTTTATATTTTCATCCCCCTACATCCAGCGTTTGGATGCATAATTGTGTGCCTGATAGGGCGTTCGTCATAAACCGACCAATCACGGTTAAAGGGTTCAACGACACTGGGAGCTTCGATAGGAACGGCGTGAAGCTCGTGAATGCGTTGGACGTATACTTATATGCGTATTTATATATGCTATAAACTATCGGCGCTTTTCGTACTTCCGGTCGAAACGATGAGCATCGATGGCCCCGTTCTGCGGCCGTGTTTTTCCACCCACGGTGCGAGAGCCCATTCGAGCGGGAGAATACACGCACCTGCCCTTTCCTGGCGAACATGAATGCCCCGTTGATGCATAGCTATAGAGAGCTTGCCGCTTTACCAATATTGCCCACTCTCACATAGATGACTGTACGAAGCATTCCTCGTGAAATCAACCCCTTATTGTTCAATGGCCGAAAAGCGTTGTTTTTGAAACTCTGTTACTTTTAACTTTTTTTAATATGCAGCCAAGTAATGGACGAAATTTTTTGGAAAAAAATCATCTCACATTTATTTATTTTATATTTAGTTTTTGATTTAGATTCATTTAGTCGAAATTAATTAATTTAAAATAAATAACATTTTATTTGCATATCGGCTTGATAATCTATTTATTAGGTCCATATTCAAATTGAAAAAAATTACTTGAATCAAATAACCCTTTTTCTGGATATAAATGCGACTTCGAGAAGAAACAAAAATGTACCTGCATCCTTATATTTTTGCAACTGAGTTTATTCCAGTATCTGAGTATGTTATTTCTCCCTATCTAGACCAAAAAATTCTACAGGGATAATTGACCAGTCTTTTCATAAAATATTTTAAATTATTTAATCTAACCATGCAGGAATTTTCGTCGTTTCGTCGTTCTTATCAGATCTTTAAAGAACAGAGTACTTTATTTCTTCACTGCACAAATCCTATGATTTTCTTTTTGATGATTTTTCTAGTGAAACATATCGATTTCCCGAGGGAAGAAAATTTTTGAGAAATATTTATGAAAATAGGATTTTCACATCCCGATATTTTTGAATATACTGTATGGATTGTGGGCCACATTTATCACGACAATGGTCTGGACTTGAACATAAAGTATCTCCCAAATTAGTGGATTAGAAAATCTGAAAAAAATGACAGGAAATTCATTCAATCTTTTGCCACTTAATGTTTAAACATTAAGTAGCAAAAGATTGAATGAAGCTTGAGTTTAAGTTGAATGAAACGGGTTTGAAATTGCAATATACAAATATATGAAGGATTCTCAAGCGATTTCGGTCAATTTTTCATCCATGAAATTCCATGAATAAATGGGTTTCAAACTTAAGTTTCATTAAATCTATTATTACTTAATTTTACCTTAAGTTTGAAACCCATTTAGGGAGGTTCATGATGAATTAAATATTTACCGAATCGCTAGAGAATCCTTCATATATTTTTATGGTGCATTTTTAAACCCGTTTCAATTCAAGATTGAATGAAACTTAAGTTTGAAACCCATTCAAGGAGGTTTATGGATGAAAAATTGACCGAATCGCTTGAGAATCCTTCATATATTTGTATATTGCATTTTTAAACCCGTTTGCCGGACGTATGTGGCCTCATGGCGGGGGGAACTCGCGTGAAACTCTCACGCTTTGCCGACGTTGGTAGAGAGATAAAAAAAAAAAAGAGGTAAATCGAGAGAAAACACACCGCGGTGAGCGAGAGATAGATTTATCGTATCTCGTTTGCCACTGGACGCTGCTGTGAGCTCGCTGCGCGTGGATGTACGAGTTATCGTGGCGTTATCGCGCCACTTTTTGGTAATCCTCGAATGCGTGTCGCGTATATACACGTGTCAGCTATACGCGGATCCATGTACGTGTATATAATGCTATATATTATATATTGTACGCCCTGATAGCTTTCTATCCCCGTTAAGGGAACATCGATACAGGACCATTTATTAGTTTTGCCGCGATGTAAACTTTGTGTTTCGTTATGCTTTATATCCCCTCATTCTTCTGCATAAAGAATCCTCCCTTAATCATCTTTCAGTTGCCATAAAAAATAGAAATGTGAACTGCACCTGAGAAAAAATGCACGTAGGAAAATTTATTCAATTTTTCGTCGTTACATAAAATGTATCATCGTTTAATCGCTCATATAAAAAAAGACTGGCTTTCCTTTTATCATTGAATTTATGACACATTACGTAAAATTGATGGAGAATTGATAAAAATCAATTCTCGATCAATCAATTAATAAAAATCAATTCTCCGTCAATCAATTAATAAAAATCAATTCTCCATCACTCATTGTTCATTATACTTGTTATTTTATAGAAACAATATGTTATTTTTTATGCAGTAAGTTTTTGTCGTGTGGATTGAAAAAAGTATTCAATTAAACTTTTGTATTTCTTATCACAGTCCGAGACTTTGCGGAAGGCATTGAGACTCTTGATACGTAAAATTGATGGAGAATTGATAAAAATCAATTCTCCATCAATCAATTAATAAAAATCAATTCTCCGTCAATCAATTAATAAAAATCAATTCTCCATCAATCATTGTTCATTATATTTATTATTCTATGGGAACAATCTCTTATTTTTTATGCAGTAATTTTTTGTCGTATATGGATTGAAAAAAGTATTCAATTAAACTTTTGTATTTTTTATCACAGTCCGAGACTTTGCGGAAGGCATTGAGAATCTTGATACGTGGAATTGATGGAGAATTGATAAAAATCAATTCTTCATCAATCAATTAATAAAAATCAATTCTCCATCAATCATTGTTCATTATATTTATTATTCTATGGGAACAATATCTTATTTTTTATGCAGTAATTTTTTGTCGTAACTGGATTGAAAAAAGTATTCAATTAAACTTTTGTATTTCTTATCACAGTCCGAGACTTTGCGGAAGGCATTGAGAATCTTGATACGTAAAATTGATGGAGAATTGATAAAAATCAATTCTCCATTAATCAATTAATAAAAATCAATTCTCCATTACTCATTGTTCATTATACTTGTTATTCAATAGAAACAATATGTTATTTTTTATGCAGTAATTTTTTGTCGTGTGGATTGAAAAAAGTATTCAATTGAACTTTTGTATTTCTTATCACAGTCCGAGACTTTGTGGAAGGCATTGAGACTCTTGATTCTCTGAAATCATTCTGATAGCTCGGATAACAAATATTCATCGAAGTTACTGCACGTTACGCGTGTAGATATTGATAATTGGAGAGAGAATGTTTCAACAGTCGACACAATAGATTATCGTAGAATGGCACGTACGCTGAAAGCATACAAATTATGGGGATCTCTCTGCACTAGATTTTGCACGAATTATTATGCCAACATTCGATTGTCAGCACTCAGGACTTGTATTGTTCCATTGCATGTAATATATATGCAATCATAATGATGAAAGAGAGAAGAAGAGAGACGCGTGTATAAAACAGCGTGTGCTCGTTGCGAATTTGCAACGGATATTATATTATCATCGGAATGCTGGACGTTTGTTTGTGCTACCGATGAAAAGTATCGTCTGTGCACCCGAGTAATATTATATTACCCGCGATACGGGCCACAAACGCGCTTGATACAATCGATTGAATCATCAACATCGATAACAAATGAGCGTACAAAGCATGTACAACGCTATGATAATTACCGTTAAGGGGGTCGAATCAGCGTCAAAACATCGATTTTTGAACATGAATATGTTCGTTGAATACGTGTAAACCTGACCAACGGTCCGTCATTTGACGTATCGAATGAAAGAATTTTTCACGCTAGTTAGAAGCCTTAAGGTGCAGCGGTTCTCTCATAAATCAATTTTTGAGTTTCACTACGTTGTGCACGATCCTGACCAAATATTTTCTTCGTAACATTTTTCCGAACTGCTTAAGCGTGGCACATTTTTTTTTTGGACCTTATTATGGAGGTACAGGCCACTTTTTGAATTATTTGAAACAAATAATGGGTCAAAAATTCAAAAAGTGGCCTGTAACTCCATAATAAGGATCGAGGACAAAAAAAAAATGTGGCGCACTTAAACAGTCCGGAAAAGTGTTACGAAGAAAATGAGACGTCGTAGGATAAGATTCGTCAAGTCCTTAATGTCTCTTCTATTATTTTGTTTCCTCCAATGAAACAAAAATTTATAGGATAATATTTGGTACAAGTTTTGTGTAAACAGGATTTTATTTAAAAAAAGTACTTTTTCTAAAAGTTATCTAAAAGTTATCAAGTCAATCAAGTACTAAAATTCCATACATTTTTTCTAGACGTTTTAAAGAAATAACAATTGTGACCCTCGGTAAATCTTGATTAAAGAATACCTACTCAATGTAGAAAAAAGCATATCACAAAGTCTTTATAGTAAAATAACTCAGTTTCATCAAATAAATGCATGGGTATATTTTTTGCATTTTTTGTAAATTTAAATGAGTAATTTTAGTTCCACATAGACGAAAAAAGCTCATTTCATTTTTCGCTTAAAACATTAAAAAATCGATGGGTAAGTGATTGAATTAATCAATTACGAGTTCGAGACACTTTTCAATGAAAAAAATAAAGCTACGAGTTAACAACTTTTCTTCTATTGAAGCGATAATGACCAAAACAGAGCCACTGGATAAATTTTGAAAACATATATCAATAAACGAAATGAGCTCTCGTGATCAAGATCGAATTGTCAAAATCGTGTAGATCGAATTACAAATTTGACTTTACAAAAACTGCGTAAAGGCTGCTTGCAAATTTATCAACGCAGGACTCAATTATTTTGGTGTAAAGCCCTTATACATTTTCTTCAAACATAACGTGGAAACGCACTAATTATTATCTATTCAATTCGTACTATTTTTTTAAATTGTACAATCAATCTTTGAAATCTAAAATCGCTATTTCATTGCCCTGACTGAAATCGAATAAATAACTTAGAGAATTTTGCTCGCTATCATTTCGTTACTCCATGAGAAACATTTGGGTATCATAGACAAAATTTTTCTGACTCATTCTGAACATTTTTCTCCCGTGCATTGCAAATATTTCGCGAGGAATTATCGAAAGGAATGCGAGAGAAAAATATTTCACGATCCTTTTGCATATCCTGTTACAGGGGCAGTTATATTGTGGTATTGATGCACAATTAAATTCTATTGTGTGTGCAACGAAAGAGAAAGAGAAGGAGAGTGAGGGTGAGAGAGAGAGAGAGAGAGAGAGAGAGAGAGAGAGAGAAATCGTTGATGTGCAATTGTTATCGTACAAACGCTTTCAAAACCATCCACCCTTTCCTCGTTACATTATCGGCGGAGCATTTATTGCGCGCGAAGCAGCTCCCCTTTCCTCCCCGTTATCATGCAATTGCGCTGCATTGCGCCGTATTATATCCGGCCAAACCTGCATGCAAATATTTTCGATTCGTTCATCCGTGTGGATAATCGGGGAGGGAGAGAGAGAGAGAGAAAGAGAGAGAGAGAGAGAGAGAGAGAGAGAGAGAGAGAGAGAGAGAGAGAGTCACGAGCATTATCGCGTCGATGAGCGGCGCGTTACGCGGTTTATCATTCCACGATTGTCTCTTACACACTTGCGTGCACGATGCATCCACCATGCACTTCAGTCACCGTTCTCGGAATATATATGGGTGATTCCCCCGAAATACTCATTTTCGAGGATAGAAATTTTTTTTTTTCAATCAATCATTTCGACTTCCAAAAGTGTTGATGACCTTAGTATAAAATATTAAAACGTCATTACTACTTGGACAAGCTGGTATTTCTATTTTGCGGAATTTATCGTAGGGGAGCGTGGGGCTAGTTGTAACAGGGGTAAGTTGTAACACTCAATTTTGACCGGGAATTTAAAACATTTTGATTCAATTTTTTTGTTGAATGTGCTTCTTGTAACTCGCAGCATAACATAAACACCGCTAATACCCTGCGAGACATCAAAATAAGAGGATATGCACACGAGCTCTATTTTGGGCAGGTTTCGTAAAAAAATACTTAGGAAAATTTTGATTTTGACTATTGACATTAAATTAATTGTTTAATGTTTTTTTCTTGTTACATCGTAAATTTAACTGGCTTTCATTTGCTTTTTTCAAAATTATTCTAAAGTTTGTAGTTTTTTAGATATTTCATTAAGTAGACATAATGAGCCCATGGGGCAAGTTCTAACATGTTACAACTTGCCCCATGCGCGGTTATTTTTTTCTGCTCTCTACATATATTTGTGTAAATAATTTTATTACAACTTGTAGTATAGTGATTACATAGTATTATAAATCATTTGCGGCTTTTTGTACATTCTTTTACTCCTCTTTACCCAGAAAAATATGCTAAGTTATTGTATTGTATTTTTTTTAGCACTAGAGACTACCAAAGATTATAATCATCACAAGAATGAACCTCGATGAATAATACAAGACTGTGAACCAATAAAAACGTGTTCTTTCTTATAAATGTTGCCAGTCTTTTCATTGTTACAACTTGCCCCGAGCCTGTTACAACTAGCCCCAGACATGAGGTAAGTTGTAACAGCTCCCATTTTTTCAAAAAACGCCTGGTGTAAAAGATGGGTAAAGATTAAAAATTATTTTTCAATTGGAATTAGTGCTCAGATATATACTTTACAAACCCTCTTACTCACAATCTTAAAAGCATACATATTTTAGGTGTTACAGGCCTTTTTCCAAAAACTGTTACGCTCCCCTACTTTGAAGAAATTGTAGTGCGAGAGGAGTAAATGCGAAAGCAGAATTGATGCAACCCTTTCGCTGTAACGTTTTTTATTCGTTTATTTCAGTATTTTCAGTTTTATTAAAATATTTAATACTGGAACACTTATAGGCGCTTATAATAAAAAATGAAACGCAAATACAAACTGACTATCTTACTTCTTTGCACAAACTCATCAAATGACGCAGCATTTGGTTATAACTCTTTATAATGGCATGGCAATAATCTGGAGGAATTATTTTTATTCAAACCCATTTTAATTCGTCAACCAAACTCGGTTTTAGTGATTCCTCTGGCAGATTCGACATTCCTCAGGATCCGATCCAGAGGAATGTCGAACCGTTATAATATGGAAAGATTTTATTTAGGGGTCAAATACGAAAAAAAAAACGATTGAAATGATATTTTTTTTTATCCGTTCTGAAGCTCTGTCCCAAAACATTATGATCTAACATATTCTGGTAAGAAAATCTAAGAAATTATAGGGATTATTGAAAATCAACTATGGGTTACAGCGAAAATGAGCATTTCGGGGGAATCACCCATATATTTCGCGTTATACACAGATATATCCATGTCAAATACCGTGTAATGCCAGTTTCAATATCATTGCTTTATCTCGTCGAAGCAGCACGCACGATTCGTGTCTCTTTTTATACACTGCACTTTCACTTTGCAATGGAAGCGGATATTTCACCGACAAGTTTCCATGTTTTTTCTCCAAGTCCCACTTTAGCGAAAAGTATAGATATGTCATTGGATCTGGACATAGTCATGCGAGCTCGCTTACACGATGATTTGAAAAATGCATCAGCGATCTTTGTATGCCGATATTAAAATGAGAGCATGTTTCACGATCGTACTTGGAAAAATGAACGAGTAATGCTAGAAAATATAGAGGTACGATGGAAGCGGACTGATCGATCCACACATAAATTTATTGGTGACGAGAAAAACATTTCTGGAAAGTTCTTTTCACTTCCCTCGAGGAAATATTATGCATCTGGAAATATTTTAGATATATCGAGACATATTCAGCTTCATTTCGCTTTGTCCAAAAAAAAAATTTCGATTTTTTTGGAACCCGGTACGTTCTTCGAAACATGGTCGTTTTTTGGCTTTGAAATTTTGGCGCACGACCCATGAAAATTTTTTAAAACTATTTTTCGCGGGAAAAACTTGTGGGGGTTAGTATAAGCTTCAATTTCGTTTTTTTTTAAGTTTCGTACGATTTATTTCGCAAAAAACAACCATATTTATAAAATGTAACGTAACTCTGAAACTACTGGGTTTTCGTGAAATCACTAAGAAAGTAAAAAGTTGCATACAATTATTCTGAATTTAATGAAATGTCTTAGAATTTTTTTTCAACATTTTTTTTCGAAAATTGTTCCTGTCAAGGAGATATTTTTTTATCTTAAACGATCGGGTCCCTTCCCTCATCTACACGAGTTTTTCGATGAAAAAATCGCGAAGATAAGGTTTTTCGATAAAAAAAATCCGTGTAGATGATGTAAGAGAACTGATTGTTTAAGATTTAAAAAAAATTAAAAAAATTTTTTTTTTTTTTTAAATTATGCATTTTTTTTATTGAATCCAAAATGATTGTATGCAACTTTCTACTATCATAGTGATTTCACGAAAACCCAGTAGTTTTAGAGTTACGCTACATTCTATAAATATCGTCGTTTTTAACGACAAATTGAATATTTTTGCGACAAAAAATCGTACGAAACTTATTAAAAAACTCAATTAAAGCTTATACTCCCCTCCACAAGTTTTTCGCACAAAAAACGTTTTAAAATGCTTTGCATGGATCGTGCACCAAAATTTCAACGCCAAAAAAAAAACAAAAAACGACCATGTTTCAAAGATCGTACCGGGCTCAAAAAAATTGAAAAAAAAAAATTGGAATAAGCGAAATGAAGCTGAATATGTCTTCTTTGAAACGCTGCTTGTTGAATTGAAATATCGTTATTTTCAAAAGAGCAGTGAAACTTTTTGTGCAGCTTTCTTATCTGACATACATCTTGGCTCCATCTGCTGCAGTTATGCCAAGAAAATGTGTCTCAGTTATATCAGAAATATATTTAAACAATAGCTCAAATATATGCCAACAAAAAGTTATATATATATATATATATCGTACGTGAACTGTATATTAGGGTGATTCGTTTCAGGGCAATTTTTTTTTGTCCCATCGTGCCCGAAAACCTTTAGTTGGTGCCCAAAAACGAACTTTCGTGAAAGGGGGGTATCGTCAAAAAATATTTAGAGGTCGCGAATCAAAATTGAAGGTTTCCCATTTGATTAACATTGAAAAAAAAAATTTCTCATTATTAGTGTTACCATTCCGCGAATTTTGATATCGCGATATTTTCCAAGAGGGTTTTCATAGGAAATATGATACTCTACAATAAAGTTCATTGAGCCATGTCCGTAAATTCGACCGTTACAGCGGTATCATTATTTCAAGTGAATATTGTATGAAAATATCCATTCAAACGGCTGTAACGCCTAAGCTATTAGATATATCGAAAAAATTCAAATGAGAATTTTGTAGAGAAAGTAATTTGCTACAAAAAAGTCTCATAAGCCGAGCCCGTAAATTCAACTCTTCCTCAGCTATAGGTGGATGATGTAAAATAAATAGATTTTTTGTTTTTGTTTTATTGATTTATTTGCATAGGGAATTCTTTGTAACATTTGTTGAATGGTTTTTCTGATGATTTTGTACATGCTATCTCATAGAAAATAGAGTTCGTTTGATTGAATGAAGCAAAAAAAATATCTATTTATTTTACTTCATACACCTGAGAAAAAGTTGAATTTACGGGCTCGGCTTATTAGACTTTTTTGTAGCAAATTACTTTCTCTACAAAGTTTTCATTTGGATTTTTTCGATATATCTAATAGCTCAGGCGTTACAGCCGTTTGAATAGATATTTTCATACAATATTCACTGGAAACAATGAAACCGCTGAAACGGTCGAATTTACGGACATGGCTCAATGAACTTTATCATAGAGTATCATATTTCCTATAAAAACCCACTTGGAAAATATCGCGATATCAAAATTCGCGGAATGGTAACACTAATAATGACAATTTTTTTTCCCAATGTTAATCAAATGGGAAACCTTCAATTTTGATTTGCGACCTCTAAATATTTTTTGACAACACCCCCCTTTCACGAACCTTCGTTTTTGGGTACCAACTAAAGGTTTTTGGGCACGATGGGTAAAAAAAAAAGTTGCCCTGAAACGAATCACCCTACTGTATATATGTCACGATATATTCCATTTCCATTTATTCTTTCAAAGATGAAAGCATCATTTTTCTTTGACTCAGAGGGATAATTTCAGATTGAATCAAATGAAAGATTCTCTGGAACTTTTCCAAATGAAGAAAAAAAATGGGACCTTTGACAGGCGCATAGGAAAGATACGACGAGCATCGAATAGATCTAGTAACGAACGAGCTTTGGTTACTTCTCTTCTGCGCGCTTTTAGTCGCTAAAACTTGCACAGCATTGATTGAACGCGTTAGAGATTCGTACATAGCGAAGGAACTTTGAATCTTTGACACTCAGCTTAATGATCACGAAATGCTGCACCGAAAAGAAATAAGAAAAAAAATACGGGAATTGGAAAAGGTCAAATTGACAGAAAAAAAAATCTTTTTTTTTTCCTATTTCCGTCGGTGAAGCTTTTCCTCTGAGTTTGTTCCATGTCCACAAACCAACTGGCACACTTTTAGCATTTTTTAGCAAACAGATCGAGTAAACTCGTGTGATTGGATTCGATGTATGCGCATTATATGACAAGCAAAGTGAATCGCTATGCATGGCTGCAAAAAGAGATATTGATCATTTTTCACATTCGTGTTATTATTTTTATTTTTTCGATCAACTAATCAATTCGATTTCGATCATGCACACTATTACAATAATTAAATGTGTACAGAAAATTTTTTCACCTGATCGCTTCTCTGTAGAGAAATTTCGTTAATTCTCATTAGACTGTTATTATTATTATTATATTTACTAGAACTATTTATAATTATATATTATTAATCGACAAAAAAATTTTCGAGATTCACATTGGCAAGATCTAAAAACGTTTAAAATTAATTAAAAAAATGAAATCAATATATTTATACAATTATGAACTCAATCAAATTTTTCAATTCGTACCTTTTTTCAAAGTACATTTTTTGGGGTCGAAAATAAAATAATTGGAGAAAGACATAGAAACTCGTTCAGACAAGAATGAGTTGGATTTACCCAAGTTTGATTCTTTTTTACGAGCATTGACCTCTCTAGGATAGCATGGACTCCATTTTTTTTTCATATCGCTAGCTCAAGTACATATTTGACCGGATGTGGCCACGAGCACTTATTGCACGCACTTATGGATTATGACGAATTTCTTTTTTTTCTTCGTCACTGAACAAATTTGTACGTTTATCGTAAACGTTATCCACGACGTGTGTCGAACGATAACCGAACGAAATAGCTTGATTCACGCACAGAACCGCTGTTCCATCCACAATCGTCCTACTCCATGTTCGACGTTACGTGTGTTTTCTCGTCTCGCCCATGTGGATTTATGTTTGCCACGCCGCGGAACGACCAATGTTTCCCTCTTTTCCCTCCGACCTCTCTAACTCTCGACCATCGCGGTATGTTTGTCCAACGATCAGTCACACCGTGTATGTTTTCGTTAGATTAACGCGCCCATAGAGCTCGTCGATGAAACGTTGTACAGAAGAATTTTCAGCTTTGCGCGAGACTTCTCCCTTCTCGTGGAAAAAAAGCGAGTAAACTCTCGGCAGCCAAAAAAAAATTCTCGAAGGTGGTCTATTTGTTATTCGAACGAACCAAAAAAAAAAATGAAAAAAAAGAAGACGGTAGTATTGTGGTTTGTGTCATCCAGAATTTACATTCTGTGTGATGGGCGCTCTCGTTTTGCCGCTTGCAAAAACAAGCGAATTTTGATTTACGAGAACGTATTTCTCATTGCAAACTATCCTGGTTTTTTCCCCCTCAAGAAGCTCCTATTTTTTATCCCCCAAACCGCTCGTCCGTTTGTTTTACTTTTTCGAATTTGAAAAATAAATACTCCCCTGTATTTTTGTCGAGAGATAATTGATTCAATCTCTTTGATGGGAAGCTTCCCTCGACGTTCATTTCTTTGTCGCAAGATTCATCACGAAGAAATGTGCACATTCTTCAAAATTCTTGTGAAAACTATACCATTTAATATTTTAACTTGTAAATTTTTTTAGAACTTCCCGAGAGGTTACTTTCCAAAGTTATATAGAATTTATAGTACAATATCATAGTTAAATATGATAAAAAAAATTTAAATGTCAAAAAAATTGAAAAAATGACAACTTTTACGAAAAAAATCATAACTTTTTTATTTTTCGACAAAAATTTAATTGAGTTTGCTCAATATATAGTACTACAAGAAAAAAAATAGTAGCCTGGTGGGCTTTTAAAAAAATGTATTCATTCTGGAAAATTAAGGGAGAAATTTTACGAAAAAAGAACTTTTTTTTTAAGTAAAGAGGTTTTAATACTTTTTATTTAAACCAATTTTTTCTTCCATAAATTTAAACGCTGTTTGCGATAAAAATGGGGAAAAAGCTAAAAAAAATTCATTTTAATAATAATTATGAAGTGTTAAGGGGCAATAAACATGATCCTTTAAATTTGTCAAAAATTTGATTGCTCGAAAAAGAAAAACCGTTCGATAGATCAAATTGAAACTTTACAGGGTTTTTGTGGATATATTGAGCTGTGAAAGTCACTCTCAACATTAGTCATTTTGTCAATATTTTTAATTTGGCCGTTGATTTTCTAAAAAACCATAAATAGCCCTTGTCTGTTTTTTCAAATACATGGCAAGGCTGGAATTTTTTTTTTTCAAAAAACTATTATCAATCCTTGTTGAAAATTAATATAAGTTTTCGAAACCTCCCTCTTTATTCCTGTGCAATTATTGGTTGCTGAGATATCAATGGTCAAACACAAAAGGATCTTTTTTCATTAAAAGTCCGATATCTCAGCAAAAATCAGTCGCATCGAGGTCTCAAAAAAAGAAAATTGAAGCTAAATAAACAAGCTATCGGGTATATGCAATGGTGCAGCTGGAAAAAAAAATTCCAAGTAACTGCAACCAAAAAAAAAGTAATAAAAATTTGGCAAATTTTTTTTTCTCACTATTTCTTGGGATTGCGTGAAACCTGTAGCTTCGAACATTTTTTTGCTGAAATATCTTTAAACAAGAAATTTGATGCTTCAAAATGGTTTTTTTAATATCTCGATACGACCATTTTTCACTGAGTTACAGCGTTTTTAAAAACCACTAAAAATTTAGAAAACTTTTTTGATCCCTTAATTTTTTCCAGTGGTGTGTATAAACTTGAAGAAGTAGTGGCATCCCCGAACTAATGGCAGATGTCGCTACAGGCCCCATTTTTTTAAATTTAGGTACTTAAAATTAAGGAAATTAAGGCCTGAGGTATCAAGTAAGGGTTAAAATACTTTTCGTAATGATAAAAATTTCATTCACGACAGAGCGATAATCGTAAAAAAAATATTTGACTCGATAAAAGAAGAAAAAAAATTACAACTTTCATTAATATACTCACACGTATCCCAGAGAATTTTTCCATCTACGCGGACACAATCGCCAGCGTTATTTACGAGAAAGGGGTTGGAAGGGCGTCAGAGTTGGGGGAGGAATGGTGAACGTTGCTTTCGCAGTTCCCATGGGAAAAAAGGATAAAAAGTCGGAAAACCCTCGGCGATGAAATGAGAAGGAGGGGAAGGGGAGAGAGAACCCGAGTCGAAATTTTTGACCTCCCTTCAACACCCGAGGCTTCGTCACAAGATTAGGGGAGTATCGGGCATCGAAGCGAGGGTACAGCGTATAGATGAGGGATATGTCAGGGCCTCGGTAAAGTCTCAAAAAGTCTCGAAAGTAGACTTTTTCCCCAAAGGAGGCCCATGAGGGTACGAATAGAACCTCCGAAACCTCGCTTGGGCCTATTTTAGCCCTGCCGCAAGGCCTCCGGAACCTCGCTTGAGCCTCTTCCAGGTCTCCCTCAAAACCTCCTAGGCCTCCTTTAAGCCTATTCCAGCTCTCACCCAAAACCTCCTGGGCCTCCTTTAGGCCTATTGCGGCTCTCTCGCAAATCCTCCTGGCTCTCCTTTCGGCCTGCTGCGAATGTACCGTAGACCCTCCAGGGCCTCAGACCCTCCGACCAATGGTACACGGAGTAGGGATAAGTAACGGGAATATATATATGAATGTTTCACATATGTAGGGATAGTATCATTTATTTATGTTATATCACGTTCAACATTATTACAAATTAAACTTACTGAAAATGGACAGAAAGAAAACCAATTTTTTTTTTTAGTATCAACTATAATTAATGCGATAAGGCTTACTAGGAATTGCAATTTATAATATCTCTTAAATATATATTTGAACGTAACAACATATTAATTTTTTTTTAAATATATTTTTTCTTTTCTACCTCGTCAGGTGTACTACTTGCCTCCTCTTCTCGCACTAGTGTCGAACGGTTGTTGAACGGGGAAGTATGCATCAGAAGATTGCACGTCTTCCCATACCCGACGATCCTTTGAAGTTTCCTCTGCGAGTACCATTCACGCAGCAATACAAGCCACTTTTTCGGCTTTTTGCACACCTTCCATCTTTTTTTTCATTGATGATTGCAGTGGTGAAAATTGTCGCTTGCGGACCCGCTATCTCGCCTGTTGACGCATTGGCGGGAGATATTTTTCACAGCTCGTCACGATTATCTGAAATATATAATCCACCACGTGTTCACAAGGGTTCAGTTTGCTAGGTTTACTTAAGTTGACTACCAGCGTTTTGACTTTTTTCTTACCAATTATTGAACAATGACGTAGTAGCAGGAACGCTTGTTTGTCTACGAGTCCACCCACGTGATTCTCGTTCGATCACAGACAACGCAATGATTTTTCGGAATTTGAATAAGTTCCAAAGCGTCATACAAGTTTTCGAGTCTCGACCACCTTTTTTCTTTGGATCTTTTTCTGGGTTTTGATAAACCACAAGGGCGCACAAGTCTCTTCACTTTCGTGCTCATCGTCGAATTGTTTTTTTCTTATTATCAACGATTGATTATCCTCAACTATAAAATATCCAATCGAACATGAAAAAATATGAAAAACTATACGTGTGCTTGAGACAAGAGACTACACGAGACTGGTGCCGGGATGGCGGGAAGTCGTAACGTGCTCAAGCAAGCAGAGACGCGCACTCACACAGAAAGAAAAGGGCACAGGCACATACACACAGACACAGAATTCGCACGCTAGTGAACGACGCACAACATCACTTTGTCGCCTTTGCGGCAAAATGCCACAAAAACACTACGAGCATCAACACACAATGGGTTACCGATGAGGCCTCTGAGGGTGAACTGAGGGTTTTGGACCAAAAAACGATGGAGACAACGACTTGGAATCGAAAGGAGGTTACGGAGGCCTGTATCACTGATACGTTAGATCGAAAAGAGGCCTAGGAGGCCTGCCCGAGGTTGAGTGGAATCGAACGGAGGCCTCTCGGAGGCACCGGATTCGACAAATGGGGTTCCGTAGGTCCAACGGAGGCCGGCGGCTTGTACATTACAAAGGAAATGAGACCTACGGGCATTCAAGGGAGGCTAAAAATTTCGACTCGGGAAAGAGATAAAGGGTCGATGGTGCAATGTCGCAGCGGAACTAATCAACGGCGAGGCTGTAGGTGATTTTTCTCCCTCAACCGACTTCATCCCTTGTTGGCCTCCCTCTCGACAATTCCTATCATTTCGTCGGGTGCTTGCCATTGCAGCTATTCGCGTTGTTGAGAGCTTTGAAGTTGAAAAAAAAAAAGAAAAAAACGATACGATAATATTACTCGGACGATAAGAATCTTGCCCTTCCATAAACTTGACTCTCGGCGCTGGGAGAAGATATACTCGCTTGGAAAGCGATTTCCCGGTGTATTCGCGCGGGAATTTAAAAAGGCACCTTCATCCCCCTCGTTGCGAAGGGCTTGTCTCGCTTCGCGACGCGAAATCAGTGATCTCTCGCATTACGCTTTCACACCCCTGCGGGATACCATCTCCGCCCCTTTCCCGACGAGAATCTGTAATGCGTTTCTCCTATCCGGAAAACGAGGAATAAAAATTCACGTCAGCGTGGACGATAAATCTATCGCGGTGAATCACCGAGCTTGGGGATCATTTTTTTCGCGCTTTTTTTCCTCTCTTCATCTTTTTTTACTTTCACCCTCATCGCGTTCGTCGCGGTTTCTTATCCGCATTGAACGTGGAAAGCTGGATTTTTCGGTGCCAGTATCTCATCATTGTTTCGAGATTTTCGCAGGAGAGATATTCTCTCCTTTCATTTTTTATTTTTTCCCCTCGTCCTGTCGGATCGTGAATTCGAGAGATTAATTCACAGACAATTCACGGTTAGTTTTCACGAGAATAATACACGAGGATTTGCGATTCAAATAATACCTGGGGCATAACGGACCACCCTAAAAAATTATGTCGGAACCATTTTTTTTTTTCAAATTATGATGAATTTAATGTATTCATCCATTTTTAGGTCGATCCACTACATGCGGGGTAAAATGGACCATTAAAAAAAATGTGAAAAAAAATATTTTTAACAAAATTGAATAATTTTCGAAAGAAAATTATGTATTATCTAAAAAATTTGGGTTACAAAAAATAATAGTTGTAGTCGAAGAGGGAAGAAAAATTCTATATGATTTCCAGAGGAAGTTTTGATCGGGGTATAAATTTCTGATTTTTTGCATGATCTACCATTTTCGTAACAAAAACGTAAATGATAAACCTTGAAAAAAATGGTTGAAATATTAATCCGTGGCAAACTTTTCAATAAATTTATGGTACGAAGATTAAACGTTCATTTGTATCATTTATCGTGACTCATGAGCAGCCGTCAGACGAGGGAGCGAGCAATTAATTGAAGTTCATTATTCGCATCATCCCGAGACGGTCGACGCATGTTCTCCCTCTTCTCGAGTTTACGAAGCGGACGAGGCTCGTGGGTTTAATATGTATAGCAAAATACGGTGGTCGTAATGCGCCCCCTCCCCTCCCTTCATTTTGTGAATGACGCGATGCAGCTGAACTCTTTTTCCCTCTTCCTCCCTCCCTCCCGCTCTCTGAGTGACGTATATAGCTTCAGAGGGCTCTTGAGGGATCGTTGTCGTTGTTTGTTAAACATCAGTCAAGTTGTCAGAGTGCCGACAGAAAGGGAACTTGAACCGAGAAACTGTGGGACATGAGCCTGTACATTAGCTTAACGAAACGATTTTGACATTGGTTCGCATCAGAGTCCAGATCTCTGCAATTTCGTACGATCAATAAATCTCGAGCAAATTCGACTTTCAATTGATTTTTATATTTCTTATAAAAGGAAAGACGTTTTCATGAAAAAATCATTTTTACCAAAATGTGCCTTAATATCAAAAAATGGTATTAATGGATATAAGCAGGGTTGAAAATAATGCATGCAAACCATTAATATTTAATGGTTAATGGAAATTATTTTCATTAACCATTAAAATTTAATAGTTAATGGAAATTATTTTCTTTAAACATTAAAATTAAATAGTTAATGGTTAATGAAAATGCAATTGCATTGAAAAAAGTAATGCATTATTTGCAACCCTGCCCATTACAATGTAGTGTGTAGTAGAAAAAATTTCCATTACCCATTGCAATGTAATGTGTAATGAACAAAACTTTGATTGCAATTTTGTGAATGTAAAAATATGGATGAATAAATTATTGCAGTTTCGCATTACATTTCATTGACTTAGGACTTAGATTTTTAGAATTATAATATAGATACTTTTTAGAATTTAAGGTGAAAATCTAAGTCCTAAGTCAATAAAATGTAATGCAAAATTGCAATAATTTATTCATCTATATTTTTCCATTCCCAAAATTGCAATCAAAGTTTTGTCCATTACACATTACATTGCAATAATAATATAGATGCTTTTTATAGTTATAATATAGATGCTTTTCAGAATTTAAGGTACCCGAAAATCTAAGTCCTAAGTCAATAAAATGTAATGCAAAATTGCATTAATTTATTCATCTATATTTTTCCATTCCCAAAATTGCAATCAAAGTTTTGTCCATTACACATTACATTGCAATGGGTAATGGAAACTTTTTCTATTACACACTACATTGTAATGGGCAGGGTTGCAAATAATGCATTACTTTTTTTAATGCAATTGCATTTTCATTAACCATTCACCTTTAATGGTTAATGGAAATTATTTTCATTAACCATTAAATTTTAATGGTTAATGGAAATCAATTTCATTAGCCATTAAATAGTAATGGTTAATGCATTACTTTTTCATTAAAAATTCTGCAACCCTGGATATAAGGATAGATTCTGCATAATCTTTACGTCCTTTTTACTTTGGACCACTAATATTAAATGTCTTATCTTTTTTTTTTATTCTTGGAAATACTCCACCTTTCGTAATTATTTACCACACAAACTGAAGCTCTTCAAACGAGTATAGTACATAACAATGATGATTGATAAAGTATTTTAATAAAATTGTTTGGAGGAGTGAGAATTAAACAAATATTTATTGTTTTCCTTCGTTTATTTTTCTCATTGAGAAAATTTGATTTTGATGACATTCTCAATAAAAAAGGTTTATGAAAGATAAAAAGAAAACGAGGAAGCTGCATATGAAAGTTTCCAATTAGCACGATTTTTTAAAGATTATTATTATCATTACATAAATTATTATTACTGTTATTATTATAACATAAATTTTAAAAGTATAACATAAATTTAAACATTTTCAAAAGTCTCCGAGTCATCTATAAGTAAAGAATACTTCGTTTTAACTTGTTTCATTGAATCGGCAAGCCATTCGATTCTCTTTCCGATTCGATAAATCGATAAAGTTAATTTTCTAACCGTAGCCAGGTATTAAACTTAAAAGATGAGAATGTCAATGAAATATTGGATATATGAAGAACAATGTAGAATTAATTTTTGAGTACATATTTCATTGCACTTTCCGATTCTCTCTTTGCTCTGTGAATTCCTCTGATTTCGCCTTTTGCAGTGTCGGTTTTATCGTTCAATTCGGAGTCGTACCAATATCCAGAAAAGCGGCGAAATGGGAGACGGAAAGTCGATGACCCGTTTCCCGTCAGTTGAAAATATATGGGGCATTCCATATCAATTCGACCTGGGTCTGACCCTCGACCCCTCAAATCTGGTTCCCGATTTTTCCTATCATTACTCTCACTCTATCAAGCAATTACAATTTTTTTCAGATTTTTCATAATAAATTTGCGCGCGTCATGAATTTTTGAATTTTTTTTTGAACACCTCGATGGCCGTAATCGAAAAATCTGAAAAACTTCCCAAAAATACAGTGTCGGATATAAAAAATGTTGGTGTAAAATTCATAATGTCTGGGCTTTTGCTTCGAACCGTTTTTTAGCTTTTTGAGCAAAATAAAATGAAAAAAATAAGAAGAAACAGTCTACAGTAAATTGACCTCTGCTTCTTATTTTTATCGTTTTTTTTTTTTGCTCAAAAAGCTAAAAAACGGGTTGAAACAAAAGCCCAAACATTATGAATTTTACACCGATATTTTTTATATCTGACAATATAATTTTGGGAATTTTTTCAGATTTTTCGATTACGGCCATCGAGGTGTTCAAGAAAAAAATTCAAAAATTCATGACGCGCTCAAATTTATTATGAAAAATCTGAAAAAAATTGTAATTGCTTGATAGAGTAAGAGTAATGATAGGAAAAATCGGGAACCAGATTTGAGGGGTCGAGGGTCAGACCCAGGTCAATTTGGTATGGAATGCCCCATATATATGTTCGGCACTCGTGTAAGTAATAGAACGATAGAAACGAGCTGGGGATGGATTTTCCGAGAAGATATGCCACAAATGTGCTAATTCAACACGAGAAGAACGACAGTGTGTCCGAACACCGGAAATTGAAACTCTAATTTTGGGCTATTAAAAAATTAATTTCTCTCAAGTGACTTTTACAACCTTTGAGTCCGATATTTTCAGCATTTTTTCGTTCCTACCAAACCAGTGTGATAATTATACCTCTCATTTGGTATTACCTACTTCTTAGAAGCTCTTTGCTTTGACCTATCAATCTTCATCTTGGAATAATCGATATTTTCATGATTTTCGCGTCAATTACCATGATTGAATTTGCTCTTGTAAAATTTTCATCATTCAGACGTCCGTTAAGGCAGTGGATAAATTTTATAGACAATGCGAGAACTTCGAACGTGGAATAATCAATGGCCACTCGCTCCACTTGTTCCATTCAAATTGTTCTTTGTCAGAGCGGAAATATCATGTAATTACCAGATTTGTGGAGAAGATGAGGTGATGCTGTAATCATTCGAAATTTCGAATCAGATCAGAAAATTAATAATTTTGTTTATCGCAGAGGAAGTTTTGTTTTGAAAAATATTCATTTATAGATTTTTATTCCAAGTTTATTATGTACAAATTTTCAATTTGAATAATTTTTAATATCATTTGAATACTAAATAATCATGTTGCTAATAATGACAATCCATTTATTGCATTTCGGTTAATGAAAATAATTTTCCTACCCTGTGTTGATTAAAAACTATTAATCTTTATTCTTTACAAATAAGCTTTTCCTCAAAAAGCTTTGTTTTGAAAAATATTAATTTATAGAGATTTTTATGCTAAGATTATTATGTACAAATTTTCAATCTGAATCATTTTTAATATCATTTAAATACTAATTAATCATGCTGCTAATAATGGCAATCCATCTATTCCATGTCGGTAAATGAAAATAATTTTCCGACCCTTTGTTGATTAAAAACTGTTAATCTTTATTCTTTACAAATAAACTTTTCCTCGATAAGCTTTGTTTTGAAAAATATTCAATATTGAAAAATATTGGAAGTTTTGTTTTGAAAAATATTCATTCATAGAGATTTTCATGCCAAGTTTGTTATGTACAAATTTTCAATCTGAATCATTTTCAATATCATTTGAATACTAATTAATCATGTTGCTAATAATGACGATCCATTTATCCCATGTCGGTTAATGAAAATAATTTTCCTACCCTTTAATGATCAAAAACTCTTAATCTTTATTCTTTACAAATAAACTCTCCCTGGAAAAACTTTGTTTTGGGAAGTATTTAATATTGAAATATATTGAAAGTTTTGTTTTGAAAAATATTAATTTATAGAGATTTTCATGCCAAATTTATTATGAACAAATTTTCAATTTAAGTCATTTTTAATATCATTTGAAAACTAATTAATCATGCTGCTAATAATGACAATCCATCTATCCCATGTCGGTTAATGACAATAATTTTCCGACCCTTTGTTGATTAAAAACTGTTAATCTTTATTCTTTACCAATAAACTCTCTCTCGAAAAGCTTTGTTTTGAGAAATATTCAATATTGAAATATATTGAAAGTTTTGTTTTGAAAAATATTAATTTATAGAGATTTTCATGTCAAATTTATGATGAACAAATTTTAAATTTTAATCATTTTTTATATCATTTGAATAATAATTAATTATGTAGCTAATAATAACGATCTATTTATCCCATGTTGGTTAAGGAAAATAATTTTCCTACCCTTTAATGATCAAAAACTCTTAATCTTCATTCTTTACAAATAAACCCTCCCTCGAAAAGCTTTGTTTTGAGAAATATTCAATATTGAAATATATTAAAAGTTTTGTTTTAAAAAATATTCATTTATAAAGATTTTCATGCCAAGTTTATTATGTACAAATTTTAAATTTAAATCATTTTTGATATCATTTAAATTCTAATTAATTATGTAGCTAATAATAACGATCCATTTATCCCATGTCGGTTAATGAAAATAATTTTCCTACCCTTTATTGATCAAAAACTGTTAATCTCTATTCTTAACAAATAAACTCTCCCGAAAAAAGCTGGCCATAAAAAGAAAATTCAATTCCGCAATATCGTTATTTATATATTCCGGCATTCGCTCAATATTATTCATTAAATAAATTCCTATATATGTAACATAAATTTATTTACGTACTTTTAAATACCGGATTATTTATGTACCGGACAACATTTGTCAGCAGTGTCGTTTCTGAATCGTCGAATAATTATTATATATTTCGATAGCGAGATGAGAGCCCGTGGGTTTAAAACGTTGGGAATCACGACGGGATTTTATGGACGTTAAACATTTCCCTGGGACACGAGAATGAAATGGCGTCGAATGTACAATACGCACGAAAAATTGTATGGATGAGGGATACGGTTGCGGGAGCAAAATGAAGAGAGGGAATGGGTGAGGAAAACAGATGAGCAACGGGATGAGAGAAAGAGATTTCCAACGCGAATACCGCTAAAAATAACGTGTACCAATTCCCGTCCCTTCATCCCTTTCCCTCATCCAAAAACGAGTCCCTCATCGTGACGTGTTGCATATAGCGGATCCCACGATATACGACGTAATCCACGAAAGAACGGAAACCGACCAAACACATCAAGCCCCGCGAGTCGTATAAATATTTATAAAATAGTGTAGGCAGATGGTCGTCTCTGCCTTTAGTTACGACTCTATGTTCCCGCTGAAGTGGGAAAGAGGCGAGAAGGGTCTCCGCTTTCTGGCATATCGTCATGACAGTTACGAGGTTTTCATTTTGCGAGATTTGTCTCTCAATCTTTACCGGTTGAACGTACTTTTAACGGACTGTCCCACAGAAACATGCAATTATAAATCACCGATAGCGAGAACATTTTTCGTCATCTTCTTGTTCGTTTTGTTGACTCGTTGTTCAAGACAGGATTTATTCGACCATGTAACGAATAAAACTATTTTCAAATGAAAAATATTCCAATAGAAGTGTAATTACAAATAGATCAATGCCGAATATGAATTTGTAATTCAAGAAAGTGCAGGGTCATTTATTCTTATCTTTCGAATGGCTGATAAAGTATTGGGCATATATCAAAAGTAATTTTATTACGACGAAGCCCCATTCACTTTTTACCACGTTTTTGTTAGGTCGCTTTTTATTACTTTGGTGAATTTTGTCTACTGATCTCGTTTTTGTAGTTTCTCAAATTGCGATTTAATAATTGAGGAAAATTGAGATCTATTTATTCGATCTTTGCTTTAATTTTGTATTTGACATGGTTTTGGAATTTTCAAAAAATGCTCAAAAATGCTCTATTGTTTGTTTTACTCGGTTGAAGAGTTCAAAATATACAAAACTTGGGGAATTACTAATGAATGCTGAAAAGCGTGCAAATTAGTGCTTCAAAGCTATCCTTTTTCATTTTTTATATCTTTCCTTAAGGGGTTAGACTAATAACACAGCCACATAAAAAGAAAAAAAAATCGGCCTGGGGGTCTGACTATGTACACTGTATGTTTTTGGGGTCGCTGAATTCGAATACGAGGTTGGTTTAACCCCAGCACATCAGGGTTTAGCTATAACCTCAAAAACACTCCAAAATTAAGTTGTTTTTTAAATATCTCGAAAACTATTATGAATACGAAAAAATCGTTCTGGGTTCGTCTTGATGAGTATACTTGTAGCTACTAAAAAAAAATATTCCGAAATTTTTTTTTGAAAAATGACAAATGTGGAGAATTTTGAATTTTTATAAATCTTTTTTTTTTATATATTACCTTCTAGCGTTGTACTGATCTTAGAAGATCCTGAAGTTTTCAGAAAAGTGTTTTTTGTTTTTTAAAAACAATTAATTTTTTTATTTTAAAAATTCGTGTAAATCCACGATCAACATTAAATTTTTCCTTAAATTTTTATTATATAATACCTTGGACTGATCTTAAAAGATCCTGAAGATTCCAGGATCTTTAAAGATCACTCAAAGGTATTATATAAAAAAAATTTAACAACAAATTTAATGTTGATCGTGGATTTACACGATTTTTAAAAATTCAAAAATTCATATTTTTGAAAAAACAAAAACACCTTTCTGAAAATTTCCGGATCTTTTAAGATCAGTACAAGGTACTATATAAAAAAAATTGAACCAAAAATTTAATGTTGATCGTAAATTTGCACGATTTCTAAAAATTCAAAATTGTCTAAATTCATGATTTTTCAAAAAAACTTTCGGCATGTTTTTTTTTCGTAGCCACAAGTATACTCTTCAAGAGGAACCCGGAACAATTTTGTGTAGCTATAATTTTCGAAATATTAAAAAGAATAATCTTGATTTTGGAGTTTTTTTTGTGGTTATAGCCAAACCCTGACGTGCTGGGGTTAAACCAACCTCGGATTCGGATTCAGCGACCACAAAAACATACAGTATACATAGTCAGACCCCCAGGTCGAATTTTTTTCTTAATTTTGTGTGGCTGTGTAATTAATCGTGTTGCTAATAATGACAATCCATTTATCCTATGCTAATGAAAATAATTTTCTTACCCTTTATTGATCAAAAAGTGTTCATCTTCATTCTTCACAAATAAGTGGCCATTTTAACATACATTGCCATGAAAAAATAATGTTGTATTGCCAATTAGATGTATAATAAAACACCTTTTTGAAAATCCGATTTATTTTATGGTTTCGCTGAAAAAAATCACGAAATATGCCCTTATTTGGTCCTGTAGAGTATCCTAAGGCCTTTCGCAATTATGGAGAAAAAATTGATGGACCTATTCGCTAGTACTCGAACTACTCATGAAGACTTGGTCGAGGCATGAAGAAAAAATCAACAAGTCATGTGGAAATTTCAAATTCATAATTTTTTGTTTTTTCAAAAACGCTTGAATCCCTCGAAGAGCTCACATGTGCCGCATGGAAGACACATTGGGACTCTCAAATAGTCATTCTGTGTGCGACGATATACACAATTTATATATACACGCGAGATATAAAAGTGAACGACTTCTTGGCGAGGGGCTCTCAATTTTACGTGGGTAGCGAAGATGGCTACCATTCGCCTAGCGGCGCAACAGCGCAGTTGTACGAAATACATTTGTTCCTGTCCGGGCTTATCAACCCACGTCCGAATGTCGTACGTCAGCGTCGTCCGTTTTACATTCAACCCGTTTAGAATGACTTTTGGGAGTTCACGAGACGACTTGAAAGATAGGATAGAGGACTAGTGAGAGTCTTCACGTTCGTATCTTTCTCGCTGGGAAACGCGCGAACGAAAAACGTGTCTTGCGCGATTCCGGACTAACGTTGACACTTTATAATGCGTCGCTGTTCGGGGGACAGACGTTCTGTCGCTATAACGACTTTTAAATACACCGTTTTAGAGCTCCGTTCCGAGGAGGGAATAAAATTTATGACTGCCTCTGACCATTAACCCACATCTGGACGAAAAGACATGGAAGTACCAGGTGGATTTACGTGTTTTTACGTTTTCGAAGACTTCGCTCAAGAGGAATTTGAGGAACAAGTTTTTGTGTCACTTACATAGGAGTGAATTATTGAGCATCGAAATTTATTACCCTTTACTTGAGACACTGGGGTTCAGAATACCCCAGGCCTAAATTTCCTTTATTTTGAGTACTTAAATTTGAAAAAATGAGACCTATAGCGACATCTGTCATTAGTTTGGGATGCCACTACTTCTTCAAGTTTATAGCATCAATCTGAGACAATAAGTTTTTATGTAGTAGCCGTCCAAAGTCTAGTGGTCTAGCCTGTGCTTCAGTGTGTCAAGCAGAGTTGTGAAAATAGTAATATAAAAGTAATGCATTACCCATTACTTTACACAATGTCTATTGGATAAGTTTTCCATTACAGATGAAAATAGTAATGTGTAATGGATGCGTGTTCCATTATAAATAAATAAAGTAATATGTAATGTTTGCATGTTCCATTACAAATAATAAAAGTAATGTGTAATGATTGCATGTGCCATTACAAATAAAGAAAGTAACGTTTAATGAATGAGTGCTCCATTACACATTACAATTGAAAAAGAATTTATTTGTAGTGGAGAATATCCCATTACAAATTGGTGTGTTTCTACGACAATTTGGAGCAGATACTATTTCGCTCAAAGGTAAGTCTTTCAATTTTTCAATAAAAATAATTTGTGTGTATCAAGTTTTTGTTAATTTTACTATCGTTGTGGTAAATGTATCAACAGTGATTGTTTGAAGTAATGTTTACTCCATTCTTGAATTGTAATTTTTACAACGATGGAGTAAACATTACTCCAAAAAATAACTGTTCATAGGTGTCAGTGTATATTAAGTTAATATATAGCTGTAAGTTTTTCTTGAATTGTAATTTTTCCAAGAACGGAGTAAAAATTACTCCAAAATATCACTATTCACACATTAACGACAGTAAAGTTAATAAAAACTTGATACACACAAATTATTTTCATTGAAAAATTAATAAACTGACCTTTGAGCAAAAGTACCTGCTCCAAATTGTCGTAGAAACAGACTAATTTGTAATGAAATATTCTCTACTACCAATTACTTTTTTTTCAATTGTATTTTGTAATGGAGCACTCATCCATTAGACAGTACTTTTTTATTTGCACAAGCATCCATTACACATTACTTTTTTAATTGCAATGGCACATGCATCTATTACACATTACTTTTTTGTTTGTAATGGAACACACATACATTACCCATTACTCTTGTATTTTATAATGGTACACTTGTCCATTTCACATTATGCAGTGTTATGGGTAATGAAAACAGTAATGCATTATTAAAATAATGCATTATTTACAACTCTGGTGTCGAGTGCGAAAATTTTGTGTGAATTTGTTTCCTGTTATATTATTTTTAAGTTCTATATATTAAGTTCTATATATTAAGCGAACTCAGTTAAATTTTAAACCATTTCTGTCGAAAAATAAAAAAGTTATGAATTTTTTCATCATATTTAACCTTGATATTTTACAATAAATCCTATGTAACTTTGAGAAGTAACCTCTTGAGAAGTCCTAAAAATAATTGCAAATTAAAATATTAAATGGTATATTTTTTATAAGAATTTTTATCGGATAGAAACGATCCCAATGTGTCAAGTACGTTATTCTGCAAAAGTGTGTCAAGTAAGAGGTTAATCATAAATGTGACGACTGCTAAATGGATAAATTTTGAGCCTAAACAGATGATCCTGCCCATTTCTCTTGGTGATTCTTGACACTTCCGGTCTAATAAATTAAATATGACGGACAGTTGATGGATAATTTTCTTGGACACCATTATTAATGAATGATTGTTGACTACGAGTGCATAGAGTTGATAGAGAGCTTTGGAACTCGGAGCTTCCGGTCAAAATGATCTTGAGTTTATCGCGAGTCTCAATTCACGCGTATGAAATTCGAAAACCCACTTTGAACGTCAAGGACTAAATATGAGGACCCTTACGCAAATCCTCTCACAGTTCTCATCGAAGGTTGAGCATGTTAGCGATAATTCGTGTGAGAACTCACGCAACTGCCCCTTTTATGTGTGTATACACTGTATATGAGTCATTCCAGCTATAACCGAGCGGCCATTACCTCGACATTTTTTTTTCGTGTCGCTGATTTTTTTTCAGTTCTTTTTCGACAAAAAAAAACATACGTATTTCTCAAAAAAAAATTATTTTTCATCCTTTTCCGTTTTAACACCTTTCAAAGTACAATTTTGGTTTTTTAGACAAGAGTGTATCCTCCGATTTTTTTCAAATAAATTGACAAAAAAGTACATTCAAAATCGCATCTTTTAATCGCTATCCCATCATGGAGAAATCATATTTCGATTTTTTCTGTGTGTACGAAACTTTGAAAAATGTGTTTTCAATGTATACAAAAATGTGTACAATATTTATGTACACATAAATATTGTAACTGTATTAATAAATAATAGCATCCACAACGTTACCTGTGTACTTACTCTTTTTTTACGAATAAAAACACATTTTTTAAAGTTTCATACACATACCAGAAATCGAAAAATAATTCCTCCATGATGGGATAGCGATCAAAAGATGCGGTTTTAAATGTACTTTTTTGTCAATTTATTTTAAAAAAATCGGAGGATACACTCGTGTCGAAAAAAAATTGTACTTTGAAAGGTGTTAAAATAAAAGAGGATGAAAAATAATTGTTTATTTTTTATTTATGTGTATATAAATATTATAAATAACTGTGTTAATAAATAATAGCATCAACAATGTTACCTATGTACTTACTCCTTTTTTTACGAATAAAAACACATTTTTCAAAGTTTCATACGGATAGAAAAAATCGAAAAGTAATTTCTCCATAATGGGTTAGCGATCAAAACATGCGGTTTTAAATGTACTTTTTTGTCAATTTATTTGAAAAAAATCGGAGGATACACTCTTGTCGAAAAAACAAAAATTGTACTTTGAAAGGTGTTAAGACGGAAAATGATGAAAAATAATTTTTTTTGAGAGATACGTATGTTTTTTTTTTTCGAAAAGTAAGTGAAAAAAAATCGGCGACGCGAAAAAAAAATGTCGAGGTAGCCGCTCGGTTATAGCTAGAATGCCTCATATATATGACCCTCGACTCTCAAACTTTGGTTGCTTTCTCCTTTACAAGCGGACTTTAAACACGAACCTCGAGTGCACTCACGACGGATTGGGGCTAACAACCCTCTCGTGATATATCGTGATACGTCTGCGAATAAAGGAACAAAGGAAGCATACGTTGCATGCACATTATATACCGCTATCTAATTGTATGGCTGAACCTCGTGCATCGAAAAACAAGAAAATTTGAAATTTGAATTTTTTTCGAAGCCTCTTCTGCGAGGAAGCAAAAATAATAGTTGAAACAATGATCGAAAGTTCAGATTATAAAAAAAAAAATCTTTCACCTAATCGAATTACATTTTTTATGAAACAGTAAATCAGGCGGCGTAACCAAAGAAAGAGGTAGACCGTTAGAAATTTGTCACCCAGATGTCAGGGACTTTGTTGATATCCCGTGTAATTTACAGCTGTCTTTGCGAAATTTTACATCCGATCGTCTCGATTTTGGTTACATGGAAGAAGATGAAAGAGAAAGAATACGAGAAGACCCATAAATCGCGATCTCGGTTGAGAATAATTTTGTGGGGCTTTGCGTATCTTTAAAGTAGATGTTACCAGAGAGAGAGGTAAAATTGGGAAAGGACTCGAGAGGCGCGGTCACCTATCGATCCAGCGGCGTTGAAATTTGCGGGTGGTTTGCTCCAGAGACCCGAACAAGTACAGATAGAGGCAGACGAGATTGAGAGAGCGATAGAAAGAGAGATATGCAGGTACGTATATATAGAGAAAGAGAGAGAAATTGCTAGGGTGAAATAGGGGTAGAAAAGAGGGCAGAGAGGTCGGTGAGCTTCTGCTGTGGCCTTCACCAAGCTCATCCCGAATCCGAACGGTAAATACCAAGGAGTTCGGCTGGTTTTTGCCGGACCATGCCGGACCCTGGACACGCTCTACCAACACTAGCCTTTACCGGAATATATCGTATACGCGGCTAAATGTATCCTAGATTCATGCGGTTTCGGCGCACATTCACTTACCGTGCACCAACTCACATACACACACACATTTTCCTCTAATTCGAAGCTACATATATATGTGCTCTGCTAGACTCTCTGCCGTTATATGTGGAAATGACTCTGGACCGTAAATTCTGAAATTGGTGTGCTGGAGCGATTGCGAAATAGAACGCCGTCGAAAAGATCCACATGAGAGCGAAGTTGGAATTCGTGTCCGTGTGTAACGATTCGGACAATTTTGAGGAATGTTTGGAACGTAAATGGTCATAGAATAAATATCGGTGGCGAAACTATCCACTTTGTCCAGTTTACGAACGTCAAAATTCATAAGAAGAAACATCAAGGAAAACGTCCCAGTACCCGGACACTTGAACCAATATTTCAGCAAATTAAGCGTTCGCTTAAACTGTGAATTGATTTAGAAAAATCGCTCGGGTCTCCAGCGACCCACGTTAATCGAATCGGGTTACGCCAGGTCTTTAATCTAATCAATTTCTGATACAAAACATCCAATAACTAATCTGTATAAAAATAATTACAAAGAGCTATATTTATTTTATATGATGTATTCCCGCTCAACGGGACCCCCTTTTAAGCCGATCTCTTTCGATTTTCTTGAAACTCGAGTATGTTTGAGTGTTGCCTGAAAGTATATTGGACACCAATTTTCAGATCTCTAACTATAATACTCTTTGGAATACACCAAAAGTTATATTTCAAACTTTTTGCGTATTCTGCGCTTCGGAGCTTTGGCACGGCGCGAAATAAAATCGAAACATTTCTTTAAGCTTTCGATCGGAAATTTCCTGCGCTTTTCGAAAAAAATATCAGCGATTCCGAAAAAAAACGAATTCATTTAAATTTCGGCCAAACATTTTTTTGTATATATTCGGCCATTTCATGTTTTGTATATATCTCAGAAGTCACGATATAAATTTTAAGTTGGAACTCACATCCGATTTCTAATGCCAAGTCTTTTAGTAGGATAAAAATTCTTAAATATCGTGTTTTTCGTATTGAACAGTTCCCTGATGTATTATATAGCGTTTTTTTAAACGAATTTTGAATTTAGTGAATTAATTAAATTAATTAAATTAAATTGATTAAATAATCAAATTTGTTCAATTTATTTAATTATATTAATTAAATTAAACTTATTAAATCAAATGTATTAAATTTTTAATTTAATAAATTTATAAAATTCGAAATTCGTTAAAAAAAACTATATAATATATCAGAGAACTGTTGAATTCGAAAAACACGATATTTAAGAATTTTTATCCTACTAAAAGACTTGGCATTAGTAAACGGATGCGAGTTCCAACTTAAAATTTATATCGTGACTTCTCAGATATATACAAAACAGGAAAAAAATTGTCCCGCTGAATTAAATTATGCTCTTTTTTTATAAATCAAGTTTTTCGGTTTTTGGCCGAAATTCAAATGAATTCGTTTTTTTTACGGAATCGCTGATATTTTTTTCGAAAAACGCAGAAAATTTCCGATCGAAAGCTACTGTTAAAGAAATGTTTCGATTTTATTTCGCGCGGTGCCAAAGCTCCGAAGCGCTGAATACGCGAAAAGTTTGAAATATAACTTTTGGTGTATTCCAAAGAGTATTATAGTTAGAGATCTGAAAATTGGTGTACAATATACTTTCAGGCAACACTAAAACATACTCGAGTTTTAAGAAAATCGAAAGAGGTCGGCCTAAAAGGGGGTCCCGTTGAGCGGGAATACCTCATATATAAAAAATCAATTCTATGAAAGTTCATTATTGTAGAGAACTTTCATGCCTCGATACTCGACAACGCATGGAAACTTTTATTTCCGGTACCAGTTTATTTTTATACCCTCTCGATTCACATAATTCCCATTTTTTTCTATCATATAAAGAATAGCGCATGTACATTGCGTTTTGAGTTTTTTTCATCCTCTCAGCCGACAATCCTTTTGCCACGCAATCGAATGGGCTCGGTCGGATGAGTTTTTCAATTATGGTCTCGTTGAAGGCAAAAAAAAAGATTATGAAGAAAAAAAATAAAAGAATCAAGGTGGGAAACAATTGCCATGGCAACAGAATCGTTCGATGGATCATTGGCGAGCAACAACGTGCGGGTTTAGCAGCTCGATGAGCCCATACAGAGCGCGGATGAGAGAATAATTTTTATTCTGGTATCGTGATGTCACGAACCTCCCTTTCCACCTCTTTCCATTCCTCGTTTGAATGGCCCCATTTGAATCAGAATGCATTGAAACTGCACACATCATAAGAGAGATTCAAAACTGCGGTTACAGTTTCACGAAAACATCGTTGCGAGACGAGTTCATGACGGTGGATGAACTTTCGTTTCCGGAATATTCCAGGATACAACCCACTAATTAGCGATGGACTAATTACTCAAGTGTTATTTGTACTCTTGCCTCAATTGTATTTTCATTGTAATCCACTTTTTCTCAACTACCGTAAAACGGGGCTTCTTTGACTTTAGGGGTTACTTTGTTGATTTTTGGGGCTGCTTTGGACGAGCAGCAAAATACGATAAAAACGTGTGCGCAGTGAACCCTCGTGACCTTGTAGGGTGGGAGGGAGTGTCGGGAGTGGGTAGAAGAGGAAAAAAAGTCTTTCATAAACCAGGTACACAGATATGTGTAACAAGTCAAGATGTCCGAACAATCGATGATGCCATTCGCACGAAGGGAATAAAGAAGGGCAAGAAGAACGACTCCAACATCTGTTACATCTGTAAGGCCCGAATTTCAAGTCACAAGTCCTACCCTAAGATCGAACTTTCCATGGAACTCAAGTTGGAACTTAAGATCGAACTCAAGTTCCAATTTAAGATTAATCGTAAGTTGAACTTGAGTGCCATTGTAAGTTCATACATAAGTTCAAACTTTACTGCGAACTTCAGATCCATCTTAAGTTCAAATTTAAGTTTGGTTTGAAGTTCGAACTTAAGATCCATCTTGAGCTTAAACTTAAGTTTGATCGTGCTTAATTTTTTTTACAACTAATTTAAAATAACAGGGTTGAGGGAGGCGATGAAAGAAGTTTGATCGAACTCAAGTTCATGCTCAAAATGGATCTCAATGTCAAATCTCAAACCCAATTTAAGTTTGAACTTGAGATCGATTTTATGTTCGCATTAAAGGTTGAACCTGCAAAAACGTAAGTATAAACTTATGATGATACTTGAGTTCAGACTCAAGATTCATCTTAAATTTGAACTTAAGTTCGAACTGAAACTCAAATTTGAGTTCAATATAGAAAGTTTTATCACAAGTTTGATCTTAAGAACTTAAAATTCGGGCCTAAGTATTTGGTATTTTTATGTAAAATATTTCTTCAATAAAAAGGACGAATTCATTGTCAAAAATCGTTATTTTCATTTAATTTTATGTACGATGTATAAAATATTATTGTTTTGTTATCAAAATTATGTCAAAGCTGCATTTACGATGTGGATCTTTGACGTAAGTTGCATTTCAATGCCTCTCCAAAGTAACCCCACACTCGGGGTTACTTTGGCTTTTTTTTCTAAATATATAAAATTGTGAGGGTTTAGTGGGGCTTGCTATTGTTATACATTTTATAGCCAAGGGACACATTGTTTTGTTCAAGCAAAAAAATATAATATTTTGGATGTTAAAAAAAAGTTACGACCAAAAAACTTCCGAAACATCAACATTATGGTAATTATCATTTTTATGAACAAAATGCACGAAAAAAGCTTTTTCTTCTCTAAAATGCAACTTTCAACTGAAAAATCCGATGACTTGACAAAATCGTTATTTTGAAAAAAAATTATTCGAGTTTTTTTTTCCAATGGTACGCGCGGCATATAGAGGGTAAAAAATATCATTGACGCGAATCTCTACGAGAGGAGAAAAAATAAATACAGATTGAAAACGCTCTCGTTGGCCCAATTCCCGTCACGTGAACAGCGATTGAAAATCCGAGTGTTGGCAGGTGCGCGGATTTGTATTGGAAAATTCCACGCGGAAAAACAATCGATGCGGGGATGGGCCAACGATCAAGAGATTTTCTCGTCGTTCAGTCTGAAAAAAATATTTTAAAAAATTGTGAAAAACTAAAAAGTGCCAAAAAGTTTGGTGCGTTTTTTTTTTATATCGCTTGTGAGCTTCCATTATTCTATGTACGCAAAGTTGTTTGCGCTCAGTTCGAAGTTGAAACCTTTCGGTAACGCGTGAAAAAAAAAAAAAAAAACGAGCGTGTGAGCGCACACACTCGTCGCATCCGAAAGCGTGTGTGTCTGTTGAAAATTTTATAACTGTCGACCAAACACGTACGGTGACAGTGTACACTGACACGATCCTTTCTCGCTCGTCAGTTCGGTCGCATTCATCAGCTGAAGCTCTGAAATCCTCTCATCGAGAGCTCGACGTTTCTGCTATTTGCGACTAGCAAGTTTTCGCTTCAATAGCTCAACACGAATGATTTTCAGCACGATTCTCATGCGCATAAAATTGTTTGAATGAAAACCATGTTTTCGCGTGTGCCAACGGTTGAAGGATGCCACGAACAAAAACGATAAAACCATTTTAAAAAACGATATTCATATTACTTTCAATTCGAATTGCCCGATCGCGAACTCAACATTGAAATTTTGATGCTTTGCGAATATTTTCAAATTTAATCATTTACAACGAATCGATTGTGAAGTTTTATAATTATTTTATAACACAATTCTTCTGTAATTTTTTTATTGAGGTGGTCTCACTAAAAATGCTTTCTACCAGAGCTGAGCAGTACTTGAAGTACCCGGTACTTGCAACGTACTTGAAGTACTTAAAAAGTACTTCAACGCCCCCCAAATGTTTAGTTCATCACCTAACAAAAAATATCAGACCAAAAAAAGCCCTTAATATTCACATTAAACCTTGCCCCAAAAACGATATATTTCCCAATTAAATTACATGGGATTTTCTCCCGCTTTACATTTAATTTTTTTTCTCCAAAACAAGTCAATATATATAGCAATGAGAGATATATAGTTTTGTGGGAAATTGAACGCTCTACGAAAAAGGTTTCTTGCGATTTCTCGATAAACCCACTCCTTCAAAAGTTATTCAAGGTTAAAGTTGAACTTACAGGACATTTTTCAGATTTTCCTGCATTGACGGCAAAAATATTATTATTTAGATAAAAACTAATTGCTCATTTTGAAAAATATCTTATTCTGACTGTACTATAATAAAAATGATTGAGAAATAATTTCGAAAAATCGAAAATAATGTGGCTTAAAATCATAAGAGACCTTTTTTGTAGAGCGTTCAATTTTCTATAAAAATATATATCACTCACTACTATATATTTACTTGTTTCGGAGAAAAAAAATTAAATGTAAAACGTGGAAAAATCCCATGTTATTTAAACGGGAAATATATCGACTTTGGGGCAAGGTTTAATGTGAATATTAAGGGTTTTTTTTGGTCTGATATTTTTTGTTAGAACGTAAACAAAAAATTTGAAGAGCGGTATAAAAAAAATCAAGTTGGCAAATAACGGACAGCCTAATGGACATGCTGTCCCTCAACTGTCGCCTACGACTGTTTTTTGAAAAACACGAAGTTGGAGTAGTTTTAACAACCCATCTATTATATTCTTTATTTCTTCTTTTTCAAACCTGTATCAAAATAAATCGTAATTACAATCGTCAATGCCATTTAAAAATTATTTTTAATTCTTTGATTAAATACATCTGTTTCAATTTGCCTAATAGCCTATTCTCATTGTATTGCATAAGGTGAAAATATGTTTTGATACAAAAAGTACACGAATAAAAATAAAATGAGAATAAGAAATCAAATGTAAGTACTAGAACTTACGAGATATATCTGAAAACTTGAAAAGTACTTGATACTTGGTACTTGATTTTTCAAGTACTTGTACTTCAAGTACTTTAAATCTTAAGTACTTCAAGTGATAAGTACAAAGTGCTTCAGGTATTACCGGTACTTGATACTTCAAGTACTTACGGTACTTTGGTACTTGATTTTTCAAGTACTTGTACTTCAAGTACTTAAAATCTTAAGTACTTCAAGTGATAAGTACAAAGTGCTTCAGGTATTACCGGTACTTGATACTTCAAGTACTTACGGTACTTTGTACTTGAAGTACTTTCCGGTACTTTGTACTTCACTGAGACATTTTTTTTTGTTGAAAATGCAAAAATTTGTTTGACTCAATCGAATATTTTTTTCCGGACGTTCAACGAGATCATTTTGGTAATTCAACAAAGATACAGTGAAAGTTTTTGTTAAATCGGTTAAATCGTTGCTTGAATGGGCAAAGTTTCAGTTCAATCAAATAAATATCTTTGTACCAAATAAATTGTGTGATTGAAAATACGAATTGTTTTTTTGTTACAGCTAAATTTATTCAGTTAAAATATACTAGAAATAAACGAAATATTTCAGTACAGCAACTCAGTAACGTGTAAATTGGACTAAACTGTATCTGGAAATTGACCAAATAATTTCATTCACCTCATATCTTATAGTTAACCAAATCCATCTGTTGAATGAATTATAGTTTCATTAATTCAAACAAATTAATATTGAATCAACTAAATTTTTTTTCAACCAAATGAATTTAGTTGTTTTAACTGAACTTTTTTCTCAGTGTCGAAGTACTTTCCGGTACTTTGCCCAACTCTGCTTTTTACTTTTTTACTTTTTACCCGATTCGCGTCAAAGTTTCTCCTTATAATGATCACATTTTGCCATCGACACTGACTGACGCGTACTCTTGTCCGACGTTAGCAATTTCGATAATGATCATGAATTGTATTATATAATAGATAAAAATTTTGATAATTCGTGGACATTTCTAAAGTCAATTGTTTCGAACGAATCAATTATAAAGTTTCCTAATTATTTTCTAGCATTATTACACGCTGAAACTTCTAGTTCCAACATTTTCTCATTACGGTGCTTTCGTAAAAGTAAATTTTCTACTTTTAAACCATTTCAAATTAAATTTTCTCCTTAAAATGTGCAAATTTTGCGGCCGACACTGACTGACGCACGCTCTTACCCTGCGCCAGCAATTTTGTCGCCATCGTGACTATCGGGTCTTCTCTCTCACGCGGGTAAGCTCAGCACATGTGAGAGAGATTTAGAAAACGCGACGCGACTTCCTCGCGCTGTTCCTGCGGTTGCAGATCTCCCGATTATTAATGTGGCGTCGAAACGCGTACTCTGTCTCTTTCTCCCGCCGTATATAATATCTCACCAGTGACAGTGAGTGCACTAACACGACGAGTATACGACCAACGAAAATTCCCCAGCGGCAGAGTCTCGCATTATATAGCTGACTAGACGGATAAATGCCCGCGTTAACGTTAGTGCGTTAAATTTCTGTACTTTTTCTCTGTCCAGTGAGAATTTTCCTCCCCCTGTTTTTTTGTGAGAACAGTAGATGACTGGCATGTTAATTAAATTGCATCTCTTCCTAACTTTTTTTTCCAGACATTTGGACGTGATGAGAAACGTCGACGAAGTTTTTTGTACAAATTTTAAATTATCAGATCAGAATTTAGGGGGAAGTCCCCTAACGCCGGACGGCACCTAGTACCGGACACTGTTGATATAAGCCAAACTAGAGAGCAACGACAATAGTTCTCGTGCGTAGTTCAAACAGTGGCCACAGCGGTAACGGTGGCGCTAGAGAGCTAGCCGCAGTGCGCATGCGCGCGTTGTCGAGAGTTGATTTTCATTGGAGCCGATTAATATTTGTCAGCCGTAATTTTCACACATTCATTGTTTAAAAAATAGGGGTTTTGCGGCTCCATTTTTTAGCTTGGGATGCTTTTTGGTAAGTATTCTTTCGAATAATGAAGGTTAAATTTCAAAATTTTGTGAAATGGCAACACATTTTGTTATTTTATCTTGCATGTTGAGTCCCTAGTACCGGACACTCGATTTTTCTCCAGTACTGGACGCCATTTTTTTTTTTTTCGTTGTTGGAATATTTATGTAAAACATGTTGTTTTTGTTGTGATGGTATTTCACCATAACAAATCAGTTAAAAATAATTACGAAAGGAAAATGGCCCGAGGAAAATATGAAAAAAGCCTCGATGACAATAATTACTGGATCCAGTGCAACAATTGTAAGCAATGGGCTCATAAGGCGTGCGCAGATATTCCGAAGTGTTCCAATAAATATATTTGCGATCATTGCAAAATTTAAACATTTTTAATCAATTTTTTCAAATAATATTCACAGTGTCCGGTACTAGGTGCCCCTTTTCGGACTCAACCATTTTAACTATTAAATTAAAAAATATATTTTTCCCAGTTTTACGTTTTTTTTTAAATCTCTACTATCATTAGCACACCAAAGAATACTCCAAAAATTGTGAAAAAAATATAAAAAATCAAAGTTCTTATATATATAATAGTTTCATTAATGACTAACCTTAAGTGTCCGGTACTGGGGGACTTCCCCCTACTTTCATCCCATCAACTCTTCATTATCGAACATTTATTCAATTTTTTCATTGATTTTTGAATATTTGTTGAACAATATTACTTTCGTAGATGTTACATTTGTTGAGTTATGGTGATTTGAAAAATGTTAAATTTGTTAAGGATATTGAGTCCCAAATCGCAAATTATGAGAAAATTCTGAAAATTTGGTATGTTTTTGGATGAATTATTTAAGAGGTCGTGTAAAACTTTCACGACGATTAAGAAGCTCGTTATCGAACAATTAACATTAACAAATTAAATTAAATTAAATGTAGTCTCATGGAAACTGATATAACTTTGCGATAAGTTTTTGTTTGACCTCTCAATTTTTTAATAGCGACACTAAATTTTCTCCCTTCCCCTTCCATATCCAAGTGCCAATCGAACAAAAACGCGGATGGTCGAGGATACAGATAATACGCGTGGGCGCGTATAACCAGGAAAAAAAATCGTCGAAAGTCCCGGATTTTTCGCCCCCTTTTCATTTCGAACGAATGCTCCTCAGTCCGATAGTTCGTTATTCATAGCTCGGTTGGCATTTTTTCAGTTATATGGATTTTCGGGTACGCGCGAGGTGGAAGGTTCCTCGACCGGTGTAGCAAGACTAGTCGGTTTTTTTTCTAGAGTAAACCGAAAACTGCATAAGCCCGAGCATGCACTTATTTGTGTCGCTCGCGTTTTTCGATATTACGAATATCAGAAAATAGAAAAAAAATGGAGGTAAACCAGAGGTAGCAATATATTTGAAAGCTTACTATTTAATAAATAACACCGAGATGAAGCTGATGCAGAGAGGAATTTAAATTGACTGAATAATATTAAAACACCCTGCTGCTGTTTTATGTTTTCTCAAGTTTCCGAATTATTAATTAGAAATAACGCAAACGAGGTCAATGCACCCAGAAAAAAGATCTAGTACATTGAACTAAATCCTAGTCAAGCCAAATAAATTTTTTCAGTTGTAGGCCGGCCTAATACAACTCTATTCATGTCAACGAAATTTTTTTTTTTAATGACCTACTAGGAAAATATATTGCGATCTAAAAAATTTTTATTTAATATTAATAAATATTATTTCAAACTGAACAAATATGTATTAAAAATGAAATAATTTTTTTTTTAATATTTACACAATATATATTTTTAAACATTTCAATCTTTGAATGTATAGCTACACATATGAAGTCTACAATTTCGTAAAGCTTCGTCTTTTCTTTAACAGAAGGGAAAAGAAAAAAGACCATTTATATCACTCAGTACAATAATGGACGCTTTTACGTCCGCAAGCGGACGTGAAAACGTCCATATTGCACCTCGTGATATAAAATATCGTACATCACTCGGCGTAAAAACATTTTCTGACGAGTGTGATTGCAGGCCTCGCCTTTGGCTCGTCCTGCAAACTCACACTCGTCAGAAAATGTTTTCTGACGTCCTCGTGATATAATGTACTATTTTTATTGGAATCCTTTTCGGGGATTCGACCATCTTGCGTTTTGCCGTAATCTTCAATGAATTTGATATCCATACTGAAAAATAAGGATATCAAACAAAGACGAGATTGGAAAGGATATAGGCGTCGAGAGGCAGGTTCGCTTGTGCGAGAGGTAGCCACCTGGCGGATTTTTGGGGTACTGACAAATCTGCAGATATGATTGGATGAGATTACGGGTGAATAGGTATTTAGTAACAACGGATAGAATTTTTCTTCAACGCCTGTTTCTCGATGACAGGGAATTCAAATGAATAAATATAGTGGAAGTAAATATCGCCCAAAATTGGATGGAAAGAAAATTTTCTTTAAAGTAACTAAAAAATAATCAAATAAACGATTATAGTACCTACGACTGAATCTTTTTTCTGGGTGTGGAACGTATGGCGAAGAATCGTCGAATTTTGAAGTGCGACGTGAATGCAATGAGGGAGCCAACAAAATTAGGAGAGTGAGAGGCAGAGGATTAATTTTTACGAGTGAGGGAGATAAAATGTTCGATGAGAGGATACGAGTTTACGGAGATATGTGTATGGAGAGAGCGACGGTATATCCGACGTTTCGAGTTGTCTCTGACGCCCCCACGTTGCATATGATGCCAAACTCACTGACGTTGGATTTTCGGCGTGTATATAAACGCTATCGATGGCTCAAAAACCACCCCCCCCTCTCCTCGTTCCATCGAAACGGCATCAAATGGAATGACATATTCGATTTCACTGTCTCGTGCATGAACCGTTGCCGTCAGTCGAGCGGACTCACAACTCTCCGTTATATATGAGGTATTCCGTGCAAAACCACGTCCAATTTTCTTTGTAAATGTTTACATATTTTGTTTATTTATTTTATTTTAAAAAAGTACTTTCTATTTTTTAAATACATTTTTGAAAATACAAGGTTTCCGTCGCGGATTGAGGAATAGAAAAAATTTCGAAAAATAAGGGGACAAATGGGAAAATACTCGGTTTATGTCTTACCATCTTATCTTACAATATTATCCATGTTTAAGGCATCTTTCAAAAGCAATCGGAATTTTTCAATGAATTCTTTGTATGAATTTTTTGTCATGTAGGTATTTCAGACAATCCAAAAAATTTTACCCATTGAGAATCTTTCAAGAATCGAAAAAGTAGGGGTATGACAACATTGTTGCGGATATATTGAACGTGGACGGAGATTTGATTTTTTTTTCGAACGAGTGGTCATTTTATAATAGACAAAATTATAACGAACTTTTTGTAATCCAGCTAAAATTTTCTGTATAAATGAACTAAGTATAACCGGAGGTACGTATTCCGTATGGTAGTGTCTAATATTTGGGAGTAAGTAAATTTTTTCCTCATTTAGAAAGTTTTAGCCGGACACATTAAAGGCTCTTCTCATTACAGCATTTACAGATGAAAACAAATTTTCTGTCCTTAAAAATTGAGAAATCAAAATCCATTTTTGAAACGATTGCAAGTATTTTTTTATATCCAAACCTACATTTCAATTTTTTTGAGACTGACACTTTCATATAAACAGCAATATTAATATATTCTGTCCAATTTAGTAATGTGTACCTAGGGAAGAAATATTATTTTCATAACCAAATGAAATACCAAGATAAAAAAAGATTCTTAATCAATAAGAACGTCGTTATAGCCCGTACCTCAGAGAAAATGGAAAAAAAATCGCAAAATGGCGGCTGCCTGAACAAGAAAAGGCGTTTTTCGCCTCTTTTTTTCGTAGTTTTATATTTGTTTACAATAATAAAAATTAATAATTTTGATACAATTGTAATAGGGTCCATAGAGAGTTATACATTGACGGTCAGTAAAAAATTTCGAGTAAATCGGTTAAGTAGAACTTGAAATATCATGTCAGCCGTGTTGAGAGTAGCTAAAATAGCTATAAATCCATATCTTATTGGAATTAAACAATTTCCTTCCGAGGATATATCCATAAAGGTCTAAACTTTAAAAATATGCCAAAATAATTGATTTTTCCAAAATTCTATACCAGATTACCATCTTAAACTCTATTGAATGAACGAAGGTTTTACTAACCACCTTAACTAAAAGAATCAACAAAATCTAAAAAGGATCACGCGTATTTTGGAAAAAATAGTGCAACTACAAAAATACATCCATACTTGAGAAAAAAATATTTCTCACAAACATCTAGCCTGGAATTCATCATATAGCATGTAAATCAATAGCTATCAATCGAAATGGCCTAATACGCATGACACTACATCGTAAAACAAAGAAACTTGGGGTCTCTCACTGACAACAAAATTCTACACGTAGTCTGCCTACCTCTGTTCCCAATAGCTAAACATGTGATGGATCACACGTGTATATATCGACGTATATTGTAAAGGGATCTATAAAACGAGAGAGACAGAAGAAAAGCAAGAGGAAGAGATAGAGAGGAGACGAAACGCGCTGTAATTATATTTTATTTGCGGTATCCCCTGGTCGTTTACAGCTATTAGTATACGGTCGTTTGATGGACAAACAGTGATTTCGTTTTTGCTCGTTTTATTCGCTCTCGCGATACAGCAGCGAACATGTCACTGCAGTGTGTACACGCAAACGTGAGGGAAAAAAGCGCGGAACTGCGCTGTCCGATTTCTCGACGCTTTCGTTGAACATAGAGATTGATTGTCGTAATTTTCTATCAGATTAGCGAAAAGCTAGTAGCATGAGGTTCGACTTTATTTTTTCTCCATCCTCGAATTACCGTTTAACCATCGTCGCATCCGCAAAAATGCGTGTAAATACAGAGACGCAGAAACGATTTGGTGCTACTCTACTCTCAGTCCTCGAGTGCTCTGACTCTGGAGCCGGTCTACTCGACCAAACCCTTGGGACATATCGCTCTGGATTAACGTCCCGAAGCAAGATTGATCGTGACGTAGGTGTGGGTATTGCTATCGTATATAGCTATTCACACGCGCTGCACAGGGTGTCCAAAGGGTGAAGGTCAATACCGTGGGATTAGATTCGTGACGTATTATCGAGTAGAAAAGTCCTCAGCCATTTTTTGGTATTTTGAAACCCTGAATTGTTATAGATTTTTTTTTAATAAGCCAATGAGATGCGCCCATTGAGATCAGCTGTGATCCCACCATGCGTGCCCTCGCGCTCGTCGGTGTGAGTAAGGTAAAGGGGCGCATCTCATTGGCTGATTAAAAAAATCAATAACAATTCAGGGGTTCAAAATACTAAAAAATGACAAAGGACTTTTCTACTCGATATTACGGCACGAATCTACCCTCACGGTATTGACCCTTTCACCCCTGAGAAACCCTGTATAGGTTTACGAATATACTGACGTTTTGTGGAAGAGGTGCAGTCTCTGGGCGATAGCTCGCCGGACGTATCGAGATCGGATAAAGAGATGGGGGATGAATGGGGGAGGGCCACGAGGGGGTGAAAGCTCCGTTGCACTCACTCGCTATCGTTCAAAAATTCACGAGACGTTTTTCCACCCTGGACTTTTTTTTATCTCTATCTCTCTCTTGACCTAACATGCTCTTTTCCATCCCTTTTTTTAGATCTTTCATCGCATACGTGCCATTTTTTACCACCCCCTGTCCAATTTTTTTCTCTCGTTCTTCCTCGCGCTCACGTTCGTAAAATTGAAATGCTCACGAGAATAGCCGACCTTTGTTTAATTCGCGCAGTCACTGTCGAACGTGCCCCCCCCCCCCCCAGTTTTCCCAGCTCTTCCTTGTTACTTTTCCTACGAGCTTTTCCAGAAAAGAGAGCTCGAAATATACATCACACTCACCCGATGTATAAAATCTGGCGGGACTTGTTTCCCCTCGTTTTCCAGGCCAATTTTCTTACCACCCTCAAACCTCTCACATCTATTCTTTCTTTTTTTTCCTGGTGAAAAGTTCATCGTGAAATTTATGTTTCTCGTATTAAGTAGATTTTCTGCCCAAGAGTTTTGCGTCTTGTGCCTCTCGTACCCGTTATGCGGAAATATATATACATATACAGACACAGACGAACCTACATTTCGAAACTTATAGGCTGGAGGCTGCAAAAGCCATACCTCGCACTCTCTTACACTTTTCCCTTCCCTCCGAGCGAGTGAAATTTTCCATTTTTTTTTATTTTTCATTCGCCCGTTATTAAGGACGAGCTCACGGAAATTACGTGATTCTTTATACCGCACATTTTATGACGAGAAATTACAACGTTCCTCGCAACGACTTCTCGTCCAAGATAGAGGAAAAATAATATGCATATTATAGTACATTACATCACGAGGACGTAAAAACATTTTCTGACGAGTGTGAGTTTGCAGGACGAGCCGAAGGAGAGTCCTGCAATCACACGAGTCAGAAAATGTTTTTACGCCGAGTGATGTACGATATTTTATATCACGAGGTGCAATATGGACGTTTTCACGTCCGCTTGCGGACGTAAAAGCGTCCATTATTGTTCTGAGTGATATAAAATAATTTTCTTCTTTCATGTTTCATATTTTTGCACAACGCACATTTTGCGAAACGGGCTATGACTTTGCTGTTCAAAGCTTAGCCGTTTTATTTTTCATCTGAACTTACTTTTAATCGAATCTGATCATTCAAAATAGACCGTTTAGCTTTGGAAAAAAAAGGTGCAGACGTAAAAAGAAATGGAAACTGAGATTTTAGCTTTCCTTCCTTCTAGAGAAAGCTTTGTTTTTGTGGAACTATTTTGTTCCATACTTTTATACGAGTCTTAAATGGCAGTGACATAAAATGGTCTAGGACGTCGAAAAAGACATTGGCAAGACAACTTAAAAATCTTGAATCAACTGATACTTTTGTGTTGAATTACTTTACATAAAAAACTAGGATCACCCAGAAAGATCGCTCAGTAATTTTTTAAACTCTCATCGAAATTGCATTACACCACTAACAATCGATCGATAAATTCGTGATAGCATCGTAAATCAAAGCTGAAGACAACGCCATAAAATTTGATTCTTTCCGACCTCTCACCTATGTGTTCACCTTCGTTCTCCCAATTCTAAAAGTCTTTCCAAAACCTGCAAGCTTCAGCTGCCTTAGTGTTGAAAGCTGTCATAGCTGCCAACACTACCATCTGTCAAAGTCAGTAAAGAAGCTACTGGAGTTGTTTATGGAATAACTGCTACTTTCGTCCCTCAAGTCAGTGAATCGGGAAACGGATGAAACGACATAAAAACTATATTAAATTTGCTAAAAATTTTAGCATGCATTTTTAAAATAAGGATATTAAAAGCTTATTAATGAAATTTCGCAGAAAAATCTACAAAAGGTTCAAAATTTTAGCACTATTTAAATATTCTAAATTGAAACCCTTTCTAAGGTTCGAAAATTTTGTTGAATCGGACTAAACAAACATTTCCAAAAACTTTTTTAGAAATTACTAGGTCCTAGAGGAAGATTTCTCAATTAGAAAAAGGGATGAAGGAGGGAAGAGAGGGATGAAAGGGATGAGAGAGGAAACTATAGAGAATCGGCAAGCTTTTTCTGAGAGGTTTTTGCTGAAAGTGGGTACAACAAATTCGTTCCAATCGGACAACACTGAAGTTTCATTCTGTCACATCTTTACGGTGTGGATGAGGGCGGCGAATGCTTTATTTCAAGCTGTATGTACGTATTTGTGTGCTTTTCACCAGTGCTTGCCGAGCTGGAGGGATTCGTCGGTTAATTTAGGTGTTGTGTTTCCTGAAGGGGCTCGTCGTCGTCGTCGTCGTCGACGCGGAACCCGCACCGGTTTCCGACACTCTTCCCGTCACGCCAGCACCAAAAACACCCACAGACATACACACACGTACATAAACCAGACCCGAGCCACGACCCCGGAGCCTCTTGGACCGAGGATCCGCGCCTGCTCTTCGCTTTTCCGCCTGCCATACCACTGGGAGAAAAATATTGCCACTGCAGACAGCCCGAGAGTGGGCTCCAGTCACTGTAGCAAAAGCGTTGTACAGTCAGCGAAGCAGACTCTTCGTTTAGAGGGTGAAAAAAAGGGACGGCACTCACCCTCTCGACTTTCCCTTTTTTGCTCATCCTCCCTTCTGCTCTTTGTTTCGGGCGCGGAAAATCAATGACTTCCGCGATACCGCGTTTCATGGCTCACGAATTCCATCAGCGGAGAAAAAAACCCTTGGCTGCTGCAAACAGTCTATTTCACCCTTGTATAAATCATGTATTTTTTTCCACCCTTGTTTCTAAACGTCGATCACACTTCACTCAGAAGTGGTCCGTTCTATTCTCAGGCAGGATTCCACGTGTCCAAATCCAATGAAGAGCTTTTTCCACGATTTAATCACAGGGTGAATTATGCCGAGGTTCAAAGTCTCTTGTAACGCCTCTTAGCTGTGATTTTTTTCTTTTCTCATTGGCCCCTCTTGGCTCGGTCACATTAACGCTGACTCGACGATCATTCCGTAAGTTCAACCATTCTTCCTCTCTCGCTCAATCTCCAAAGAGAACTATGCGTCTATGTCCGCGATAAAGTTTCTTTTGTGTGTGCGTTATACGGTAAGTACTCGAGGTACGTCTTAACGCGATTTTCCGGCTTTCTGCACCCTCTTGGTGAGCCCATGTATATATACACGCCCCGGGGCTTTTAGGACCCCCCTTGAATTCGGGCGTGTTCGGCCTTGAGAGGGTCTTGCAGAGGGAACACCGACAATGGTTAACAGTAGCGAGACTTTCAACGATGGGAACCACCGTTGGTGTATTTATGTGCTGTATTCGTATATAGTCCGCGTATATGTATATATACTTCAATGGAAAAGCAACGAGTCACCCTAGCCGTACTTTCACTCGTTCTCGCTTTCACCCTCGTCGCTTTCGTTCTCCAATGTCACTGCGAAATGGACTGGCCATTTCTACTTAGTATCCGACGGATATTTATTCGACTCTTCGAACAGTAAATCGGAAGACCCTCCTTACGCATCGGGGATCGAAGTATTTAGTGAGGTCGTATGATCGTGTCTCGGATAAGCACAGTCTATCCTACCAAAAGAAAACTTGGTTCTTCAAAATGAATGAATTCTATGTTCGAAGTTTACTTGTATCAGGTCCAGATATCTTAGGCCAGATCTCAAAAGTAGCTCCATTCGTGATTTCCGATACCAGCTGACCTTGAGATATTTTGAGGATCTACAGCTCCGGTTATTTTTATCAAATTAGGAATTTTTTTAGAATTTTTAGAGCGTAGGATGACCTCTATTGAAAATCACCAAAAAGTATAAGTTTGTCCTGAAAAATGTTTTTTTTTCTTCATTTTGGACCAGATCTAGAGAACTGCTTGAATCTCAATCGAAACCAACGCTGCTAAGTTTTGATTAATTGCTTTAACCTCTGGCGATTTTGACGTGTCCCAAAAAACATTTTAAAATTACCAGCCATATCCCCATAAAAATTCGATTTTTCTGTGATTTCCGATGGAAGCTCTTGAATGAAATTTTTAGAAAAAGTCAAGAAATAGAAATAAATTCTATTGCCCATCCTGAAGGTGTTGATTGTCAAATTGATTTCGGTTGATCCGTGTCCCGCTGTCATTGAAAATTTTCATCAGAGGCTCATCACACTGTAAACTATGTTATTAAATTTAATATACAAAAGTATATTAAATTTCAAAAACAAGTATATGAGATCGAAATTAATATACAAGGTATTGGAAAATTAACATTAAATTTAATATTTTTTCATTGACAATCTTAAATTTAATATTTGTATATTAAAATTAAAAGAGCGAGCATTGAAAATTAATGTACCCGTATATAAAAACAGTTTTTGTATACTTTTTCGCAATTTTCATATACATTATTGAAAATTAATACACTTCTTTCTTAAAATTGCAATCAACCATTGAAAATCAACCTTTTCAATATTATAATGAAATTTAATATACCGTATATGAAATTTCAATAACAAGTATACGAAATCAAAATTAATATACATGGTATTGGAAAATTAACAATTCCATCTTAAATTTAATATTTGTATATTAAAATTAAAAGATGAACGTCGAAAATTCAAATCCCCGTATATTAAAATGGTTTCTATTTGTTTTTTCGCATTTTTAAGATACGTTATTGGAAATTAATACACTTATTTTCCAAAATTACAATCAATGTCAGCGGCCGTGCTAGTTGACGCATCCACCACTATGCGTCGCATGCGCTCGGACCTCTGTGCCCAAGCGAAATAGGTATATGACGGTGTTAAATACCAAACGGCCAGCGTGCCGAATATACTTACCTGGCGCAGAAGTTATACCGTGATGATTAAGGCGGTTCTTCCAGGGCGAAACTCTTCCATTGCACTTTTGGTCGAGCTGACCCTTGCGAATATCCCTAATGTGGATATCTCGGGTGTACAATTTTAGTTGCACAGTAACAAATTTTTGTATTAAATTTAATAAAAAAAATATGAAGTTTTTATGCATATACATTATACTAAATTTCATATACAATGTGTACAGTAATATTTCAATATAAGTATATGAAAAATTAAATAACTTCTTTTAATTTTAATATACAAAAGAATATTAATTTTCATATCTTTTTTCATGATTCTACTTTAAAAATCATACTATGTATTGGAATTTTAATATACGAACTTATATTAAAATCAAAAGAAGTTATTTGATTTTTCATATACTTGTGTTGGAATATTACTATACACATATATATGAAAATTAATATATTGTATATGCATAAAAACTTCATATTTTTTGTATTAAATTTAATACAAAAATTTTGTACAGTGCAATTAGTGAGTTTGAAATCGGAAATTGTCTGGGAAATACGAATATACAGTGTTCGATAGAAAAATTCTGATTGGATCACGCTTAAAGCTAACGATTTCCAAAATTTGAATACTCAATTAATTCGATTGTGACGGGAGAAGCGCCTCAATTATAATTCCTTTCAACAATCCCAGAATGTAACAGCACGTGGTGGAAAATCATTAACGCCCTTTTCGGATACCAACACGAACAGGGTATTGTGTGTTCTTGCGACTTTGTCGTCTCGTCAATTCTCTTCTCGCGTTGGAATCCACGCTTCTCTGCAGAGCTTGCGGCTGTCGACGTTGTATCTCAAGTGAGAATGGTAGTGTCACACGAGAAGACGTCGACGTCAATGTGGACACTAACACTCGTATCAGAAGGTTCATACACGCGTGGAGGAAGATACGTAGGTAAGAAGTTAGTCTCGCGAAGCATTGTGCATCGCGCATTGTGATCGAGTTCGCGGCTTCCTAATGACTAGGGAGACTGTCTGATGCTCGGTGGGTGAAACAGCACACGGCACATCTTGGCGACGGCTGCTGTACCATTGCCGTCGTTGCAGCTGCAGCTCAACGTCTTTGGATTAAACGTATGGAAAGCCATGCACAATTCTCGTCTTCACTCTCTTATATACACCCTTCCATCTCTCAGTGTGTGTGTGTGTTCCTATATGCATTTACACGGGAATGTAAGTCTTCGTGTACAAACTTCCATCGCCCGTTTCCGCGCATATGTGTCGTTCTCTCGCGTCTCTTCGCCTTTGTTCTCATGTCCGCCTTAATGCGGTCGCGTAATTGCGGAGTCGTGTTTTCACGAGAAGCCCGCGCCTTTGCCCGGCGTCTCTGATGCTTAGACTCTGCCTCCGCATCCAGGTTTATGCGTTTACGTTATATACTATTATGCCACATGAATTTTCGTGTGTAAAAGTATGTACATATATTTATATGGCGAGATATTCTAGATACGTTCGTGCATCGCAGCGCATAGAGACCCATCTGATAATGGTGCAGCGTCTCAAACGCACGCAGCGCTATCCTTGAGTACAACATCATATGTTTATGAATGTATCTATCGGTATCTGCAGACCTATGACTTGGTTCTATAGAAATTTATTCCGGTTTTCTCGAAGCTTTTCCTACAATCCTCTCGTTCCTTCCGCGTTTTCCTTATCGTCGCATCTTTCTCCGTAAATTCGTTTCCGCGCAGTCTCGATATCGACCTACGATTGTGCCGGTGTATTTGGGTATTTATGAGTATTCCGATAGAATATCCAGTGGTCGCCCTTCCTCAAAACATCCGGACTAAATCCATCGTCTTTTCGAATATTGATCGCTGATCACTACCTCCTCTCTATAAGAGCGCTCGAGGGCGGTTAGGGGAAGTAAATTCCGCGAAATTCATCGCCGGAGCGGTCCCCCCCTAGTACCTGCAGAGTTCGAGAATCACTAGAATTCATCATTAAAATCGATATGAAAACTTCATCACTAGAACTCGATATAAGAGCTTCATCACTAGAACTCGATATAGGAGCTCGCACGACGTACATGGGAAGAGTGGGGGAAGCAATAAAACTTGCTGAAGCGGAACGGAGGTGGGAAACGCTCTTATATCGAGGACTCTTATATCGAGGAGGTACTGTACCTCTCTGACGACGCTTTTGACCGCATGTTTCTAACTCTAATCGTGGTGAGAGTATTAATGGCCAACTTCAGTGTAATGCGGAAACTTTCGAGTGGCATAGATACTTCGGGGACGATATTCGCGTATTTATCGGTACGCGAATTGCAATCACCTTCAATTTCCGTTTTCATTACACTACGCTGTGGAGGGTAACGGCGAATGCTGGGCGGTGAAAAAAAAACGGAATCTCGCGTTTTGGGTTGCTCTTTTTTTTATTAATAACTTGGATCTGAAAACATCGCGTATCTGCCGCGCGTCCTATTTACAAATACGCAGGGCTGCGAGTGAGCTATTTTTTCGATGAAGGGAAAAAAAGAGTGAAAAGTCCTTTCAATTTGAAAGCCTCGATGGAGTTGGTATAGCAGAACTCGGTTGCTCGGACTTCGAGCAGAGACACATGCACGGGTGCAATCAGGAAAAGGATGGTCCAAAAAAAGGCTTCCATTCACGCTCGTCAACCCGTGCACCACTCTGCATCATGGGTCCCTCGTATTTATAGGACCGTTCGTTTTTTAATCGGTGCAATAATCGCAGATCCAGTGCAGGCGGCAAAAACGTATGAGCAAACATTATACGAATGTCTATATATATATATATGAAGAGAGGAACAAGGACAGAAGGGGAGAGAGAGAGAGAGAGAGAGAGAGAGAGAGAGAGAGAGAGAGAGAGAGAGAGAGAGAGAGTATAAACAGTTGTAGTGCAATATTGTAAAAACCTAGATGAAAGAATTCGAATAAAAGATCCACCTATTGTACTAATATCCAGGCACATATCCCAAAGATCGTTTTACAAATATAACTTTTCGCAGATCATCTGAAGACTAAAAGGATCTGGCATGGTGACTACAAGGGCAACGCATAGAAAAAGAAAGAAGTGGATTTGCAATTTCACTGAGAGAATCCAAAATCTGGGTCAAGTGTATCCTCTCTCGAGCCTCTGCCCTCTGAAGCAGCAAGAGTATTCCTTCTATCGAATGATCGATATGTTAGATATAGGGCTATATCGCCTGTGGCGCTTTGTCTATTCATCTATGTAGGACTCATCATTCCGCCCCAACTCTTTCTTTTCGAACAAGAGGCAAAAAGCGATAAGGAGAACAAAACAAGATCTAAGAAATAGCTGAAAGATCGAGCAAACCCAAGAGGATATGCCGGCAGTGACATAGAAATGCACTGCTACGAACTTGTTCTTTCTGAGAATCTTTTTTGAAAACTATTCACATTCATGCGTATGGATATCGGTATCCTTTTGTTCATAGCACTCTTTGTTGCAATCTACCTTTGTACGCTTATCATTATCTGAGAAAATGCAAACGTTCCTTGTAAACTGTCCGGGATAAGTCAATAATGTACATGAGGGTTGGCACTTTGGTCAAGATCCTTAGGTCAAACGTACCACTGGGGTTTGTTTCATCTTCGTGAAAAATCACCACCGTACATTCCGTCCAGTGCATATGAAACCTCGCATTCAAAATGTCAAGGATGCAGCCTGTTTCGACAAACATGAAGCATGTTCCAGGTTGGATTGGAACTACCGCGTTTTGTGAACGAAAAGTCACCGGTGTATACAGCTGACTGCGCTATGTACATCCCTATAGAATCGAGAGTCCAAGTTTCTCCAATTCCATATTGGATCCACGGATACACAACTCCTTCCGTTCTTCGATCAGCAGCACATCGGTGACAGTTACCTTCCGGGGTTGTGGGATAGAGCTGACTTGGGTTATCCGTGGATATATATAAAAGGGAGATAGAGAGGAAGGAGTGGTTACATTTGCGCGTGATGCACGTGCCACTCGCACTCAAGCGCGACTCCGTTCGATCACCTAATCATCGGACTTCCGTGAAAATGCTTTGGTCGGTAGTAGAATTTGAACCTTAGATATTGGAAGCTTGCGAATTCAGAATGTGCAGCCTTGGGCGACGCTTACGTTTGTATACAGCTATATACCTTCATCTTCCTGCATGAAACTATTTTCCCGGTTATATCCTCTGCGAGTTCTGTCAGTTGCAATATTGCTGACACGTAGACGAAACTCATCATAACCCAGAAAGACTTGTAACGTGCAGTTGTTAGTTTGATAAACCTGCATATTCAGGGTATGCTCATCGTCATTCAGATACACAAACGCGTCTGATTGTAAGCGCTAAAGCGATCCTAGCAAGTTCAAGCGAGATAAATTTAGAGGGACGAGACTTACTCCTAAATTACGGGTTTCCCGAGTACCTTTAAATGCAAGCGAAATTCCGCTCTTATGCAAAAAGACTGTATCCTCTCGAGTTAATCTTCTCCCAAAGTGCATGAGATATCTACCAAAATGTAGGATAATGAGATGGTACATATCGTGAACGTCTTGCAGCTCTGACGAGATGCAACTGGAGAGGGATTCAACTTCTTGAGAACTGGAAAGCATTACTTGTGGTCCAATTTCATTTAGGTGCGCTTTGTATGCATTCAAAGCATCGAATTCATGAAAACCGCAGCACTGTTGACCCAAGTAGAGACATTGAAACTCGACATAGAAAATCGTTGGAGCTAGAGCTTCAACTACGCACGAATATCAGCATGGAAAGTGAATTAGAAAGATAAAGTTATCGAGGCTACGGCGATGTGAGATAGAATTGCAGAGTTATCGCTACCAGTGCTGCGGTTGAAGTTGGTCATTGCGGGTTTGCCGACATTTCGGCCTATTGTTCCACAACGACCAAACAGGTAGACATAGGGATAATGCCCAGATATTGGAGTACCTATTTCTGCTCGTGACAGCTAAATGTTAGCTATATTGAGAAGTCTTGCCGTGATTAGATAGGTATTGACCACTCTAAATTTAACGCGACGTTGGTATAGTAAACCCAAAATACATTAACCAGGCAAATAAAAACTTTAAGATCAACAAGCACTCAGGACTACGAGATTTGGTTAATGCAGTCCATAGTTAATGTAGAGCTTCACCGAATTAAAGTGAGTGATATTGGAACATGAAGATACTGCAAGTATCGTAATTAAAGTATTGAAAAGGATACACTCTCGAGATTTGAACCGTCTCTTAACTAGCTTAGCCACTCTCAAGTGGCTCCAATACTAAGGAACTAAACCAAGTATATGTTCGAACTTCATAGTTCATCATGTGGGAATACGGAATACGTACTCCGACCGGTTGGATCATGCCCCTTAGTAAATATATTGGGCAAAGGTTGTTGGTCAGTTCTGGGTCTCACTTAAGCCGTTTGCAATGACAAGGATGTATAGAAACTGAGCAAGCAAAACCGTTCGCAGAAGCAATCGCAGCAGTATACCGCGGGGATAGAACAAAGCTAGCTACAGTGGAAAATAGAGAGAGGGAGCTTTCTACCTCAGATCGAAAGCTAGGACGGAGACAGCCTCTTCATACAAGGTACCCTGAGCACGTGCGAACTTTTGGCTGGTTAACGTTGTTCTCATCCCTCCCGCGCTGCCCGTTAACTTCTCTCAAGCAAGATCCCTCGCCCGCTCAGTGAAGGCGTGCATTGTTTCGCGAGCTCGTAAATTGTCTTGGGGGTTGCTGCGGTGGGGTATAGCACTCTCTCATAGAACGGCCGGTTCACTAATCCAGCTCGAGAGGGTGAACCGAGACTGTCTTCGTCCTCGACTGATCTCATACCCTCGAGTGCTGAGCCTGAATGCACCTTTTATACAGGAAGTCTCTCTACTATCTACCAATGATTCACGATGTATGATATCCGTTTACATGACTAAGTGAATCCATAATATTACTTTACAATACGGACCCGAAATACCTTAGATTCAGCCAATCTCTTCAGGCAATGTGTTGACGGATAATTTGATTCTACGAAGCCAAGAAAAGCACTCTTTTGTAATACATTCTTCTAGTTCAAAACACTGACTTCCAACTCATTCGACTTGGCAAGAATGCAGAAAGCACAGTGATGACGGAGCAGGATTTTGAGCTCATCTCTCGCCAAGAGTGAAACTCATTGGGAGTATGGAACGGAACGTCGATGAAATGGTCAGGATCCTAGTTCCTATGTTTTTTCATATCGAAAAACTCGAACGCGTCACGCAAACTTGCAGACTTTCTGTTGGCTGCGATCCAGTCGCATGGATTATTAGATTTCTAGGTTCAATCCTTGCACAGTTACTTCCGGCGAGCTCCCTTCAGACAATCGATGCAGTGCATTTAATATATATATATATGCGTTAACGTTTCATTTCGTTCGGATATATGTACATGCAGACGGAAAACGCATATACGAAAGCTGCGCACACAATATTATTATTCGTTCTTCATGTCGGTTCTTCAATCTCGTACGGAGCTTTTTCCTTCGCCAGATCCGAGACGTTGTCTCGTCTTCCAGACGAGAGCACTTGCAATACGAGATTACACATGGGCACTACTCTTTTCGTTTTATCGAGTCACTGCTTTTCTGGCACTCGTCGCCATTCAATATGTAAGCCGTAGATTCATTTCGTGTCTTCTCCGTCACGCCCGACCCGTTCTGTTTGAACATGTCTCTTTGCTCATACCCACCGTTTTTGATTGCATCCTGTGAGTGCTTCGAGTAATCGGACGTATATCTTGCTCTAGCAGCAATGAACGTCCTTTTGCTTTCCCCACGTTATCTATCTGTGTGTCCTCCGCCCGAAATCGGCGGTTTTGTTCTAAACTAACCAGATCTGTACGTACAGCGGAAATTTCTGTCCGGAGAGAAACAAGAGAACGTGAATGAGAAACGCAGATTCTGTTCATTCCGCGTCACAGATCTTCGGTTTTACGACTCACCAAAGGCTTGCCACGTTACCGGAAATGGGTGGTCGACGGATAACTCTGAATGCGGGGCATGATAGAGAATCTCTGGGAGTATAAACAACGAGAAAGATAAAACGGGGTGCGGGCGTTAAGCCGACGCCCGACGACTTCTCGTATCCGTAACTCGTAATGTTGTTTATCATTCCCAGTGCACCTCGTAAACGCATCACGTGCGGTTAGCATCGAATTCATCCCTATATCACATAACCATTCCGATTTTCTATTACTGCTATACAGCAGCGCTGAAAGACAATTCGTATACATCTACATTCAGTATGTTCTATAATATCTGAATGTTGTCAGCGCATTAAAATTTTACCGGATACTTCAGGGTTATGTGACTTGATTTATTGTCTATAATATCGCGTCTGATCGATAGTCATTTTCGTACCTATAGGATTACTCAATCTTTCAATTCCAAAGAATTAATCATTGGGATCTTCTTCGTACGAATTGCAGATGCTTTCTAAAATTGTTCGAATTCGTAGTGATTTTTTTTACCACCAAAACACTGTAAAATTTGTCCTGGTGATCAATATTCTTGAGACCGTGTTACTTCCCCGCAAGTCTATCAAGACGATCCTGATAGTGGTCAAAATATCAACCCTTCTTCATGTGTATCGATAATTAGCATGAATCTCCAATTTGTGAAAGGACAACGGAGAAATGCAAATGTGTGCCAACAAAACGCATTGAGTATCAGCATCAGAAGTTCTATTTGATTGCGGTTGATCCGGAGATTCCGGTACACAATTCCGTTGTCCCGCTGTGACGACAATCTGATTTACAGCCACGAAACTCCGTGTAAACTGAATTAATTAATGGATAATACTCCAACTTTCTACACTCAGAGGAAACTCGACGAGCGCACGACTTCCGGGAAAGGTGGAAAATTTCTCTGCAACGGACAGTAGCTGCAGCCCCTTCGGCAAGTTAACTAAACTTTTATTTTCCAGCATCGTAAGAACTCTGCACTTAAAATCGAGAACGAACCATTCCGTTCTGACCCTTGAGATGAAAAATCGATGCCAAGTCGTTAATAACAGAAAAATTAAAAAATAGGTTAACATCAAATATCCCAGTGAACACATCTTCATTTTTATAAATTTCCAGAACCACAAGAAGCCAAATATTTTATTTTGTTTCGAACCAAATAGAATGGTCCATTATTGGTCGGAGGGAAATCGCTATATTTGAATAAAATAAACCTATATTGAAAACAAACTTTGCACTGAACATTAGCGCACTTTGTCGTAAATCGGATGGAATGTTAGTTTGTGATACGCCTGCAAGAAGAAGAGCCTCTGTCGCGGTTGTGGAGAATCGAATATCTCTACCTAGCAAGCCAAGATTCTGTTATTGTTCGGGAGTTTGCTGGTTTTCCAACCGACCGGCATTTTGAAGGAGGTTCGAGCACGAGGAACCCACTCCACAGCATTATCTTTGTGTATCCAGTGATCCTCGACAATGCGCGGGTTGCCGCGCGATTTTCTTCTCTCACCCGATCCACCCTGCAAACTACCCCAACGTGAGTATAACCACCCCTCCTTCCTCCAATCCGTTCACGCCATCCGCAGTGCAAAGCTGAATAATCCGAACCCGAAAATCCCTGGTCTTCAATACTATATCTATGCATGAGGCCTCCAACCTCACCAACTCGGAGTCGAACCCTCCAGCAACTTCCCATCTCTCGTTCCCGTTGCATTTCTCTTGTTGATAAATGTATACATAGATGTGCTTGGTACATGCTTCCTGCAAACGTCGAATAGAATTCTCGGGAGATACACAACAGCCAAAGCAACCCAACTACCAGCCAATGTTCAACAACATACCTATATATACGAATATATATGTGCATGGTGCATTTTCGTATCTATGAATTTATAGTCGCAATTAGTCCGAGCCGAACTCCTGGAAGCTCTCGTCCGACGTTATACAAGCTCACTGAACCAAATGGCCATGTTATGTTATAATCACGTGCATCGTGTCTTCAATCCCGAAGGATCCTTTAGCAGAGATATAATGAAATTCCAGATTCAGAGATGGTGAAACAATGGATATGTCGTTCTAGTTTTGATTTCGAGCTTGTTATGTTCTTCGACAGCACTACAGTACCCTCATCAACGTTAGTTTTGTGTTAAATCTTTCGGGATTAAAAAAAAAAACATTCTGGGTCTCTTGTTTAGTTCCTAGAAGAATTAGAAGCCCATTTTTTGTTTTTTTTTTGCGATTGATCAGACCTTTAGATTTTTATATTAAGGGGACCGAGTCAGCGTGAAATCGGAAAAAAATCGTTAATTTTTTGAATTTTTTTCACGTTTTACAAACTCTTTTGCACCTTTTTACCAAGCCATAGACCCCAATTTTGAAAAGTGGTAAAGTTACAGACGAATCTGTAAAAGTAGAATTTCAAAAATTTCGAAATCGATTTTTCAAATTCTGCTAATTTTTTTTCACAGATTCTGGGTCATGAATAAATAATATATTATGATTAGAAAGTGGGATGCGGCTGCCTCCTTTCTTTTTTAGAATTTTTTTTTCTTTTAGTTTCTAAAATTAAAAAAAATAATAATAATTTATAATATTTCTTATAGAAGTGGAAAAATAAAACAAAAATAAAATATGTCTTGAAAAATTTTGATATTTTGCATATTCTCGAAAGTAAATGAGAAAAATCTTTTATCGAAAAAAAAGTATTCTTATTTATTTTGAAAAATATGCAAAATAGTGAAATTTTTCAAATGATACATGTATGGACCAATTAAAACGCTCAAAAGACGTGATCGGCCCATACAATTCTACAGGCCAATCAAAAAAATTGTTGAAAGTGATCAGAAAGTGCCTCGAAAATTTTCTAGTAAGTTTTCCTAGTTACTAATTTTTTTTTACCAGCAAATTATTAGTGAGTTGCGAAACACATGTTCACTCGTGGTTTATTTTTTGTTGTATTCAATTATTTTTATTAGTTGTTTATTTTTTTTTCAAATGTAATATTAGAGATTTACGCTAATCAATCGAGAAATTACGTGCAAGTGCTTTTTCGATCTCGACAAACGACACGAGCAGGTTCACAGTGGTTAGTGTCACTTCATATGTTCATATGTTCATATGTTTATTATAATCACTTATTTTTATAAACAATGGTGTTCGCTGTGTTTGCGAAATAATCAAATTAATTTTCATACTCCTCTAAAAAATTTTCAGTGAGTGAATTTAATTTTGTGCCTTGTATACAGATAACCTCTATATATAACCTCTAAACTGTCAACAGAAGAGTTTCCAGTTATTCTTAAATTTTGAGCAATTTTTTGGCAAAATTTTTTTTTATTAAGAATAATAAAAAACATAAAAAATGAAAAACCGTGACAAGCACGTAAAAAATGTGTTTTCTTTCTTGTAATAACCTTGGAAAATATTGTTTGTTATGCAGATACATGAATCAGTGGAGTGAAGGACTGCGGAAGCTTTTTGCCACACATTTCACTTCGGAGGCTGTTTCCCAAAACCTGGATCTTCGAACACGCTGCGCGCAGTCCTGGCCAAACCGCTTGATGGATTTTATCCTGGGACGTCTCATTTTCTGTGTAAGACTTTTCCGGACCGCTTGTATGCGACACATTTTCATAAAAATGAAAATTGTATTGTGTGCGATGCTCTAAAAACCAAAAATGGTTCAAAAATTCAAAAAGTGACCTGCAACTCTATAATGAGAACCTAAAAAAAAAATGTGTCACATACAAGGGGTCCGGAAAAGTGTTACAAAGAAAATGAGACGTCGCAGGACAAGATCCATCAAGCGGTTTGGTCAGGATTGCGCGCAGCGTGTGAAACTCAAAAAAATATTTATGAGAGAACCGCTGCACCTTAAGGGTTCTAATTAGGGCCAAAAATTTCTACAATCGATATGTCAAATGATAGATCATTGATGAAGCTTACACCAATCCTACGAACATTTATATTTATGTTCGAAAATCGGCGTTTTGACGCTGACTGGGTACCCTTAACCAGACTAGCGTGCTTTCTAGTCGTGTCGTTCCATGAAGCTTTTCGAGCGAAGGAGAGAGATCTTTCCAACGAAATACGCTATGAACGCCGCGCTGGCGTTTCGCTAATGCACGCTTTAATTGGGTTAACTCCTCGCCATGCGAAGAATATATATCCAGTACGGTATATGTACATATATATGCTGGTAGTGAGGGTAGTATGTATATTATATAGGTGCAGTCTCCCTTGCAGCTTTCATGATGTTCAGATTGCTGTGAGCGGGCGTGAAAGCGAGCATAGTCTGTTCGAAGAGGGCCAGCGAGCAATATTATACATGCCATAGTATCTAACCGGTAGAGAGATGCACGATGAGAGAGGGGTAAAAGCAGTAATAGCTTTCGAAGGGAATTAATTTCACAGCAATTTTGATGATGGTTGAAGCGTAACCACTCTCTGTGGACGGTGATAAAAAAAAGTCGCGTAAATATTCGTCGCATCTACTCGCGGTGTCCCGTTGGGAACACCGGTCGAATTCGTTTTGCCTTTATCCCTCGAACAAAAAAACTCTCCGTTATCATTCGTAGCATCGCTGCCACGCCCTTCTGAAACGAGTGATACGGTTACCCCTGTTTTATTATCCTGATGGATTAAATATTTAAATTCATCGACACTTTGGTATCCAAGGTGCTGCCATACTTATTTTTTACAGAGACACTCCCCCTCAATTCCCCCAGAAGGTTTATATCAACTGAGATATTCACGAGGTTTGGGAGTTACAAACAGCAGAATCACCCCTCGACCCTGAAGAAAAACTACGTGATTCAGTGGAATGTTGTTTCGTCTTTTTCCATCTACATTTGTTTGACAATTCTACTCAAGTGGAATATATCCAGAGACTCATTTATGCACGAACGAATTCCAAGTGGAGAAATGAGCAACAGCCATTTTTAATTTGCCAGTCAAGTCGGCTTATGTCTGTGATGTTGAAAATTTATCAGCACGTAGGACGGACGTCGCTATTATTTCTGACAGCAATGTAGTAGACCCGATGACTGGTGATTTGTATTCCAACCAGAAGATAACTGTCAAGTTGCCTAACCAGCTGCTCTTTTCGAATCATTCTTTAATCGACGTCCGTATCAGAGCACAACTGCACTTCCTGATTGAAAGATGAGCACTAGCGGATAATATGACTGGCTTTTTCATCACCTGAACAATATAATTAGAGTCGAAGCTTAGAGGAAGACAGTGATCATATTTCTTAAGGAAACTTTCCACCTGGATTTCATGACTGAATGTCTCAATTCTGTTTTCGGTTGAGAAGAGGGTCTCTTTCTCATTACTCTACCAGAAATACATCTCTAGCACAATGAAACACTACACTGTTAAAACAATTTATTTGAAACAAATAAAATTTATTTGATGCAAATAAATTAATTATTTGTATATTATCCCGTAATTCGTTATTGGGATGAAGTAAATAGATTTTTGATAGAAATATCATTCTTCAATGAGAGCAAATATGAAATCGTTTAAAACAATGCACAGTTACTATACGGAAATGTACGAGCTCCTAAAATATCAAACCCATTTACTTCAGTCAAGTAAATTAAAATTTGAATCAAGCTTCCGACTACGTGGTTTCGAAAATTGAACTGTTTCATCCAGCTCAATGATTGTTTGTACTCATGCAGGTTATACCTTGGATTAGTTAAATGCGTTTCTTGAACAGATTACGAATTTTTGGTGCCGTATATGTTTCCATAGAAGTTAGAAAATGCTTTCTCTGGATCTGGAAAATGCTCATTTAAATGGAACATCCGATCAGTTTCTTCCAAACCCAAATCTATTGGTCCAATTAAATATTGTTTTAGACCACCCGTGCAGAATTATTTATCAGTGCATATATTTATCAGTTTTTACAATGAAAATCAGTTTCATATTCACAATTGATAGTTTCTAAGTTTAGTTTAGTTTAATTTAGTTTTCTTGCATATTCACGGACCCTAGAATGTGTACGAGACCGAACTGGAATTTGAAACTTTCCTACCTATCGAACCTAACTAACGATCTAAGACTGGGACGCTAACCACTACACCACCGACTTTTGATATACTGATGTAAATAACATATTTATAGAACACAGGCCGAGAAATAAATACGTACCAAAATAGTATTAAGAATTTATTTTCATTACCCGAAGGCCTTTTTTTGGTTCAACTTGTCAATTATGACATATTAATGACATAAAAATTATGTCATATTAATGACATAATTTTTTCTTGTACCGGAAAAATACACGATAAGGTGAAAAACTTAAATTACTTGCGTCAAAAATTTTTGGTTAATTCAATCACAAATTTTTCATATACACAGCTAATAACTCGAATTTGTGTTAAATGAATTAAATATTGCGCTTACATACAATAATCAATTCAGATAAATAATATTAATTTTCAAAATGAAAAAAATCCTATTTTAATATTAAATAATTTTTATTTAGCTTGATAAAACAGAATGTTCCGATGGATCATTTGAAGTAGTTGAATCAAGTAATTTTTTTTTCGTTATCCCAGGATATCAAATCTTGCATCTGGATATATTTTTTTGTACCAAAGAAAAACACAATTGATGTAAAAAATGGAAATTACTTGGTTACAGTATTTTTGGTTTATCCAATCAAAAATATTGCACATTCCCAACTAATAACTCCGGTTGGTGTTGACCAAAAAAAGTATTACGATCAAAAATATTAATTATTTCCAATTAATATTTGTGCCTTGCTGTTCATAAAAATCCTGTATTCGAATGAAATAACTGTAACTAGTATCAATTAATTAGATTATTTTGACCAAACAACTGCTACCAAGAAAATGACTTACTGAGCGCAATTTCTGTTTTTATTCAATGCAAAGAAAAATCGATTTGTCTCAAATAAATGCCACTCAAGTAATTTCGTTTATTTGGATCAAATACATTTTTTTTAAAGTGTACTGTAATATCACTACCAATTCTAGTAGGCTTATTATTCGGTAGGGCACTGAAAAGCTTCTGTTAGGTGGAGATTTTGTACGGTAGACTTGTTAATTGGTAGTGACATTACGGTAGTGTTTTATTGTGGTACCTACACATGAATTTCTGACAGAGAAATGAATCGTAGAGCTAGAAATGGGCCATGCGATTCAATGAAACATCAAAATTACGTGACCTCTTCGATATGATGGCAAAGGTCAAGCGATCGCTACCGTAAAATCATATTACAAGTGTCCAGTCGTCAAATAAACATCTCCTTATCTCATAATACGCGTGACCCAGTAGGCAAGATATGCAGGGCGGATGTTCTGTAATATTAAAGGCGTTGGAGCGAGCGCGAATGACTCGAACGAGGGAGCCGACGACTTTTATATGAAGCGAGTGCGCGTTATGCCGCGATAAATCACGATAAAAGCCGCTTATGTATGTATGTGTGTGTGTGTGTGTGTATGTGCGTTGACTGACCCGGCGGATGTTTCTCATCACTCGTGGACACGCGACTACCATACGATTGCTTTAACGGGCCTGTTAAGTTGGCACTATCATTTTATGACCGGTGCGATGCCCCGTGCGCGGCTCGCCGTGTACTTACCAATCTCTCGTGGCGAACCATGCCAATCTTACTTTAACACCGAGTACACACACAGACGCACATTGTGCACGTTGTACTCGCTTTCTCTGCCGACAGTATTGAACGATGTACGAAATGGCTCTTTATCAAGCGTGCGGTCGCCTCGAACAAGAGGATGACAACAAATCTTTTCTTCGGTGTAACGCTGGTTTTGATGTACACCAATGTTAGGTTGCAACGGAAAAATTTTGTAACAACAAGAGACAACGAATCATATTGTTTGACTCAATCTTTCGTACTGGGTCATTCCAGGTGAAATCGACCAATAGTTGGAATCGAGTCCCTTCAATTTCCATGAAATTCGGTCAGAAGTCGATTTGACATGGAATGACCCTACTGTAATTATAATTATAGTAGGGTCATTCCATGTTAAATCGATCACTAGCAACATTGCACATTGTGCTCCGTAACATCAATAAGGATCTGCGTTTAAAATTAACCAAAGTTCTCTTTCACTGCTCAGTATTGGGTTTTCGGGACTACCGTGCAATTCAAACAACAGGGTCAGAAATAGGTACTGAATATTCGCCGAAGGGGTTTTAGTGAACATTCCCGATCAAACTTTCGGTGAGAAAATCAGGCCAGCTAGGAACAGTTTCGACGGAGCTCGACGAGAACAGTCTGGCATAGAGGTCATGTGTATGTCTGTATCGTACATGAGGTAGTATATAATATAAAATGTATTTATAGACATGTATAAGTGCAGAGAGGTATACGATATATGTACCTCGACGAAACGAGAGGATGTACAGTCTTGTCGTAGATTCGGAATGTATGCAGCATGTATAGGTAAAGCTGGGAGTGAGACTCCTCTGGTACCATCTTGCCTCAGAAGAGATCCGTGGGACAGGACAGGCTGCGCGACAACTGAGGAATTAGCATTTAGTGCGAGAGTACTTGTGTACAGAGTCTGGAGGGAAAGAGAGTCTCTCCAGCTTCGACTCCAGCAGGACTCCTCTCTGACGTTTTCACGAAAACGACAAAGTACGACGCTTCCTCCCGGGTGATTTAGTACACGTTGGGTGAGGTACAACTATATTCTGCTGGTGCGAACTCTCGGGTTAAATGAATCGGTCTTTCTCCTTCCCTCTTTCTCACGATACCTCTCTCGGTTCTTGCTCTATTCCTACAGCAGTTTTCCCTTCAAATGTTTCACGCCTTTTCCCATCATGCAACACAACCTCTTCTTGTCTTTGACATACATGCATGTTCCCAGTAACCGCCAGGATTCTATAGATGTGCCCTACCCCAATCCCATTGAGGGGAAGTGATTGCTGAGTTGAATTCGTTCGTTGGGAAAAGAACTAGATGGTAACTGGACGGGTCGAACAGTGCATCGCATCTGTGATTGAGCTTGGATGGACTTTGAAGAGAACCATGCACCCGCAGAATGAAATGTTAATGAGACAAAGGGGCAGTTGGACTGGGTCCAATTTCAGAGTTCAGATGAGCGGATTACGTGACAGTATTCAGCAAAAATGCTTTGATTGCTTAAATCTCTTTGGGATGCGTTTTGATGAGGCTTTGATAAAAGATCTGTGCAAATTTCTGTTGATGTTTGAGCAATCTATACTGAGAATTTCTATGGCTACAGATTTTAGGCTGCGATCCTCTCAGTTCAGTGTCATTCCAGGTTCTTCCGGATCCTGCTGGACTGTTGCTGGAGCAAACTTGAACCTTTCATGCAAGACACGAATACGCATGTGCGTCTAATATACACCACAAGAATATTCCCCTAGGGATTCGATCGAATATTGCTCCATCTTTCCTTTTTGTCTATCTCTAGATCCAACCCTCTCCGTATCTCGCGTTATTTCTTTCTCGCCTTCCTAACTTTTTCTCATTCTCACGGATATCTGGATATGTGTGTACAGTTTACCGTGCACCATACTTTTCTTTACTTTACCGCCACACAGCTGTTTACCTATATCTCTCTGGGGGATTCTTCGGCTCTGCTCCTCTTCCATACACTTTGATTCTTGTGTACCCCGATCTACCACCCTCGTCGTATTCAAGCAACATACCAGAGTGTGTACAGCTACTCCGAGGTTGGTCGTTTCTCGCTATTTACAAGCTACTTTGGAGCGAGGAGAGTTAAAAGAGTTTCGATACTCACACGGATATGTGAGCCGCCCTCGTTCCGTTACACGTACCCAAGGGCTTTCGCCAAGTCCCCTGTAGCGTTGCATATAGCACCGAGAGGTATTATCGGCAAAAACGTATCGTATAATCCGTTGTACGATACGCGAAGAGCTTTGAAAAAGTCTGCGCATTCACGGAGAAAGAGAAAAAAATGTATGTATGGGTCGTTCTATGTCAAATCGACCAATAGTTGGAGTCGACCCCTTTCAATTTTGATGAAATTTGGACAGAAGTTTTCTTTTATCATAAAACGGAGTTCTACCTAAGGAAAAAATTTAAAATTTTGTTTCGAAAATTCAAAATTTCACTATTTTTTCAATTTTTCAAGTTTATTTTTTAAATATCTCGAAAAGTATTATAGTTACGACAAAATCGTTCTGGGTTCGTCTCAAAGAGTATACTTGGAGCTAGGAAAAATATAATATTTCGAATTTTTTTTTTTGGATAATGACGAATTCCGAGAATTTTGAATTTTTAGAAATCGTGAAAATCGACGAAGGACAATACATTTTTTGTTCAATTTTTTAAATATAATATCTTGTACTGATCTTAAAAGATCCTAAAATTTTCAGAATTTCGTTTTTTGTTTTTTCAAAAATATGAATTTTTGAATTTTGTTAAAAATATTTTTTTTTTCTACCTCCAAGTTAAGTAAAGTTGAGCAATCATGTAATTTTTACTGCTCAAAATTACAAAATTACATGATTGCTCAACTTTATTTAACTTGCAATTAAAGATGGAACGGAATTTTTTTTTTACCAAAATTCAAAAATTCATATTTTTGAAAAAAAAAACAAATGCAATTCTGAAAATTTCAGGATCTTTTAAGATCAGTACAAGGTATTATATCAAAAAAATTCAACCAAAAATTTAACGTCAATCGTGGATTTTCATGATTTTAAAAAATTCAAAATTCTCCAAATTCATTACATTTCAAAATCTTTGTTCGCAATATTTTTTTCTCGTAGCCCCAAATATACTCTTCAAGATGAACCTAAAACGATTTTTTTGTAACTATGACAGTTTTCGAGATATTTAAAAAATAAAATTTAAAAAATGGTGCTGTTTTGAATTCTGCATACCTTTCGAAAAAAATGTATTCAATTTTTGTTCTTTTGGTAGAACTTCGTTTTATGATAAAAGAAAACTTCTGACCAAATTTCATCGAAATTGAAAGGGGTCGATTCCAACTATTGGTCGATTCGACCATGATTCGACATGGAATGACCCGTATATATTTCGGCCGTACATTTCCGAGAGTTTATCGTGGGACGAGAGTTATGCAGAAACGCCGCCATTATCGCGCGATTCTTCTAGCTTTCGGCGTTTTGCCTCGCCATAATCCATGCTCGAATTCAATCGCACAATTTCATTTCTGTGCGAGTGTGTGTTGCCATTGCGAGCTGTCCCAAGATTCTATATAGTTTCTTGAGACGGGAGTACGGCTATAAGAGTTGGAGAAAATATTCCGAGCACGTAAAGCGACTCACTGCCTTTCGACCGTACTTCTTAAATATATACTCAGAGGGAGCTACTTCCCTTCCTTACCGAGTCTCACCGTGCTCTCGGAAGGAACCGGAAGAAGGATCGCTTGGATTTCTCACGTGACGTTCACTCGCACTCCCTTTCCGGCTATACGGTATTCAACTTGCAAACACCCTCTTTCAGACATCAAGCTTCTCCGTCGCTATTTCCTTCGTCGTTTTCTTTTATGCGTCCTTTTTCCGTGATCCTGATCTCACTCCAACTCTCGAATATAGATAATTATCAAAGATTTTTCACCGAACATACGCGGAAAAAATGATTGTTTGGGAGTTGGGACGACCAACTGATTATTAGTTGGGTATATTTCGGTTACCATAATCATATAGTTTGTTTTAATAACCACCTAGCATTAGTTCCATCTACTATTCATAGTTAGTTAACGCGACTAGTTAAGACAACTGACTTGATTAGTCAGTCTAACTAATGAAATAGTATTCAAGAGGGTAAAGGATGGACAACGAATTTTCTAGGCACTGTAGCCAACTATACGATCATATCTGCAGATTTATCAGTACCCCACAAATCCGCCAGGTGGCTTCCTCTCGCACATACGAACTTTCTCCTCGACGCTTATAACCTTTCCGAGTTCGTCTACGTTTGATATCCTTATTTTTTAGTATGGATATTTAATACTCTGCGGCAAAACGCAAGATGGTCGAATCCGAAATGGATTCCCATAAATAAGAGTTTTTTTCCTTTACCTTCTCTTAAAGAAAAGACGAAGCTTTGCGAAATTGCAATTTCGTAAAGTTTCGAAACTTCCATATGAAGTTTACATGTAAACTTCATATGTGTAGCGACATTCAAAGATTGAAATGCTTAAAAATATTGTGTAGGGGAGACCGGGGACAGATGTAACAATCTGTATTTTGACTTTTCCTGGGCCAAAAGTATAATGCTTACGTAAATCACACGTATAACCCTGCATAGAACATTTAATGGTCTACAAAATGGTTCTATGTTGAAGTCTGTAACTAGAATTGAAAAAAAGTATATGCCTTTATAAAAAGTATAAGAAATTGTTACAACCGTCCCCTACCCCGGGGCAGTTGTAACAGTCGATGGGGACAGTTGTAACGGTCGATGGGGCTACTTGTAACATAAGATTTTAACACAAAATTATATCTTTCATTGTGACCAATATTATATAATATTATTGCAACATCAAACATTATCACAGGGATATATATTACGGTCACAATGATAAAATCTTACACATGGAAATAATCGTATCGAGTTGATAAAAATCATGAAATAATTGAATAAAGTCTCAGACACACCAAACTTGTCAAAGAAACGTGACATATAACCCAAAGATAGGTGTCGTGGTTGCCTGTATAGATTTTCCATTTTTGATCTTTTCATACGCTTTTTCGTACGTTGACATGTCAGCACAGGCTCGTTGTGTGATTCTTACGCGTTGCAGAGGCATTTTTGCACACAGAAACTTAAAAAAAAGGTCCGTTCGACGTTCGATTCAATGTTTAGATGTGAAATTATCATGACAACTGACAGCCGACAAACTGTTACAACCGTCCCCGGTAAAATTGTTACAATTGTCCCCAGATGATTTTTTCTACTTCAAAGTTAGAATTTGATTAATTGTCTCAAGCTGGAGGCTTTAAAAACCGCGAAAGTTGACACAAAAATGTCCAAGGAAGCTTATGAAAAAAAAAGTAATGACTATATGTAGCACAGTAATCGAGATATTCGTGTTTATCGAAAGCCGCAAAAGTTTACTTTGGGCCTGACAATACCAATACACCTCTCTGGTCAAATCTGTTTAGTGCGGATGTCTCCTAGCCTAGTAACCAAATGTGAGGAACTGCAAGACACATTATGTGCCTGCGGGACACGGTGGTACCTACTATAGTTTGGGAGATATTCGCTATGTTACAACTGTACCCTGTCACTTTTGTCCCCGGTCTCCCCTAGATATAAAAAAAAATTATAATAAACCACGAGCAAAATAGTTGATGCAACCATTTCACTCGTGGTTTGGCCGAACTAAGAAATTAGTTGGTCTGCCATTTATAAGCCAACGATAAAAAAAAATCGATGATCCAACCAACTTCTCGTCTGGCGCTCAGAGCACTGAGATAGTCAACTTTTGTTACCACAGCTATGTCATTTTTTCTGTATAGTAGATGGGCTAGGTGGGTTCTGGATTACGTCAAGGTCACCCTAATATAATGACGTCATCATTTTTTGAAAATCCTTCAACACTCGTTGGCCAAATTACTGGAAATTCCTAATTTCAATAGGCCAGCGAAATTAGTAATTTATTTTACGCTGACAAAAAAAGGCCGGAAGCATAAATTGCTATAGTTTCATTATTCCATATCGAGTTTTGCGAATGCGTTGCGTCGGAATAAATGTTTCTGCATGAGTTTCGAAATTCAACGTGCGGGTTCATCCAGCGATGAGAGAAGGAGCGAGCAAAGAGAGCCCGTTCGCGGGACGGCGCAGGTTGATCTGATTATGCTAATGCAGAAAGAGAGGGGGGGGGAGAGCAGGAGTGCACGGACTCGCGATTGATAATTGCATCGGGTGCGCGAACGTTCCACGAGCTCGTTCTATCTATTTATCGTTCTCTCTCTCTCTCTCTCTCTCTCTCTCTCTCTCTCTCTCTCTCTCTCTCTCTCTCTCTCTCTCTCTCTCTCTCTCTCTCTCTCTCTCTCTCTCTCTCTCTTTCTCTCTCCCTCTTGATATCACAAGAGCATTTCGAATGCATTCAACTCTGTGCCCCCCCCCCCCCCCCGACCAAGAGTCCCAGGAGTGATTATCTATGCTAAACACTCGCATTTCCTCGCTCACTCGCGCGTTTCGATCGTTCTCGTGGTTCGTAACGGGTCGCGAATTTCATCCGATCCTGGTGAGCTGCTCTCGGCGCCCGGTTCGCCAAAACGGTGGGCAACCCCCGTTTCGCCAACCAACGAGTTCACAACAACCACGCGTACGAAAATCTCCATCAGAATTGAGAATATAAGCGTTAGCAATTCGTTTTCCACATTCAAACGTATACACACAAATCGCGCGGCGGCGATACGCGGGTTCTTGTACAATCCAAGCGGAAAATGAATTGCCAAGCCGATTAAAATAGAACTTGGATTAAAAGCTTCGCTACGTAGAATCATCGATGAACGTGTTCATAAATAAATATATATACGTTCATGCGTTTTGTACGCCAGTAGCGAACGTTTATTTGCAAAATTTCGTTTTTCATTGGTGAGCTTTGTGCCCATTCTCGGGATCCATTGTTGCGATTATCCAGCTCCTGGGCTTCCGATTTCTCGTTTCAACTCGTTATTCAGTTATACGCATTCATGGGAAAATGCGAACGAATGAATTTTGAACTCAAAAAAGCACATTCATACGTATTCAACGTGTTTCGTGTGTTGTTTTCGATAAAATATCGTGTTTATACTGCCGAAATATTATTATGATTTTATCATAATCATGATTCCGTCATAATTGTGTACACACATACTCAATAATACTCTTTCTCAAAACACCGATTTCGACGTGTTTTTTTTTTCAAGATATCGAATATGTCCCAAATTAGGAATAAATTATAGTTTTAAAAAAATAAAAAAACACGCTTTAAAGGGAAACCGATGAACCAAAAAGTAAAAAATAATTTTTATTTAAAAATAAATAATACAATAAGTTTTATTGTAAAAAGCGTGGGGTGCATGATATCAATTGTTATGAATATTTCATTGTTAGTTATTGATAAAAATAGAGTTATTATGAACATATAGTAAAAAGCACCCCACGCTTTTTACAATAAAAATTATTGTATTATTTATCTTTAAATAAAAATTATTTTTTACTTTTTGGTTTGGTTTCCCGTTAAAGCGTGTTTTAAACTGCATTTTTTTAATATTTTACATGCACGAAACTCGTTACTATTTTACTCGCGACTCAAGCTGCGATCTCAGTCGAATTTTGGACGACGTTTTTTCATCGATCAATTTAGCCCATAGAGATGTCAGTCTTTGTTTGTCATTAATATTTATGCAATTTTTTCTTCTTCTTCTCCTTCGTTCCTTTCTCTATTCGCCGTTCATCCAGGACTATTTTTTTTTAGTGGTGTTGTTTTCCTTTTTTTAATATTAAATTATTTACCGCTCGAATTATGTCATTCAAACTACTGACGAAATGACAGACATTTTTTTCGGTTATCTTGGTTTCGAATTAGAATTTTTTCGTTTCCGCCATGCCGCCATGTTTTTGTTTTCGATCGACTTTCGGGTTTTTTTTTGTTTGTCTTTTCGGGTTTTTGGCGGTGTCAAATTTTTCTTTTTTTAATTTATCCTGATGATCCTGGTGAAGTCATTAGATTATCAAATTATTGTATTGTGATCGGTCCTTGATAAGTGTACAAAGTTTCAGTTTAATGTGACGTTTGTAAGTGGGTTAAAATCTCGTTCAAAGATTCCGTTACAAACATACATACAGGTGAAACTGATAAAAGCGCGTTAATTGCTAAAAATATGACCATCAGGCCATCAAGTTTTGGCAAAATGTGCGGCTACATTTTAACCTTTCGTGTTTCTGATGGTTTTTAAATTATTTAAAGCATTACATTACTGGAACTCTACTCTTATATTGTCTGAATATTTGATAATTTATTATGGTTCGAGGGAGAATATTGTGCCAAAATTTCAAGTTGATCTGATCGAAATCAATCACGTTATCTGATTCTTTTTTTTCTAAGTTCCATTCGATGTCCACGATTATGGCTAATTATTTTTAAGCTTCCACTCTTTTCGCTCCGCAAACAAATTATTGCAAATTTGTATTAATAACTAACTGAAATCTATAAATTGTTTCAAAGTACACGACCTTACGGGAATTTGTGAAACCTTCCAAAATCCACCCCTAAGTTTATCCGATTCTTCTTTTTTTTGACATATTATTGTATCATTGTACACGAACAAATTATTGTTAATTTGCATTTAACTTCTGATAAAAATCCTAAAAATTGTTTCAAAACACATATTTTACTGGAATTTGCTAGATCTTCTAAAATCCACCCGTATCAATATTTTTAGTGATAAAAATGCTTACTTCGGTGCAAAGCATGATTTCTTAGTATCCATTGTTTTTAGAAACAATATCTATAGATTAAGAAGGAATCTACTGGTATTGAGTGCTGCAACTTCTCTAATTCATCCCCCTTTCTTTCCATTTCATACTCCTTTTGGTACACTTCATTGCTGGATGAGCATAAAAATCATTCGTCAAAAACCGCAACGAGACTTCGGATTATCGTGAACGAGCGAAAAAATAACGTTCCAAATTAACAGTCTGGTCATGAAAGCACCCCCGAATCTCATGGAAGAGTTTCTCTGACGGGAATTCATCGATGAGAATTCCACCCTTGTGCACGATTGTGTGCGCTCTCAAAAACGTCCTCGACGTTCCGCTCGCTCACGTATATCGTCGATAACCCGAACTGGCCGATCGGCCTTCGGTAATCGAGTTATCGCGAATTAACGTGGAATATACGTCGTCGATACGGCAGCGAAACGGATAGCCGTGGACTTCGCGTAGCCCGATTTACCGTGGTAGGCTGGTACATACAGCGGCAAATTGAGGGTCGGTGAGGGTTAGGGGTGGGACCAGGCTTGGAAACTAATAACCGCGTGGAATTAATACAATTACGTTACGCGCATAGGTATGCGGACGTGTGCGATCGTTCGGGCGTTCCATGAACATTGTATATGCATCATGTTTCTATGTCTCTATATTCACCGATATATGCATGCCAACATACATATTTAACGTATGCCTGCGGATAATATCGTGTACATTACGTAGGTGAACCGATAGAGAATCGGTGCTAGACGCAACGGCGTTGAGCGCTTTCGGTGGTCCATTCGGCCTTCTATCCAACCATTATCGATAAACTATCGGACCATATCGAATTCGCTTTGTTCCTGTGCGTCGACTATCTCTTATATGCATTTCTCGGCTGAGTTTTATGAATATGATATTCACATCAGTAAAATCAAAAGTAGTCGGTGGTGTAGTGGATAGCGTCCCAGTCTTAGGTCGTTAGTTAGGCTCGATAGGTAGGTAGGTTTCAAATCCCAGTCTGGTCTCCTACGTATTCTAGGGTCCGCGAATATGCAAGAAAACTAAATCAGTCGGAAAAATCTATGAACTTTCAAATTATCAATTTGTTTATAAACTTAATTCATGTTGAATTTGAGGATATGCGTAAAACGAGGGTCGCAGGTTCAAACCCCACTGGGGGCAAAATTTTGTTTTTCTTTTAATTTTTTTTTTTCGTTACATGACCCTTAGAAACTATTAATTATGAATATGGAACTGATTTTCATCGTAACAACTGATAAATATATGGAAAAAATAAATAATTCTGCACGGGTCATAAATGCTTGTAAAGGCTTCATTAAGGCTCCGTATCAGGCATAGTACAGGCTTTTCTACCAGCTTTTGGTCAAGCCTGTGTGCAAGAGCCTGAAACCGCGATATCATTCAGAAGTTTTCCTAGGCTTAAAATCAGGCTGGTGCTCAGCCTGAATTAAAAAATGTGAGCCTTGTTTCAGGGTTTGGCGAGCCCTTTTTTCATCGTCAATTCCTACATGGGCGTCTCGTATATTTTCCCGCCAATCCTTCGGGCTCAACGAGCTTTTTTTTCGACCCCTCTCGAATGAATTATCACTCCACCCCTTCGTCGGCTTTTGTGGGTATTCGGGGGAAATACATGGCCGTAAAAACGGAGAAAAAAAGCGTGCCGAAATGCCATCAGGTTCGTTCACCCTGCAACGGAACGTGCACCATTGAAAAAACTTTTGAATGCATAATATGGAATGATAATGAGCTCATTATTGGAGTGCGGGCTGGTTTTATCCCGATGATGCATTCTTGGACGGATAATCGTCTGCAAACTCCATGATTGATTTTTTCGGCAGACCGATAATGCATTAAAAAACAGGATTCAATTAAATGTTTAGTATTAACCGATTATGGGGACCGCTTTTAGTCTTTAAAGGCTCTCGTTGACAGCCAATAATTGGACGTTGTCCTTTGGCCCCTGCTCTCATTCGATTTGGTCAGAGGAGCTTTGGACGATATACCCGAGGTCGGCGGAAATTCGAAATCATGCAGGGATCCTTGATCGATCGACGGCAATACAGAAAAAGGCCTTTGCATCGTATTGCTTATATATAGGGCGTTCCATCCCAAATCGGACAGTTTGAAATTTTTTTTCAATTTCCTCAATTTTTTTTATTTTTTAATACCCATAAAAAAACCCTTGCTGGTGAATTTTGAATTTTTTTTGATTACCCGTTTAAAAGATATTAAATTAACAAGAAAAACCGCCCCTTTTTCGGTATTTTGATCATAACTTCTTCAATAATGGTCCAATTAAAAGTTTTTTTTAAATATTTGTTTTCTTATGGCCTTTTTATAAAAAATACAACGAAAATATTCGAAGTGTTTTTGAATGAGTTTTTTGAGTTTTAAACTTTAAATCGCGTTTTTAAAAACGAGTGTATATTTTAATTTTTTTTTAATTTTTTGTTTTTAACATCTATCTCTTCAACAAGTTTTAAGACTAGTCCGATCGTGGGCCTTCCATAACTACGATTTTTTATCGATTTTTGCAAACTAAAATTTTTTATTTTATTTAAAAAGTGTTGTAAAAAAGTGTCAAAAGAAATTCTAAATAATGAAAAAAAATACTTTACAGTAACGACAATTGGTATTCATAATAATTTATAGAAAAAAAATTTCAATTTTCAAAACTCGAAAAAAAATAGTAGTTATGGAAGGCCCACGATCGAACTAGTCACTTATAATACCACAAGAGCTTCAAAATTATCGGGTATTTCCCGATAGGTTCGTTGCAAACAAATGAAGGAGTCAAGTTTTTCCTGAAAAACTTGACGACTTTATTTGTTTGCAGGGAACCTTGAGGGAAATGCCAGATAATTTTGAAGCTCGTGTGGTATTCGGGGGATTATTTTTCCGTCCCAAATGTCGGCCAATAGAATTGCACCATGAGATGAAATGAACAGTTAACAGTAGTAAATTGGTTCCAAACTGTTTTTTTTGCCTTCTCCGTATTAATGGGAACATTTACTTTGACTTTTTTATCAATGGTGGACAGAGAACAAACTCCAAATCGACTCATTTTCATGCAAAATCTCCAATTTTCACAATTGAATTCAACCTGTCAGTTTGACGTGTGGTTAATTTGACTGGATCATGTTTTGTTTTTTATATATAGCAACTACCAGAGAAAATAATCAAAAAATTATCAGTATAATACCATGTAGGTTGTACCACGTGACGTCGAATGGTGCAATTCTATTGGCCAACATTTGGGTCGGAAAAATAATCAAGATTATTTTTCCGACCCAAATGTCGGCCAATAGAATTGCATCATGTTTTGTTTTTTATATATAGCAACTACCAGAGAAAATAATCAAAAAATTATCAGTATAATACCATGTAGGTTGTACCACGTGACGTCGAATGGTGCAATTCTATTGGCCAACATTCGACGTCACGTGGTACAACCTACATGGTATTATACTGATAATTTTTTGATTATTTTCTCTGGTAGTTGCTATATATAAAAAACAAAACATGATCCAGTCAAATTAACCACACGTCAAACTGACAGGTTGAATTCAATTGTGAAAATTGGAGATTTTGCATGAAAATGAGTCGATTTGGAGTTTGTTCTCTGTCCACCATTGATAAAAAAGTCAAAGGAAATGTTCCCATTAATACGGAGAAGGCAAAAAAAACAGTTTGGAACCAATTTACTACTGTTAACTGTTCATTTCATCTCATGGTGCAATTCTATTGGCCGACATTTGGGACGGAAAAATAATCCCCCGAATACCACACGAGCTTCAAAATTATCTGGCATTTCCCTCAAGGTTCCCTGCAAACAAATAAAGTCGTCAAGTTTTTCAGGAAAAACTTGACTCCTTCATTTGTTTGCAACGAACCTATCGGGAAATACCCGATAATTTTGAAGCTCTTGTGGTATTATAAGTGAAAATTGTTGAATAGATAGATGTTTAAAACGAAAAATTAAAAAAAAAAATCAAAACATACACTCACTTTGAAAAACGCGATTTAAAGTTTAAAACTCAAAAAAAGTGTTATAAAAAAGAGTCAAAATAATTTCTAAATAATGAAAAAAAATACTATACAGTAACGACAATTGGTATTCATAAGAAATGATAGAAAAAAAAAAATTTAATTTTCAAAAATCGAAAAAAAATAGTAATTATGGAAGGCCCAATAGTCCTAAAAGTTGTTCAATAGATAGATATTTAAAACAAAAAATTTAGAAAATAATTGAAATAAACACTTTTAAAAACGTGATTGAAGGTTTAAAACTCAAAAAACTCATTTAAAAACACGTCGAAGATTTTCATTGTATTTTTTTCTAAAAAGGCCATAAAAAAGAAAAAATTTCAAAAACAAAACTTTTAATTTGGACTATTACTGAAGAAGTTATGACCAAAATACCGAAAAAAGCGATTTTTTGGTCTTTTGAACAAGTAATCAAAAAAATCTCAAAATTTACCAGCAAGGGTCTTTTGATGGGTACTAAAAAATATAAAAAATTTGAGGACATGAACAAAAAAAAGTTTTTCAAACTGTCCGATTTGGGATGGAATGCCCCACATATATATAGTCTCTAATCTTCCAGTCCTTTCTCCCAAAGACAAGGCTCTCGAGACTGATCTTCCTCTTCGATCACTATCAGCCCTCGGGCCTCATAATCTCCCGCTTTCCAGAGCTCGAAAATCTCCGTCCCTTTTTCCACTAATCCGATACAGTCGTATTTTTTTCGTCCGTCCGTCGTAACCCATCGCCACGGCTCTAAATTGACAATCGCCTATTTCCCTCTCGTACTCTGATATATTTTTCTATTTCTTCCTCTCTTTTCCCTCCTCATCGTTGTCACCGGTCTAGAGATTAACTTCGTCGACAGAGATTCCAGTGCGCGTGGCAATGGAAAAGATTTCACATCCAGTCTCGTCGTTGTCGTCGTCGTTGATGCTATTGAAGTCGACGGAGGGTTTGCCCGTGACGATTTTTCGGTAATCTCTTCGTCGGCCATTGGGCGAGTTGATGCACGGGATCGAAAGGAGCACGAAGGTGAGAAGAGGAAAAGACGGTGTATAAAAAGCGAGATTGAGTCGAGCCCGAGTCGTGAATGGAGTTCCTCGGTCGGAGGAACGAGCGGAGGCAAAAGATCGATAGATCTTCGGTATAAGGTATCTCGAAGATCGTCGTAGCTCGCACTCTCTCGACGTCGCTGATCTCGGCACGGAAAATTCCCCTTTATACAGGAAGAGCGGAGAGAAGGTTCGATCGTTGATGGAAGAGGTATAGCGTTGCATTGTCGCGAGGATTTTCCAATTAAACGAAAGGTGACGGAAGGGGAAGATTCGATGAAGTCGATGCCCCGCGAGTTCATAAAACCTCTCTCTCTCTCTCTCTCTCTCTCTTTCTCTGATCACCCTCTTCCTCGATTTTTATTTTATCACCGCGTTCTCAAACTCCTTTTCATTTCGAGCCCTAGCGCGCGGTGCTTCGTGCTCTCCCTCTCTTTCGTTCTCATCACACTCTAAATTCTCGTTGAGTGCTTTTTTTCTCCTCGATCCATCGGTGCGCTTCCCCAATCTTTTGCAGTTTCGCCTCTCATTCAACGCATTCGATCGCAATGCCGAAACAAAATACCCACACCCACAATCAAACAACGGATAGAGTGTACACACGGTAGTGAGGACGAAAATGGGGTGGACTGAAAGCGAGACGCACAAAGCTGTCCGGCACGTGTTTAGTTTTATAATTGAATCCAGTTGTTAGCGCTGATGGGCAACCGATTGCTTCCGTTTGGTAAACACCAACTTTTAATTATTTTCCTATACATGTAAATGGAGGGAGACAAGTAAATAGGTGAGCGGAGGTGTACAAGCAAAAGAGCCGCACACGTACAATAGGCGAGGAAATATAGCGATGGAGTATAAGTAGGTGCAAAGGCTAAAGATGGACAGAACGAGCAGCGAAACTAGAAGAGGAGGGAGTGAGAGAAAGGGCACGAATGAAAGATTTCCGTATTGGATGACACCCACGCCGATGTAGATTGGCGAGGCTAACCGAACAAACATTACCCAATGGCGGTGATTGGTTTGTTTCGCATCCAAATAACGTCCGCGTGTGTACACATTGATAGGGAATGGATTTTGCATTTGGTTGACGTTTCGATGCTGAAAACAAAAATTGTCCGAAACAAAAGCCTGTGAATGGGGTAGATAAAAATACTCTTCTGGAACGCTGATAACATAAAATCTCGTGATTGGCCAATCAGAGTATCAATGGCGTGTAAAATATCGAACGAGTGTGCCAATGACTGTGAGCCATCGTGTCGTTCTTTTCGTGCACCATAATCGAATCATAATACGTTTCGGTGATAAATTTTAATGGAAATTATGAATACAAAAGTCTGGTTGATGGGTTCGCTTATTTTTATTTATAATCAAGAAATCTACATCGAACCAGAGCTGGGCAGTACTTGAAGTAGCCGGTACTTGCGACGTACTTGAAGTGTTCGAAAAGTACTTCAAGTATTGTAATTAAATTTTCAAGTAAAAAGCACTTGAAGTATCGTACTTGAATTTCCAAGTACTTCCGTAAAACGGGGCTACTTTGTTCGTGTTTCGGAAGATTTTTGGTCGTAACTTTTTTTTAACGTCCAAAATTACATTTTTTTTTGTTGGAACAGAACAATGTGTCCTTTGGCTATAAAATGTATAACAATAGCAAGCCCCACCAGACCCTCACAATCTTATATATTTAGAAATAAAAAAGCCGAAGTAACCCCGAGTGTGGGGCTACTTTGGAGAGGCATTGAAATGCAACTTATGTCAAAGATCCCACATCGTAAATGCAGCTATGATATAATTTTGATGAAAAACAATAATATCTTATACATTATACATGAAATTAAATGAAAAACAACTATTTTTGACAATTAATTCGTCATTTTTATTGAAGAAATATTTTACATAAAAATACCAAATACTTAGGCCCGAATTTTAAGTTTTTAAGATCAACCTTGAGATCAAACTCTCTATTGAACTCAAATTTGAATTTTAGATCGAACGTAAGTTCAAATTTAAGATGAATCTTAAGTTTGAACTTAAGTATCATTATAAGTTCCTACTTATGTTCAAACTTTAATGCACACTTCAAATAGATCTTAAGTTCAAACTTAAATTTGGATTGATCTTGAGATCCATCTTGAGCATGAACTTAAGTTCGATCAAACTTCTTTCATCGCCTCCATCAACCGTGTTATTTTAAATTAGTTGTGAAAATAATTAAGTACGTTCAAACTTAAGTTTGAGCTCAAGATGGATCTTAAGTTCAAACTTCAAACCAAATTTGAACTTAAGATCGATCTGAAATTCGCACTAAAGTTTGAACTTAAGTATGAACTTATGATGGCACTTTAGTTCAACTTACGATTTATCTTAAATTGAAACTTAAGTTCGATCTTATGTTCCAACTCGAGTTCCATGGAAAGTTCGATCTTAGGGTAGGACTTGTGACTTGAAATTCGGGCCTTACAGATGTAACAGAGGTTGGAGTTGTTCTTCTTGCCCTTCTTTATTCCCATCATCCGAATGGCATCATCGATTGTTCTGACATCTTGGCTTGTTACACATGTCTGTGTACCTGGTTTATGAATGACTTTTTTTCCTCTTCTACCCACTCCCCACACCCTCTCCCACCCCACAAGGTCACGAGGGTTCACTGCGCACATGTTTTTACCGTATTTTGCTGCTCGTCCAAAGTAGCCCCAAAAACCAACAAAGTAACCCCCAAAGTCAAAGTAGCCCCGTTTTACGGTTTCTGGTACTTTGCCCAGCTCTGGTAACAAGTTGCCAATACCTGAGAAACGCTTTTGTCACGGTACAAGACGGACTGGTGAAATTCCCACATGGTTTCAGTCGCAATAAACACCCTCCTGATCTATGTATACATCAAGACATCGTAAGTTAATCGTGACAGGAGGCGTGCGCTTCAGTGTCGCAAAGTCCAGTTAACGCTTTTACAGAGAGGGAATCATGATGATTCCAAAGAGGAGGGGGAGGAGGAGGAAGGGGTAGAAGCCGGGGTTGAAAAAGAAGATTCACGTTGAGATGCTGAAATGGGGGAGAAGCCATGCGAAACGAGACGTAACGAATTCGAGTAGCCCAGATCCCGCGACAACGTAAGGAATTTCAACAACGTGACGAGTGATTCCTCATGTTGTCTGAGCGGAGAATGAGCCCATACAAGTCAAACGACGCGAGACACTTCGCGAGTCTTGCAAGTCTTGGCGCGGTTCACCGCAATAGTTTCGAGTATATGTTTGCTCGGCGTTCCACAGCCAAGAATATATGTCCCGCGAAAGAGATCAGAGGCCGCCATTCGTCGTCCTGCTAAAATTAAGCGACGAGAGGCCTGTCCACTAAATGTTGCGGCGACATAAGCACCTGCTATATTTATATGGCGAGATGATCATCAACCAACACCATTATGTCACCTTTTTTCGAGGACTCCACTTTGACGTACAAAATCATAAACAAATTCATGTAAAATTGAGCAAACAACATTTTTCATATACTCTTCAAGATACAAGTAACAACATGTGACAATTTCAAAACGATCGCATTTTATTTTGTTGTTCAAAAAAATTAATGAAAAAACGTCGAAATTTCGGTCGTCACAGTGGACGACCATTGCTACTACCTTAAGCCTGAATGACGTCAAATTCCTATGATTTAATTCTTAGGCTTTGAAGAACCTTAAAAATACATCTCGATGTATCTTGAAAAGTATAACGAGAGTTTCCGCAGGTTTCTCTTTCATTCGGAACATCACAATTTGTCAATCAGACGTCGTGCGAGAGACTGAACAAAAGGAGACGTCGGATTCACGCGGTCAAATTGAAGATGTTTGGAAATGTACAGCCAAAGCCAGGACAAACTTGCGAAGAATCTTGCCCCGAAAATGCGCCGCACACTTTGAAGGGAGAGCGAAAGAGCCAAAAATAATTGAGCCTCTCAGCCGAGTGATTCATTTGAGTCACAAAGGAGCAGACCAGAGAATATTGTGAGAAGAGAGAAAAGTGATTTTTGTTGAAAAAAAAAGCGATCAGGCATCGAAGGCGTGTGGAAGGCGAATCTCTGGATTCACTTTATTTATCGACTTGGGCGTTTTCTCTAGTCGGGGCAGACTGGGCGTCTCTTTAAACGATATCAATCCCTCTTTCCGTCTCCTTCTTTCTCCGTTACGTGTATCAGACCTTGCGCTTTGATCTTTCCTGAATAACGCGCTCGGACGCTCGCATCTCATGGCCAAAAGGGTCGCTACGTGGAAAAAAGACTATGAAAAGTGAAAAAATAAGAAGAGAAAAAGGCGCGCGAGGGTTCGGAGCTTAGCTTGTGTAGCCGATTTGAATCCCTTCGCCGAGCGAAGAGACTATCGTCGTGCGAAAGCTTGGGGCGCGCGCGAAAAAGCTCTCGCTCGCGACGGAGCAGCGACCCGATCTCGGCGTGTGTCGAGCTGGGCTGTGTGAGCTTTCGGTGAAGTGTGAGCACAGGCCACACGAGGTATAAGGCGCGGACCGAGGGCGTAGTCTGTGAACGAGAGGACGCAAGTGGAAGTGGCGAGAGTGCAAAAAAAAAAGTCGTCGAGACGAGAGAGGGTCGCCACACTGCAACGGTCCGCACCAAGAGCACCGGTGTCTAGACGATTATTAAAGAGAATGTGATACGCTGACACGCAATAATCATAACCACACCTCATTCTGCACAATTTTCATTGCTCGACTCTCCAAAAAGTCATTGCAGCGTTTCAAAATAAATCTTGAATTTCGTCTCGTAGCGGTATTTCACGAATCGTCCTCCTTTGTACAAAGTTCGCAAACTTCCGATGAACAATAAAGATTAATCAGTGCCGAAATAGTTTTTATAGATATTTAATTATCAATTCACCATGCATCTTTAATGATGAGAAATATTCTTTGCGCTCGGTCGAACAGTCCTTCTCTTTAAGGATGTTGAGTCTCAAATCGCAAATGATGAGAAAAATCTGAAAATTTGGTATGTTTTTGGATGAAAATTTTGTATGTTTTTGGTCGTGTAAAAATTTCACGACGATTAGGAAGCTCGTTATCGAACAATTAACATTAACAAATTGAATTTAATTTAATTAAATGGAGTCTCATGTAAACTTATATAACTTTGCGATAAGTTTTTTTTTTTGACCTCTCAATTTTTTAACACCTACACTATATTGAAAGCAACGGAAACAAAACGAAGTTTATTGATATATATTTTTTTATTTGTTTAAAAAATCGTTCTTAACAAAATGTTAATATTTTAATAACGAGTTTCCTAATCGTGAAATTTTTACACGACCTCTTAAACATTTCATACTAAAACATACCAAATTTTCAGAATTTTCTCATCATTTTTCATTTTAACCCTTAAGGAGGTTGAAGTAATGATGATAGAATTCTGAAAATTTAATATGTTTTTACATGAAGTATTCAGGAAGTGTAAAAATTTCACGACGATGAATATTGAAAGATTTCATAGGGACTCAACATTCTTAAAGACTGCTGTTCTATGTCTAAAAATGATACTGAATTTCGAGGCAATTAAGGGGGTTAGGCTACTCTATGATTTTCAAGAAATCGATTTTTTGTTGTTACAAAGGTACCTTAGGCCCGAATTTTAAGCTCTTAAGATCTATCTTAAGATCAAACTTAAGATCAAACTTTCCATTGAACTCAAGCTGGATCTTAAGATCGAACTTAAGTTCCAATTTAAGATGAATCTTAAGTTTGAACTCGAGAGTAATTATAAGTTCATACTAAAGTTCAAACTTTAGTGCGAACTTCAGATCGATCTCAAGTTCAGACTTATACTTGGTTTGAAGTTTGATCTTAAGATCCATCTTCAGCTTGAACTTAAGTTCGATCAAACTTCTTTCATCGCCCCCCTTGACCGTGCTTTTTGACATTAGTTGTCAAAATAATTAAGTTCGATCGAACTTAAGTTTAAGATCGATCTGAAGTTTGCACTAAAGTTTGAACTTAAGTATGAACTTATAATGACACTCAAGTTCAAACTTAAGATTCATCTTAAATTGGAACTTAAGTTCGATCTCAAGTTCCAGCTTGAGTTCAATGGAAAGTTTGATCTTAAGATCGATATTAAGATAGATCTTAAGATCTTAAAATTTGGGCCTTAGTATCTATAGATTGATATTCCAAAAGACTATGTGCGTGAATAATCCCTAAGTACTCGATTCTCGCTTTCTACAAAACTTTAAACGCGTTTATCTCAGAATTACATTTTTCAAGTCGGCCGAACTCATAACTCATGCAAAATAACGTTCTCTAAAGCATAACGTAGGATTTTTTCATTACATTGCATAGTTCATTTTTTATAAACAATTTCCTGACAATCTTTTCATGGCATTTTATACTTTTTGATTTAGAAATGCGCCATTTTTACAAAAAAACAACATATCAAAAAATTCCTACGTACTTCTATAGCTATTCTTATATATAGTTGAAACAACTTTGGTACTTCACCTTAAATCAAAAATTATAGAAGGTTGCCAATTAAATGTGTAATAAATAAAACATCTTTTTGGTAAATCCGATTCTTTTTATGGTTTCGCTGAAAAAAATTACGACATATGCTCTTTTTTGGTCTGCAGAGTGGGCTAACCCCTTAATACAGCGGTTTTCGAATAATCGTCAAGATCGCTTCGGGAAAAGTAATTTTGAAATATAAAACGAAAGGTTCGGATCAAGCTTGAATGTGGAGACGATATTTCAAATCGCAAAAGTAGTTTAGCTTTTATCGGATCAATCTGAACAAAAAAATGAAATGAGATTTTGCAAAAATTTCAATTCTGCAAAAGCAGCTTCCAGTGCTGGAAACACGGATTTTTGTGAATTATCTCTCAGCCTGCAAAATATATCTCGCCTATTCACCGGGAATATCGAGTACGAGCGTACCCCTATAATTGTGCCCCTCTAGCACAACCCCGGCTTCATATTTATTATTTTATACCCCGAGTCTTGGTGTATTGTAGAATTCTGACGAAGCCTGTCCCTGTCACGGGCAGACCTCGCGCAATAATGGATTTAGGCGGATGCAATTTTCACGAGGATCTCCATTAAAGCTTCGCAATTAGCGGGTGTCCTAACAAGGCCATTGTCAGTTCGCTTCTAGCACCCCCAAGGCTTTCGCACCCTTGCCCTTCACCCATCGAGACGAAAGGAGTTATTTTTTCCCCTTCTCACAACGAATTGTTATACGAAATCTGATTTTCGGAAATTGTCGGCTGTTCAAAAACCCGTCGATGCAATTTAGTTTTCAGTTCATCATTTCATTCGTCTCTGTTTTTACGGAATGTTTTTTTTTCCACATGAAAATAAATCCTCACCACGAAGGGATATAATTAATCCGATTATGGATGGGATGGGAATGACCCAGCGTGAAAAAATTACGAGCCTCAATAATCGTCGAGTCAAAGTCAAATAGTCAGCAGTAAATGGAAGCCTGATATACGACCCAGTATATGAACAAGATTTACGCTATCATGACCTAGTATAAAACCTCCCGATCCTGGGTTTAGGTACCAATGTACCGATGGTACATACCGATGGACCAATAGATGAGGAGAACAAACAGAGTTTATACGAGCCTGCAATAAGTCCCAATGGCTGGGACACCTGCTCTGCTGTCAGGTGAAATATAGAACGGCGACAGCGTAAATCCCTTCACTCACTTTATCGTAGAGCAGCGAAGGCATTCTTTTCTCATTCCTTTCAGATGCAACACGGATGCATATGGGGCATTCCATCCCAAATCGGACCGTTTGAAAAACGTTTTTTTTTTAATTTCCTCAATTTTTTTATATTTTTGAGTACCCATCAAAAGACCTTTCCTGTTAAATTTTGAGATTTTTTGTAGTACCCGTTCAAAAGATATTAAATTAATAAAAAACCGCTCTTTTTTGGTATTTTGGTCATAACTTTTTTTTTCAAAATTTTAGTTTTTTATGGCCTTTTTAGAAAAAAAATACAACAAAAATATTCGACGTGTTTTTGAATGAGTTTTTTGAGTTTCAAACGTTAAATTGCGTTTTTAAAAGTGAGGGTCATTTTTGATTTTTTTTTTTAATTTTTTGTTTCAAACATCTATCTATTCAACAATTTTTAAGACTAGTCCGATCGTGAGATCTCAATAACTACTATTTTTTTCGATTTTTGAAAATTAATTTTTTTAAAAATAAATTATTATGAAAACCAATTTCTGTTACTGTATAGTATTTTTTAAATAATTTTGAATTAATTTGGACACTTTTTCATTGTTAACAGATTTTTAAAATTAATAATTAATCGATGAGCAAATAATAACAGTTGAAGAATTGTATGAGTGGGCATTGAACTTAAATAGCCTAGCGAATATTGCTGTCAAATTTTCACCTGAGAAACATTATTTAGATGCAAAAGAAAGATTTTCTTTGCGATACAATACTGCGTATTCAATCACAGGGGGGCACCAAAATTTCATTCAATTATTCCAATGAGCAACGGAAACGTATTGGCAAAGGAATATTCTAATTCAGGAAATAATCGTTTATGTAAGGTTTAAAAAAAAATACGTGAATAAATAAAAACTGTTATTATTATTGTTCATAAACAGACTTAACGATCAATTATTAATTTTAAGAATTTGTTAACAATAAAAAAAGTGTCAAAATAAATTCTAAATATTGAAAAAAATACTATACAGTAACAAAAATTGGGTCAAAATAAATTCTAAATATTAAAAAAAATACTATACAGTAACAAAAATTGGTATTCATAATAATTTATAAAAAAAAAAAAATTATTTTCAAAAATCGAAAAAAATAGTAGTTATTGAGATCCCACGATCGGACTAGTCTTAAAAATTGTTGAATAGATCGATGTTTGAAACAAAAAATTAAAGAAAAAAATCAAAAATGACACTCATTTTTAAAAACGCGATTTAAAGTTTAGAACTAAAAAAACTCATTCAAAAACACGTCGAATATTTTTGTTGTACTTTGCTTCCTCATAAAGGAAGCATTGTTTTTTTTTTAAGGCCAAGAAGTTATGACCAAAATACCAAAAAAAGAGCGGTTTTTTTATTTATTTGATATCTTTTGCACGGGTAATCAAAAAAATCTCAAAATTTAACAGGAAGGGTCTTTTAATGGGTACTCAAACATATAAAAAAACTGAGGAAATAAAAAAAAAGTTTTTCAAACTGTCCGATTTGGGATGGAATACCCCATACATATATGTACCTCCTGCCACCTCCACCTCATATGCTCGTATCTGTGTCGTTGGTTTTGTACTTCTCATGAAAAGCTGCACGACGTAAAAATGTTTACGCTCCTGGTTGAAACAACCCCATCGTCGTGCTTATTCTTTTCTGGATTTTTCAGACACCGTGACTAGAGAGTTATACAGTATACGTATAAAACAAACGGAAAAAGAAAGCCGACGGAAGAATACCGCGAGGAGACAAAAGGAAAGTATTCCAAAAGGCGGAGGGCGGATCTTGGGCAACGGGTGATGAGGCAAGGGTAGGGATGTATAAGATAAAACACTGCAAGAGAAGAGGCCATTCGAGGGTTGAAGGGACCCTCGCTTCCTTCCGTTCCTTTCTACTTCGTTCCCGTCTTATTCTTATCATCTTCCAGCCTCTTTCCCTCGCAACTCACTGGCCCGTTGTGTCGTAACCGTGTCCCTGTATATCCTTCTTCAATCTACTCACTTAGTTCGTCCAATTACGATCAGGTAAGCTACCCTTCCGTCGCTTCACGACGACGAGAAGTTTCGTCTTCGTAGCTTCCTACCACCACAACGTACAACCCCGGTTTTCCGCCCTTAATTCTATTTTTTTCCCTCTTTCCTCCCCCTTCTCCCTTTCTCTCTCCCTTCTCTCCCTTTTTTCTGTGCCACAGTCATCGGGGTTGCATTACTCGCGCTCCTCTGCTTTAAAGCCCACGACCCTCACCTTTTCCGACCTCCGTTGCTGCTTTAATCCGTCCCATTTTACCCCCCTACAGCTTTATTGAAATTAGTATGGGCCACGGGCATGAGGGCGCTCGTACGAAGCCTGACTTGAATTATCTCCTCTCCCTCCTTCTCGTTCCAGTCTATCGCCTCGTCCATTTTATTAGCCTTTTTATTCCCTTTCGATTAAATGGAATGTATTCCAAGTCCCGGACGAATCAGAATACTTTATGATAACGCGCGCCCATGAAATTAACGATTGCTACGCGTCGACGCGCTTCTGCATGCCGAGACTGAATCTTTGACTCTGTCGCATGATGTATTATATCCTCTCGGTACATTCTCTCAGCATTATCAGCTGACTCAAAGATATATATATACTTTACGCCATCCCCTGTCCTCCTTTCACAGCGTTTGTGGCGGGCTCATTCTCCTGCTAAAGCTCCTCTATTTCTCCTTTCAATGGAGTTTGGCACGGAAACATTGATCGCATGCACACAGAATCTTCATCCGTAACACTAGTGCGGGTATAAAACATTCCATTAGAATGGGATCTCTCGATCTCGTACGTACAAAGATAACGAAATTTCACGTAAATTCAAAAAGTGTGTTTGACGATGAGAAATGAGTTGTGTGCATCTACACTGAGAGAAAAAATTACTGAATTTGAGAACATGAATTTATTTATTAAATGAAAGTATTAATTCGATTATTTATTTGTTGAACCAAGAAAATCACTCTTCATTTAAAAAAATATCTTCACGAATCTATTACTCCATTATATTAAACTCTTATTTAATAGTAACAATTAAATGCATGATAGGTTTGATTAAATTTGTATTCATTGGATTAATTACATTCATCGCATCATAAACATGAGATTATTTGAATCTAAAAAACGAATTCAATACAAAATTATTTTTTTTCGAAAAAATTATTTTCTTGCAATAAAGTCATTATTATTTTACTTAAAAAAATATTTTTATTTAAATAGATTTGATTGAATTTGTATTCATTGGATTAATTAGATTTATCGCGTCATAAACATTAGATTATTTGAATCTAAAATTATAATTATTTGAATCTAAAAAACGACTTCAATACGAAATTATTTTTTTTAAAGAAAATTATTTATGACATCATAAACATGAGATTATTTGGATCTAAAAAATGACTTCACTACGAAATTATTTTTTCGAACCAAATTATTTCTTTGCAATAAATGCATCATTATTTTACTTCTAAAAATATTTCCGTAGTATTTTCAATATTAATTAGATATAAAATTGATTGTGTTTAGTTGAAAAGAAGCTGTAGTAAAATAAATAACACATTATTTTATTCCAATAGAATATTTGTTTGGAATGATGAAATTTGTATGTCCTTCAAGCAAAGATTTGTATAGTATACTTTAATAGGATACATAAGTTGTTAAAAATTAAAAAACTGGTTTTTTACATGTTTTCTTATATTCGAATTTTCATAACTCGTCACTTTTTTCAAGTGCATAGTAGTAGTCGATAGCGTAATAGGTAGCGTGTTAGGTAGTTAGGGAGGATAGGTATGATGGTAGGTAGGGTCGAGGGTTCGAATCTCGGTCGTACAGAGAAATTAGATCGGAGAATTGGCGCAGATTTGTCTTTTTTTTCTATTCGTCCCTTTTTGGGGTCATTAAACTATGCATATTAAATTATTTGGCAAGGGCTATATATTTTTTATAAAATGTCTAGCAACAATTAATAAACACGCATTTGATTGAATCAATCATTTTCTCTGTTGATTGGACTAATTAATTTGTTGATTCAAAAAATTTTTTTTCTCAGTGCTTCCTGTATTAAAAGACATGCACGTTTTGAATGATAAAATGTGTTCCTGATTCAAACAACATATTACATATAATTGATAACATATTGTTAGATTCAAGTAAATTCGTTTATTGAAACAGAAATTTATGGAATTGACTGAAAAAAATGAACCAAGTAAATATATAAAAGAACCAATCTAATATAATTTGGCAAATAATGAAAAAAATGATTTTTTGCCTTCAAAACTTCATTTCATTGGTTCTAGTAATTTTTTCTCTCAGTGTAAAGACAATCCACTGGCAATTCCTATTGGCAAACTGCTTAAGTTTACAAATTTTTCAAACTGGTTACTTCAAGCTAAATTGCAGTTTGATACAGGGTACGATGTAACAAGCGATGTTCATCGTCGTTCATAAACGAACTTGATTTTGCCACATTCATCAATTCCTTGGAAAACGCAATTTTAATTGTAATCGTATTAGCGATCAAATATTAATGGTTCAAATCGTTTCGATATTGTGGATTCGAAGCGGTAGCATTGGAATTGCAAACGCCAAACGAATTATTCTCGGTTTTTGCTCTCCGTTTTCCCAGTGCCCACGATGAGGGTGCGCAATTGGTTACGAGAAGTGCTTAAATTGCAAAAGCCAAAAGCACGAATGTGTGTACCCGTGATTCCCACGCGGGGCTTCCGGTTTGACCATCCGGCTTTCCGTCGATTATGCATTATAAACAGTCATGGGTATGCAAATTTCATGGGGGAAGGTGATGACGATAACGAGAGAATGAGGGCGAAAGTAGCGTACAGTTCGGTGTGAGGGAGGAACAGAGAGGACCAAGCAAATTCGTGGTCCCCTGTGATTCATACACATTTCCACTGCAAACGCAGAATCAAGTGTGGCGTTCATACTGGAGAGCAGTCGAAGTGGTAAAGCCAACCAAAATCAACGCTCCCCGGTACGCCCCTGATAGCGAGGCAAAGTAACCAGAGTTTCCCTCCGCTCCGGTAACAGACGGATCGCAGCAGAGGGAACTGCGAGAGGAACAGGAACGATGAAATCCCGCTCAGGAACGAGGCGTCGACTCACCGCGGATTATGCTAATCTTAATCGGCTGCGTAATCAAAGGGGACGAGAAAAGCAGACAGAGAGAGACAGGGAGAGAGTTTGACTATCTCGTTTATATTCGTTCGTTCCCATCGTCGCTCGCCCTGCCTTTGAATTTCTGTCAATATTTGCCCTGTGTTTGATATCATATTACGATCAAATTTATTCCGATAATCATTCGTGATTGCCGTCATGTCCCATTGCGCTCCCTATCGCTTGGGGCCACCATAGCCCACGTTCAATCATTGTTTCAACGATACTCCGTGCAATTCATACAATAGGAGCGGAGGCCGATATAAGCCGTTCGATGACTTTGTGATACGATGACGTAGATACATTGATAAATGTCGCATCTACCCGACGTTGCAGTGGTCACTATTACTATTACAATCTTGGAGATATTGATGCAGACAATTCAGGGACATCTGCACGGAAAAAACGACTTAGTTGGTCCAACCAAACATTAAGTGCTCTGAGCGCCAGAAGAGAAATTCGTTGGATCAACTACCGTAAAACGGGGCTACTTTGACTTTGAGGGTTACTTTGTTGGTTTTTGGGGCTACTTTGGACGAGCAGCAAAATACGGTAAAAACATGTGCGCAGTGAACCCTCGTGACCTTGTGGGGTGGGAGAGGGTGTGGGGAGTGGGTAGAAGAGGAAAAAAAGTTATTCATAAACCAGGTACACAGACATGTGTAACAAGCCAAGATGTCAGAACAATCGATGATGCCATTCGGATGATGGGAATAAAGAAGGGCAAGAAGAACGATTCCAACCTCTGTTACATCTGTAAGGCGCGAATTTCAAGACACAAGTCCTACCCTAAGATCGAACTTTCCATGGAACTCGAGTTGGAACATAAGATCGAACTTAAGTTTCAATTTAAGATGAATCGTAAGTTGAACTAAAGTGCCATCATAAGTTCATACTTAAGTTCAAACTTTAGTGCGAATTTCAGATCGATCTTAAGTTCAAATTTGGTTTGAAGTTTGAACTTAAGATCCATCTTGAGCTCAAACTTAAGTTTGAACGTACTTAATTATTTTCACAACTAATTTAAAATAACGCGGTTGATGGAGGCGATGAAAGAAGTTTGATCAAACTTAAGTTCATGCTCAAGATGGATCTCAAGATCAAACCAAATTTAAGTTTGAACTTAAGATATATTTGAAGTGCGCATTAAAGTTTGAACATAAGCATGAACTTATAATGATACTTAAGTTCGAACTTAAGATTCATCTTTAATTTGAACTTAAGTTCGATCTAAAATTCAAATTTGAGTTTAATAGAGAGTTTGACCTCAAGTTTGATCTTAAAAACTTAAAATTCGGGCCTAAGTGTTTGGTATTTTTATGTAAAATATTTCTTCAATAAAAATGACGAATTGATTGTCAAAAATGGTTGTTTTTCATTCAATTTCATGTATAATGTATAAGATATTGATGTTTTTCATCAAAGTGATATCATAATTGCATTTACGATGTGGATCTTTGACAGAAGTTGCATTTCAATGCCTCTCCAAAGTAGCTCCACACTCGGGGTTACTTTGGCTTTTTTATTTCTAAATATATAAAACTGTGAGGATTTGGTGGGGTTTGCTATGTTATACACTTTAGAGCCAAAGGACACATTTTTCTGTTCGAACAAAAAATAATAATTTTGGACGTTAAAAAAAAGTTACGACCAAAAAACTTCCGAAACACGAACAAAGTAGTCCCGTTTTACGGTAGATAGTTGGTTGGATCAACTAGATTATTGGTTACCACAACTAAGTCAACTGGATCGTTGGTTGGATCAACTAGATAGTTCGTTGGATCAACTAGATAGTTCGTTGGATCAACTCGGGTATTGGTTACTGCACCTAAGTCAACTAGATAGTTGGTTGGATCAACTAGATTATTGGTTACCACACTTAAGTCAACTAGATAGTTGATTGGATCAACTAGATAGTTGGTTGGATCAACTAGATTATTGATTACCACAACTAAGTCAAGTAAATAACTAGTTGATCGAACTAACTATCTAGTTCATTCAACCAATTTCTATACCGGCGCTCAGAACCAGAAGTTTGTTGGACCAGTGTTTTGTTGGAATCCAAGGTTGGGATTTCCGAACCTCAACTTTTCGACGCTCTGTTACTCATTCGACGATTATTCTACAAATCCATTGCAAGGCTAAGATCGGAATTACTCGGCAGCTCCGCTATACGATCGGGTAGACGGCAATATAATATTCATACACGTACGGAAAGCCCAACGTGCTGCGATTCTCGCTCGACATTTCTATGCAAATCGTTCATACGCGAAAACTTCGTGATACTCGGCCGTTAACGGTCTAAAACAATTTGTACACCACGATAACTGGACTCTCTCGATGATTACGAGAATTTCCCAGACAAGGGCTACGTTGAATCGCGCCAAGTCCGATTTCATCCATTTGTATATACAGCTATGTGCATACGAACAATTTCGCGGAAAGTGCATGTATCGCATAATGCATGTTACATTCCTCTTACATGTCCTGTATATGAGTCGTTTCATGTCAAATCGACCAATAGTTGGCATCGACCGCTTTCGATTGCGATGAAATTTTGTCAGAAGTTTTCTTTTATCATAAAACTAAGTTCTACCAAAGGAAAGAAATTAAAATTTAGTTTTTCGAAAGTTATTCAAAATTCAAAATTTCACAATTTTTTCAATTTTTCAAGTTTATTTCTTAAATATCTCAAAAACTATCCCAACTATTAGTCAATTTGACATGAAATGACCCATATATATATTCATGAAATCACGTACGATATTTGTAGCGATCTTGCCGTTACGATCTGCGTAATGCGAAAACACTGGAATTATTTGCACGCTGCAAACGGATCCATTACCATTCTGGCCTGGCATGTGTACGCCCTCGGCCCTCATGATAAAGGGATGCAAAACTTGTCGAGTGGACGTACCGTATCTGTGATGCAGTCACGCGACACTACCTTTCATCATAATCGGACTGAAATCCCTTGAATTGCTTGCATTTTCCAATCGCAGTGTACGATCAGTGGGAAATACGAATTCAGAGTAAATCGGATGATGATTTTATACTGCTGGGAACATTTTTATACTGCCATTCTCAAGTCGAACAGAATAATTCTTTGAGGCAGTCATCGCGTGTGAAGTTTTGACCAATTTGATGACTTTTCAAACTTTTGCATTCAGAGGTGGTTCACCCACGTATTCTACACTATATTTGGATGCAATTTATGAAAAAATCATGTTCTTTCTAACCATTCACGAGGGATGACTGCGTTCAACATTCAATTATGCTTAGGTCCAAATTTTAACATCTTAAGATCTATCTTAAGATCAAACTTTCTATCGAACACAAGTTGGAATTTAAGATCGAACTTACGTTCCAATTTAAGATGAATCTCAAGTTTGAAGTTTGATCTTAAGATCCATCTTGAGCTTAAACTTAAGCAAGGTCAAACTTCTTTCTTAGCCTTCTTCGACCGTGTTTTTTGACATTAGTTGTCAAAATAATTAAGTTTGATCGAACCGGACTTGCGCAAATTACTCGAAAGTACTTCAAGTATCAAGTACAAAGTACCGTAGGTACTTGAAGTATTAAGTACCGGTGGTACTTGAAGTACGAAGTACTTGTTACTCCTTAGTACTCATCAAGACAAGTACTTCAAGTACAAGTACTTGGAAAAATCAAATACCAGTATCAAGTACTTTTCAAGTTTTCGGGTACGTGTCGTAAATTCTGGTCTTGGGTCATTCCATGTCAAATCGACCAAGAGTTGGAATCGACCACTTTCAATTTCGATGAAATTTAGTCAGAAGTTTTGTTTTATCATAAACCAAGTTCTACCAAGGAAAAAAAATTGAATTTTTTTTATCAAAAGTTACGCAAAATTCAAAATTTAACCATTTTTCAATTTTTTTTCTAAATATCTTGAAAACTATGATAGTGATGAAAAATCGTTTGTTATACCTTGAAGAGTTTAGTTGGGGGGCTACGAAAAAAAAATATTTCGACAAAAAATTTTGAAAAATGATGAACTTGGAGAATTCTGAATTTTAAAAAATCGTGAAAATCCACAATGAACATCGATTTTTTTGTTCAATTTTTTAAATATAATACCTTGTACTGATTTGAAAAGATCCTGAAATTTTGAGAAAGGTGTTTTATTTGTTTCAAAAATGTGAATTTTTTCGGTTGAGCAATCGTGTAATTTTGTAATTTTGAGCAGTCAAAATTACACGGTTGATCAACTTCACTTAACTTAAAGGTAAAAAGAAAAGTTTTACCAAAATTCAAAAATTCATATTTTTGAAACAAGAAAAAACACGTTTCTGAAAATTTCAGGATCTTTTAATATCAGTACAAGATGTTATATTAAAAAAATAAAACCAAAAATTTAATGTTGATCATGTATTTTCACGATTTGGAAAAATTCAAAATTCTCCAAATTCATCATTTTTCAAAAATTTGTTTCGGAATATTTTTTTTTTCGTAGCCCCAAGTATACGATTTAAGACAAACCCAGAACGATTTTTTCGTAACTATATATAATAGTTTTCGAAATATTTAAAAAATAAACTTGAAAAAATGGTGAAATTTAGGATTTTTGAAAAAAAGTTTTGTTTTATGATAAAAGAAAACTTCTGACCAAATTTCATCGAAATTGAAAGGGGTCGATTCCAAATATTGGTCGATTTGACATGGAATGACCCATATTCAAAGACTTTGCACATGCAACCGTCAACAAGACACATTCAAAAGTACTTCAAGTACAGAAAAGTACTTGAAATTTTCAAGTACAGTACTTCAAGTACAGGAAGTACTTGAAAATTTTGAGTACAAAACTTGAAGTACTTTTTAAGTACTTTGTACTTGTAAGTATTGTACTTCAAGTACCTACAAGTACCAAGTAGTTTCAAGTACTGCCCAGCTCTGGATCGAACTTAAGTTCAAGCCCAAGATGGATCTTAAGGTCAAACTTCAAACAAAATTCAAGTTTGAACTTGAGATCGATCTGAAGTTCGCACAAAAGTTTGAACTTATAGTGACACTTAAGTTCAAACTCAAAGTTCATCTTAAATTTAAACTTAACTTAATTGTGTTCATTGGAAAGTTTGATCTTAAGTTGTATCTTAAGATCTTAAAATTCGGACCTTAGGGTGGACAACTCGCACATTGATGATCTACAAAGTCTGATTAGATCAGGAAAATAAAAAAATGCTTCCTTTTTACAAGCATTACGATGGTTTTCAGAGTATTAACGTTACTGAGATCGTAAATGAGATAGTCAGGCGCCATTCCGGTAAAAGGCTCGTTCCCGCATGGTTAAGGCAAGGGGCAGATGTTCCTGTCCTGTCTCTCGGGCCGCTCGCTCTCCGTAATTGAGACATCAGCCCCAATACAGCGAGTTTCTCGCTAGGATAGCGTGTTGTGTGTACGTCGAACCGTGAAACGTTAGTTCGCGCTAACACGAACTCACGATGGTCCTCTGGCAGAACGCTAACATTGGCACTAACTATCGCGCGCGCCATTGCCATCCCCATCATACGGATTAAGGGAGGCAGGTCACACGCTTTATCGTTCAGAAGCTCCGGTTTCCGTTTGGCGAAAGGTGCGAGCAAAGTTCCAACAGACAAAACGAGATGACAAAATATAAGGATCGTCTGAAAAGAAAATTGGCTTGATTTGCTCTGATTTACTATTTAGGACACACCGAATGTTCACATTTTGGGGGGTTTGTTTTTCCATGGTTGGAAGGATATTTCGCAGGATTTGGAACCAAAGCAAGCGACGTTCGTGGATCCTAACTTCGTCACTATCGAGAATGTTCCGTGCGTAGAATTCATGACCAAGATAACGATTCCACTTTCGCGTCTGAGAATTTTTCCTTCGGGTATCACCTCTCCCTGCCTCTTCCTGCTCTCTATCCTTGCTTGAGATTCTGCAGTCTCGGTTCTCGCTGTTTCTGTCTTTTTCGTTACAGCGTCTCTTTAACCATCCACTCCCGTCATTCCCGGCGCAACCTTTCTGGTCTGCTCAACACCTTCATGGCTTCTATCCGTCCGTTTTTCTTTTCCTTTTGTCGAATCGCACGTGCCGAAGGAATCGGTTCGTTTTACGCTCGCGTACCTTCGATACACTTCGCACGTCTGGCTTCTCCTTATTTCTTGCTTCGAGAGAGAAAGAGATTCCAGGATTTACAGAGAAAAAGAGTATGTGTGTGTGTGTGTGTGTGTGTGTGTGTGTGTGTGTGTGTGTGTGTGTGTGTGTGTGTGTGTGTGTGTGTGTGTGTGTGTGTGTGTGTGTGTGTGTGTGTGTGTGTGTGTGTGTGTGTGTGTGTGTGTGTGTGTGTGTGTGTGTGTGTGTGTGTGTGTGTGTGTGTGTGTGTGTGTGTGTGTGTGTGTGTGTGAAAAGAAAAACAAAGAGGATGGAAAAACTTGGCCGTTAGATCAGAAGGTATTGAAGAAGGCTGAGGGTTCCACATGAGAGCCAAAGGGAATCGAACTACCGCAATCCGAGGTCAGATTCTGGTTAAACATTTCTCGAGTCATGTGATTACAAGATAGAACAAACGCACGAAGAATTAAGTGAAAAATCGCAACTCGCTCGATTCTTTTATAATGCGAATATGTTTAGAGTGGAACCGTATATTTATCCAAGGTAATACGGGAGAGAGCGTGAATGAGGGAAATTTTCGATGAGCGCTTTTTCGCTATTCAACTACTTTCCCGCGCATAACGCATTTTTCAATGATATATGGGTCATTACATGTTAATCGACCAATAGTTGGGATCGACCCCTTTCAATTTCGATGAAATTTGGTCGGAAGTTTTCTTTTATCGTAAAACAAAGTTCTACTAAAGGAATTTTTTTATTTTTAAAGTTATGCAAAATTCAAAATTTTACCATTTTTTTCAATTTTTCAAGTTTATTTTTTATATATGTCGAAAACTATTATAGTTGCGAAAAAACGTTCCAGGTTCGTCTTAAAGAGTATACTCGGAGTTGCGAAAAAAATTATTCCGAAGAAATTTTTAGAAAAATGATGAATTTGGAGAATTTAAAATTTTTTAAAATCGTGAAAATCCACAATCAACATTAAATTTTTCGTTCAATTTTTTTTTTTTATACAATAACTGATAGAAGAACGTAACTGAAGATCCTGATATTTTCATAAATGATTTTTTCATTTTTTGAAAAATATAAATTTTTGAATCGTGGTGAAAAATAAATTGTTTACCTTCAAGTTAAGTGAAGTTGAGCAATCATGTAATTTTGTAATTTTGAGCAGTAACAATTATATGATTGCTCAACTTTACTTAACTTAAAGGTTAAAAAAAAATGTTTACCAAAATTCAAAAATTCATATTTGTAAAAAACAAAAAACGTAATTCTGAAAATTTCAGGATTGTTCGAGATCAGTACAAGGTATATATAAAAAAAATTGAATATAAAATTTAATGTTTATCGTGGATTTTCACGATTTTTGAAAATTAAAAATTCTCCATATCCATCGTTTTTCAAATTTTTTTTCATAGCCCCAAGTAAGATGAACCCAGAACGATTTTTTCGTAACTATAATAGTTTTCGAGATATTCAAAAAAACAAACTTGAAACATTGAAAAAATGGTGAAATTTTGCAGAACAAAAAAAAAAAAAAAAAATTCTTCGGTGTAGAACTTCGTTTTATGATGAAAGAAAACTTCTAACCAAATTTCATCGAAATTGAAAGGGGTCGATTCCAACTATTGGTTGGTATGACATAGAATGACCCCTACACATGTACGTATGCCAAAGATCGAAATACTTTATCCATTCAAAAAATAAAAATATGATTGGCGTGTTAATTGAGCCTAGTCTCCCTCATCCATTTCGGGAGAAATAATACCCTTCAATAAAACAGACCATAAGAGGATGTCGAAAAGTCGAAATTTTCAACAGAACTCGTTCAACACGCGCAACAGAAATTGAGAGAGGGAGGCAGCGATGAAGATTTGCCCAGTAGACCGAGAACGCTAATTTTCCAGATATAACCGGGTGAATACCCGTCGGCGATTCCCGGCAGCCAGACCTACAGCTGCCGAAATATTGAGACCTCTTTACGTATAGGATCGAGGCTCTGCTCTGTATGTGCAGATTATGTGCATCCCAGCATCGGCTTCGGTCCGATGGTCGGGCTCGACCGCACGGCTCTTCATATCCGGAGTCGAACCTCCCTACAATACCCCAAAGGCATCATTGACTGACATGTGTATACCGGATCCCTCAGTGGCGTATTGAACTCTCGGTATATCAAGGCCTATCTAATAATCTCTAGAGTCCGGCGATTTCTGGATGCTGATTAACATCAACCGATTTATACGTCCCCTCTTCTCTCTGAGTCTGATATGCACGACAATTGTTGGAATCAGGCTGGAATTTCAGCCATTGATAATCTCGGTCATTGACAAGCGATTTGAATTGATAAGCACTTAATCGCTTTCCGATGGAACGACACTCGATGACATTCGGTAATGCACGTAATTCAGAATAAACTGATCCTAAAATTCCATATGGTATGATCATCTTTTGTACTGATAGTGCGTTCGATAGCATCACACCATTGATCCCCGCGATTCGATGCACTCATCACTGTCACTTGGCCTCCACAACTTGGAGATCCATCTCTCGGCACCAGAACCATGTCGATGTGATACGAGGAATGAGAGGAAAAAATAAAGAAACGAGCACGTCGGCATAGGTTGATGCACGAGTGCCGAGATGAGAGTGATCGTGAGAGCAGGAAAGAGACATCAGCTCGTTGCCATGCGTGTCAGACAGGGCCTAAGCCGATTACTCTCAGCCATATAGTCGTTCCTTTCTGCTTCATGCGCTCAATCTCCGGGCTCACGTCTCTGTATTATTCAGCGCATATACACCAGATCAGTCCTTCTCACTTTCTCAGTCACTACGTTCTTATGATGCTGCTCGTGTGTATCATGATCGTGGGAAAAGAGTCTAGTAGGGATCATGAACATCAGCACGTATCTCTTTTCGCATGCGCTTTATTCGACGCACTTTGCTGCGAGTATACGCATGAACGCGTTGGACAAGTCAACGGCCTACGTTGTTTTTATGATCATAATGCTGCACTAGCAGCATTACATCTCTGAATAAGAATCTAGTATCAGAACCTCTTGGCCCTGATGATGCAGACTTCAACGTTTGCGAAACGTCGGCACATTGCTGAAACCAAACGCGGCATCCATGCAACCAATCGAGTTATGGCTCTGGCCACGGAAGCCTTAAAACTATAACAATCTAAACATGTTGCCACGTTACAGAAATGACTCTCCGTTCCTTTAATAAGGCCAACCAATCAACAGTACCAATGAATGGTATCAATCAATGGAGTAGTCCGATCAATAAGTTGATTTACCCTGCTGTGGTTAACCATGAATTGGCCTAATTGAATCATGTGTACCGTCAATTTTCCGCTCGCTATATGGAGAGTGCGTCGTTTCTCGTGAGTATCGTACATAAATAGCTGATAACGTAATATACAGTTTGGGAAAACGTAGTGTATCGGGCTAACGTTAATGTACTGCGAAGGGTCGTAAGACATGGTTGGCTTGCGTGTTCGCGTTGGATATGCACGAGGCACACCCACGATAAGTAATTCATTTCCCGAAGCTCCTGTTTAACGGTTATCGAGGACACGGGGACGAGTATCGGGATAGAGAGAACGCTTTCGGATTAAGGAGCCAACCGCACCCGGGAAACTATACGACAGTGTGACGATGCACCCCAGCGATCGATAACCCACAACGAGATACGGTCTATCGGTGATTCGCTCACGGAACCGATGCGGTTTCCTATCTATCCTCGTGTGCATACAACAGCGTTCCATCCAACAAAGACGGTGAACGACAGGTAGATCAGATCCAGCAGAGACTGATTTTCACAAGCTCCTGGATCCTGGATGCTCCTCACGAGCATCCAGGACCAGGTCAACATTTTCTGTCCTGAACAGCTACAAAAGAATCACCGGAGACTGCTTTAACATTGAATATATTGGATGGGCTAAGATGTCTATGGAATCTATAAAGTGGCTTGTGACTTTGATCGACTTTGAAAATTGTTTTTCTCCAACCCAATGGAAAATTAATTTCTTAGAAATGTTGCAATGTCTTTGTACATCATTATTGATCTTCCGATCATGCTCCGAGCTTCAAGATCAGCTCATGTAATGAAGCCCCTCCTAGTCGTGCGTTACTGCGTCATTCGTGGAATGTTACATGGATTCTGATACTGAAATAACCGCTGGTGGAATCTTTAATCAAATCCCCTACGGGAACAATCCCCTTTACTATCTCACGTTACAGACATATCTGTAATTAAGCCCATTGGTTTATACTAGTTGGGACTGTGTGCGTCGTATACTCCGACGACGTTTCCCCTCGCGAATTAACCCTTGATCGAACCCTTTCATCATTATCCCTCTGTGATCATGATATCGAAATCGTATCCAGACAAATTTCACCCGAATACGACCAAGAACCAAGAGTTTAACTCATTTTGCTGCTTCCAACCCATTCTCATTATTATTATTATTATTCATTATTTATTATAAATAATCATTATTACTATTGTAGTATCATGCAACTTTCAACGTTTTCTCCATTCAATTTTTCCTAACGGACTCGTGCACCTCGAGATAAGTTTCATCATATCTCGTCGGATGAAAACGGGAAAAAAAATATCCGTAGACATTGAAAGCCGAGGGTAAAGAGAAATTATAGTACGGGGATGAATCGCTCTTGCGCATCTTTTTGAATAGAATTTTCGTGAATATCGCGAGAGGGTGTAAAGAGTCGGCGAGTCATCGGCCTTTGTTGCCCCTCTCTCTCTCTCCCTTTCTTTTTCTGCCTAAAGTACAAAGTTCGCAGATCTCGTGAAACTGTGTTCCTTGGCACTGACGGATGAGATTTTCATCCTTAAAATTTCACAGTTTGAGCAAGTGCCCGTGCGTGAAAGACGCAGAAGAAGAACGAGGAAGGAGCGACTGGGTGGGTTCACTTCAAGGAAATGCTTTCAATGGCTTTTCCACGATGGCGGTGATTACAGGGATGAGTAAGAAAGGGAGGGAGGCAAAGAGGTGAAGCGAGGTAGGCAAATATATTTCTTGAAGCAAAGTCGCCGTTCGTTAATTAATGCCTGAGACGGTAACGAGGCGCGGGACCGAAACTGTAATCCACCGGGGAGGTCCCGCAAAACCCTTAATGAATCCCCGGAGCCCTGGATATTACACGGGCATTGGTCTATCGGTGTGTTGGTGCGCGTGGCATGAGCATCGTGCCTATGCCACAGTTGCCACACTGCTGTGGGGACCAAGTTTTGACCACTTATTAAAATTTACCAGACGCTACTCGACTCCTTCCCGAATTTATTCACCAGGAACCACAGGAGCTATTAGACACTCCGGAGACCAATTGCGAAAGACTGTAACAAGCAGAGAAAGAAAGAGAGGAAAAAGGAGCTCGAAGATTCTTGAGGACCAGGCAGGAATAATTAATCATCGTGTTGATAAAATAGTCGGGGCCATCTTTATTCTTGCGAATAATTTGCCTGCAGACACTTTGCTGTTGGATACTTTGATCAAAGTGAATCAGCAGCCATACGCAAAAGATTTTGATACTTCGAAACTTGTAGCTGAACTTAGCTTTTTGCTGAGCCTTTGAAACGCGAATTGAAGTGTCGATACCATCGTACTTGAAGAAATAACGATGCTAAAATTTCACGTCACGTTATCTTCCCGATAACTTATAAATATTTCTTCGTACGTTGTCGATACTTCCGAACTGTCAGTCGACATTGAAAACCTCTCTCCTCGTTTACCTTTCGATTTTTCGTTGCCTCAGGTCGGATATCGTTATTCACACTTGCACAACTTTCTCATTCACGCAAACGAGACTCCTTTTCCAAAAGTTTTCAGACCGTTCAATATTACAGCACGTATGTATGTGCATCAAACTCGCGAACTCCAAGACTGGTTTAACCTAGTACTATATCCGTGCGTATGTATTATAATCAGACATAGTAATGGAGAATCTATATAGTATCTCGAGTTAACGTACTCGTACAGAGTCAGAGGTATAAGGGAGCTACTAAGAGGCGGAGATCGTATCAAACTTGGGTATTACTGCCGAAGTAAGCGATAAGGCTTTGGTAGCTTGGAGAGCAGAGGCGTTGAAGTGGAGTACGTGAAGAGATAGAACGAGCAAGGGGGGATTCATGGATCTTTCGATAAGAGATAGAGCCAAGATGATGTTTGGAGATAAAACAGTCATGCCTTCAATCTCATGATTGAAGGTACGACGAAGAGGGCAATTGGACTTATCCAAGGAAATCCTTCATCATCACTCACGTAATGCTTACCTAATTACAGTTATCGATTGGACATTCTGACTGCACACGCAAGTCTACAAAACCAGTGTCAAAGTATCTCCGCGGGGAAATATGTGCATGAATGCAGTGAACTACTTCCAACGTTGTGTGATAACACCGCGAGCAAGTCACTCGGGAGATCGTTTGAACCACCGAAATCTAGAGATATGCTGGTAAATGTCGATTTAAACTGGATTTGCGTCGATCGTGAAGCAGGTCAGGAGAGAAAAAGAGAGAGAACTTGAGGAAGCTTGCGCACAATTTCCCAAGAGATACATGACAGTTGTTGACTCCACAATCTGAGAATCACAGAAGCCTGGTACATTCTGAAGCTTTCCTTTCACCGCCAAGGCGTTCTTGTTACACTGATCCATTTAGCTAGTTCATAGCTTGCATCAGGAATGTATCCGAAAAAACCTACGCCATTGAAAAGCTTCCGAGCATTCAAAGCCACGACCTTCGCAAGATCAAAGTTACGATGAACAGCATCAGCTGTAGAAAATGATGATACTTATTTGTTCTTGGAGCAGGATCATTATTTCGCGATTTCCTGGTATAAATGGAAAAAGCGGTGGTGATACGATACATAGATTATCCTTTTACGCTCCATCTACGTACGAAATATAGCAGAACTCAGGAAGAGAAGAGGACTACCGTTCACGAAAGTAACGACGTCTCGCTTGAGCTACGAATAACCGTCCGCAAAGTAACGGGGTATTATTCTAAAGTTGAAAGCATTTCGGCCGGGAAATCGGTGAGAAGGATAAAGAGCACGGTACCACCGCGATATAGGCCCCTGGGAGAAATGGGCTGGTTGCCAAGACGATTCTTACGTTACTCATCGGGGTCGTACAACGACGCCATCGACACAGCAAAACAGCAGGCGAGTGCACGGAAACTATTGTATCATGCTTTCTCTGGTCGTTCACTGGGCCTCGCAGTCGTTTCCGGAAACACAGAGCGATAACCACCCTTTACCACGTTGAAACTGAATTTTCCTCCATAAATGTCGTCCACATTTTCGACCAAAGCTATTGTCGATCTCTTTTTGTGTAGTTTAATGTAAAATGGCAGTAAACAGTCATTATGAATTGTCTTAAAATCTCTTAAAATAGATTTTAAAAAACTAGACGTGACGTATACGAGCTATTTTCCGACGGTATATGGGTCATTCCATGTCAAATCGACCAAGAGTTGGAATAGAACTCTTTCAATTTCGATGAAAGAACTTTGTTTTGTGATAAAAGGAAACTTCTGACTAAATTTCATCACACGGAAAAAAATGATTAGTGACAACTGCTAAGATTCCCATTAATTTTGACAGTTTTCCCCATCAACTGCGCCTCCTGGAAGGGCAAACAGTGAAATTTGCATATTTCTTTAATACAATATACAGATGTCACATACGACATAGCACATGCTCATCAGACGAATTTTTACAGTGTGGAACAGTAAAATGTACACTACGTGAAACGTTATATTTCTGTTGTATCCGGTGAACTTTTTACACATTTCACATTATAAAAATTATCCAGGTCCCGTGAAAAAATTACAGTGTACATTGTAAAAATTGAAAAGAACGTAGTATATTTTACGGTACGTTTTTTATTTTTCACTGAAAATACTGCAATTTCTGAAATAAATTATTGTGTAGTGAAACGTTTCGATATTTGTATAAATTCCAATTTATTAAAATACTGCAGTCAACCGTTATTTATCTTCGCTCAGGCTCATAGCTACGAGGGCTTGTACTTGATTAATGAATCGTAAGATTAATTAATGAAGCGAATTTAGTTTAACCTCGCACCCATAAAGAGCACGAGCGTCACCGAAATGCAATGGTGATCTGTTAAGAAAATGTAGTCTTCAGTCCATAGGACTGCTCGGCCACAGAACGCGGGTGATGTTCCAACAATTGTATGTCAATTGAGGACACCGATGTTGGTAATACATCGGACCTTATAGGTGCTCTGTGGCTCTCTCGCTGGCGCGAGAGGGCGCGCCGCCCGACGCTATCTAGCGGATCTCGGGCGAAATGCAGAGATCGTGGCACGCCGCAGGTCGTCCCATTACAGTGCCACACTGTAGAAATTGAAATTGACGTTGCATATTTTGCGGCGCGTATTTGATTTTTCACTGGGAACATTGCAATTTCTAATTATGTGCTTCGAACATTCTACAAAGACCATTGTAAATTTTACAGTTCAAACACAGTGAATTTCGTCGTTTCAGCTTGTTATTTCTACTGTCATTTTTTTTTTGCGGTGAACATTGCATTTTTTGCAGTGTAAATCAGCATTTATAATGGTTTGAAAAGTAGAAACTACGTTGAATCCATTAATTTATAATGGATTCCCAGTAAAACGCCTGAATTACAGTTCTGAACCGCATATTTTGCATTGAATTCAGTAATTTTTTAAATATTACACATGAATTATCACTGCTCATTTTTTTTCGTGCAAAATTGGGAGGGCTTGATTCCAACTGTTGGTCGATTTGACATGGAATGACCGATGTATAATCGCGACCTCGTTATAATTTCGACGCCAAGCAAGTCACGCAGGATAGAGTAATTCTAGTAGCAATAAAAAGTTAAAGGTCGACGAGTTGCGTTGTGGATTGTAGCTATATAATGCGGTTGTACCCCTGGGGGACATAAATGTCTGAGCGGCATTTAATTCGCTTGCCGTGGAAACTCACGAAACACGCGCCGCTCAGTCTCATTGCACTCTGCTCTTCCATCTATGAGTACAGACAACGATACACATATAATAACTATATATATGGCCTCCCCCGCTGCTTGTACCGAGACGTTGCCGGGGACGTGCAAGAGGGAATAGGGATAGCGAGACGGGGATGAAAATTGTTGAGGTATACGAAAAGCGCGATGAGAGCGGTTGCGAGAGAATGTATAGGAGCGAGGGAACGAGACAGCGGAGTTGTAAGTAGTCGCGGGGGAGAGCACGAGGGATGAAGGGTACCCTTGTTTCTACTAACCGCAACTATATCAACCTCTTCGAAAGCAAACGTTACCGGTGTCGGATTATTCACCTTACACACCTTAACAACGAGGAGAGAGGCCCTAGGTGGTGTACAACCCAACTGGGTATAACACGTTTGGCGAACAGCCACCCCTTGGAATATAATGCCGGAGGGATGCGCCGTCGAGGGAGCGGCAGAAGAACACCACAATGATGGGTAGCAAACAGTGGCAGGCCCAGGCAGCGACCATCCTGTTGGGTTAAGTTACTTTGTTACCTCCTTGAATAACCCCGAATAATCCCTTTGTCGCACTCGCTTGCGAGAGGTCCCATCAGGAGCGGAAAACCACGATAAGACGAGGATATGAAAATAAAAAGTACACCTTTTTTACGACGATAGATCGTTGCAAAGCTTATCGAAAAATACCGTGTGCAGGAAAATATTTGTGCCGGTATGTACGCTAGCGAGAGAAGCTTGCCAGTTTAATGCTAGGGTAGATCGATATTGGGACCCTTTGAGTCGACGCGGCGTTAAAAGTAACGCTAAACGTCGGAAAACACGATCTTTCAAAGGTCTTCGCGTACTCGATACTCCATAAAGAAATTCTTTCATGAAGAATGAACGAATTGAAATTCCCTTGAGAGGAATATGAACGCATTTTATCAGTGAAGAAATTTTTCTTCATATTTACCGCACTAGTTTTTGTAGTTATTGATCTTTCATAAAGATATTGAAATGTAAAAACTATGAATAAATAAAAACGTAACTGCAAAGAATGAGGGAATGGATAAAAAGAACTGGCTGTATGCTGGAATGAGTTTTGGCATCACCGAAATCACTGGTGGATCATCGGGCTTCCCTTTGAGACTCGTTTAGAATCATGTATACAATATCCGTTCTCTAGTAGGACATAGCCAACCCTCGAGGCACTACCACCGATAGCGATTCAGGATCCGGTATAATTTTGTAGTTCGTAGGGAAAATATGAGGTAAGGTATATAGAGCCTCGGGTACACCGTCGAAAAGGCTCGTTCTATTCAAGGAGATGGGAAGTAGATTGAAACGTTTTAAATATTATCGCTGGAAGATCGATATGAAACTGCCTTTCATGCTTCCACATCCTCACGCCACCTTTGAATCCACTTTCAGTGGGAGTACAAAGTCTAAAGGAATTGGAGAGTATAAAAATTATACTCTATCAATGAGGATGAGGATTCAATTCTAAGATCACTCAGGAAAATTCCAAAAAGACAATGTCAACCCAATACTAAATCCATCGCCTTGAGGCTTGGATCCTTCCGACCACTTAACACGGCTTGTTCAGATTATAGAATCGTATTGGATGAACATTGTCAAATCGACTTTGGTTAATCCATAATCCGGGAAGACCAAAATTATTGTTTGACTGAAGAATGCACACAACACCTGCGCTCCACCAATATCAAAAGACTCAATAAAAACTGCATGCTCTGGCATGACAGCTGTACCTATAAATCACATATAATTGTACGTCGCGAACTGTTAAACTCAATGAACGTATGTGGCGCCTGTACTGATGTTGTTTATGGAATAACTGCTATTTTTATCCCGCACATCAGAGTTCAAGAAACGAATAAAACAACAATAACTACTTTATAGAATTTGTGGGATACTTGAGGTATGGATTTTTGAAATGAGGACAGCATAGCTGGATAAACACCTTTTCCGGTAACAAAAGCACAATTTCCAAAGTGTCAAGTTAGCAATTGCACAAAACAAATTTTGTACCAATATGTTCTTTTATTTCCTGCTCCCTTTCTCTATAAGGTGTGCTAGCAGCTACCTACAACCAACGAGAAGAAGGCTTCGGAAATCAAGCACTTGTCACGCTAGAACAACTTGAGCTATTCTCGTGTGGATTTGCTCATCGTTGGATTAAAACAAGTGAACGAAAGGAGAATGAGAGAATGAGCGAAATATCTGCACTAGCGATTACGTGAAGAAAGTAGACAACGAAGGCCTCTAAATGAGTCAGACATCGAACAGGCGGCTGATGCTGGCTTACAACTCGAGTCGCTAATTTCTCAATCATTGTGCTAATTGTGATAGCAATTAGCGAGCGAGGTCACCATCAGCCGATGGTTGCGAGGTCCCGATGAAAGAACGGGGAATTCAATGGAAGACCCAACTTGATAATATCAACGATGTACTTTCACATGGATGAGTCTACATATACTTCAGTTTTATTTTGCTGTTAATATCAAGATCTCTTTACTCAATGAGGAACATAATGAAAGAAGAGCAACCGAGCCAATATGAATCTTGTCTCGCAAGCATGGCTCTACATCACTGAGATGAGATATCCGTGGTATTTGGTTACCAACCATCGTGAGAATCTTCTCCTTGATTCCACGCGCCCAAACACGCTGTCGCTAATTGATCACGCTCCGTTGCACTCATATTCTTGGGCGTTATTAGTTTCTCGGTTGTCGAGATAGTAAAGCGCCTGTCTTGGTATCAGTTGCCAACGGAACCTGAACGATATCTTTCTAGCCCCTGAGGCACCATTGAATATTGCTCTCTACCTAACGTAAGCAAGGGCTGTCCTTCGTACCGTAAGACAGTCTAAGACATCATATTGCAGTACTTATAACCGGAAATAAATCTGTCTCTATAAACGTGAGTGTATAAAGCTCGAGGACTCGATTTAATCTAGCGCAAAACGGAATAACGTAGACATGAGTAATTTCTCGAGAAGCTCAGGTTCAGCAGAGACAAAGTGGGACGTCAATAAACCTGTCGCTTCATTAAGCTTGATAGCCCTTTTCGTGCGAGATCCAAGCCAGATTGAACTTCTGGTCTCAGACTCACTAACCCTCGTTTTTCTGCGTCACAGTTCGCACGGATACGTTCTGCTAGTCCCTTACATACAGATATTCGTTGAACTTGGTCGCCAACGTCGTCGTTCTGATAAATCGTCGCGAATTTCTTGACGTGGAGCAATTATCAGCAGCAGTCGCGTGTTCAATTTTAGTCCTCTTATAGTATCCTTAATCGGTCGATTACTTTTCAATGGTCTGCGTTGGTCATCGACTCTCATGCAAGCCTTAGGAAATAAGAACCACATCGACTTGCCACGTGGCCGTCTGTAAAATTTCTGGACATTTCTGCTATAGTCACGATACGACGTTCGAATCGAATTACCGGCAACGTTCGGTCGCGTGCCCGTGGTTATAACGGCAAAGAATCGGCAGAGGATGTGGGAAGAGCACAATGTATCCAGCAAGAGCGGCTTCCAGCCCTATAATTCAATCTCGTCAAATCCATTAACGCGGCGGTATCGGCGTTAAGTCTGCTGCTGGTGTTAGTCCCGCGGCCACTGGTGGGCTTACCATAGGATCGACCTAGGAGGAAGCATACCACTGATGTCGATAGTACACGTCGGGCGCAGCGTGACTCAGCCGCACTCGAGTGCAGACAGGCTTCGTGGGGCAAGGCGCAATCCCCTCAACCCCTGTGCTCGTTATACCTCTGCAGCGATATAGCTTTATTCATGTAGCGCATCGTTGCACCTTCCGGGCTAGGTTAGAACCGCGTGTATTTTGGACCGCAGAAATTTTCCAAAGAATAAGCTGACACATGGGTTTCATGCTATTAGAGGCCATTTATAAACGAAGCAAGCAACGTGAAGCGTGTAAAAGGCCACCAGCCGTTCAGGAGTATTGTTCGTGGGCATACATCTATGTCATTTTGTCAAATGGATGTTAGGAACTGTCACTATGGGCAAGAACAAATGGTCGATGTAGCAGTCAATGACGGCTTGTTATATTGCCGTAAGTAGAGAAGCAGCGTGACCACGCTGGATAAAGTTGGATAATTAACGAGGGTGCGAGCCCATTTCAGTCACGAGCGAGGAACGAAATCATTTTGTCCAACGTTGAAAGGGATGCTGGCCTAGCAACCCTTCAATTTTCCCTCATTAAGGGGTTACGCAGGGGTGAACTCGGTGCGTTCGATATCGGGTCCACAGGGTTCCTGTTTCGTGAGGGTCAGAGGGAAGTATCGATGGGTCATTTAGTATTTGGTCGGTTCTCTGGCAATGGCAGTCCGCTCTTCCTTCTCTCCCTCTCTCTCTCTCTTGCTCATCTGCGCTACTGCTGGAACGATTCTCCTCGGTTTCGACGTATATTGTTTGGTGCAGAACTACGTTCCGTACACAATGCGTTTAATGAAATTCTAGCGATGTAATCGAAAGGGGATCGAGCTGTGGCCTACAGAGATGAGATGAAGCCAAGGGTTTGCGATAAACCTCGATATTCGCTTGCTACACTGGATGAGAAATGTTAGACTGCTGTTCCCTGATACACTAAATCGCACGCACGAGAAATGTTAACATAGGAATGGGTTAGAAGGTTTCAATTGTGTATGAATACGAACACGTTGTAATTTGACATTAGGCCTATACTTACAGTCCTGTTTCACCGTGATTAATCCAGGCCTTTATTTAATGAGCAAGTACCATTTGCAGTAGATGGAGAGAACTCAGAGCACTGTGCAGAAGATTTTTCAGAATTTATTGAACTAGCAGCGTGGAAGAATTGGAAAAAGGTACCCGGCCAAACTGGGACTGCGAATTCATGAAATTTTGATTACCATTTCGAGCGAGTAGCGAAAAAGGGCAGGGAAGCACGTAAAGAGATGGACGTGGGTGATCAACAGCGACGTACGAGCAAGCGTGAGCCAGAATAAAGCCAATGAGCAGAGAAGTGATGGCGACTAGTCTAGGACCAAAGCTATATTGGGAGGAAAACCGTCTAGAGATAGATTCGCGTCAGAGAGATGGCCTGATGTATATGCATGATGCTCTGCCAGGGTCAGCGTTAGGATCACTCAAATTACCATAAACACGCTAGATAGTGGCCTAACTGAGAATCCGTACCGTTAGCCTCGACACTCGTGCTTCTTCCTGTCCTCCACTTCCTATCGCCTCGACACAATCTTTCTTTTCGACGGACCTAACCACTACGAAACGATCACAGCGACGTATGGCGATGGTCGATTAGTTCAATTCTTGTGGGCTCCATTCGTCTCCATTCCGTAGGAGTTTTACGTCGTTACAGGGGCTAGTTTCAGCGGTATAATCACCGAGAGATAAACCAATGAGTTTAAAGAGCTAAAGGAAAAATTTATCATAATCGAATCCGAATCATCAGTAATGAGGCGATCGAACAATTAATCAACAATGAATAATTTCGGATTCCAGGTGGCCGGATGTCTATACTTATCGCCTTCGATTAAACAAATCAACTTTGATTGGCAGTATCCTGCCAGTAATCACATTATTCGCGAAATCGGGGAAAGGCATTGAACGGATAAGTGATTGAAGACGAAAATACATTTGAAGTACTGTCTCTAATAACCAATTTCTCGATGTCCTATCCCTAATATACGAAACAAATGTATGCTGGAAAAAAACTGTCTATTAAACCTAGGATTGGTCTATAATGAGTCTCGCAAAAGTCTCTATGGACTTTGGATAAACACTTTTCAATCGAATTATCAGAATTATCAGAATCGAATTATCAGAATGAATGGAGGAAAGGATTTTTTTGCCAGATCTCGGAAACCCGGTTCCATTATCATCATGGAACTTTGCTATCTATTTCGCAAATCTATGAAGGAGTGCTGTTATCTCCATATTAGAAGAGATTGGTTAAACATTGAAATCGGTTGGGTTCTCAACGATGACTTGACTAGTGTGTGCGTGATAAAATCTTCGGTTTGGGTTCGGGTATCCGAAATTTGGATGCTTTTGTCGAAAGCAACATACAGAAGAGATAAACGCATCACGACGATAACGTACCACACATACGCAAGCACACGTACGGTAATTGTGTGATGTGAAGAAGGTTTTGTATACGCACATACACCAACACAGTAGTACGAGTGGTAGTAAAGGTACTTTCAACCCTCACGGTTTAACGAGGGTCGCGAATATACGTGCGAGAGAGGACGAATCGGAGGCAATCGGAGATAGGATCGACTGTTTGTACATACACATATGTATGTGTCATTCCATGTCAAATCGACCAATAATTGGAATCGACCCCTTTCAAGTTCGATGAAATATGGTCAGAAGTTTTCTTTTATCATAAAACAAAGTTCTACCAAAGGAAAAAAATTAAATAAATTTTTTTCGTAAGTTATGCAAAATTCCAAATTTCACCATTTTTTCAATTTTTCAAGTTTATTTTTTTAATGTCTCGAAAACTATTATAGTTAAGAAAAAATCGTTCTGGGTTTGTCTTTAAGAGTATACTTGGGGCGACGAAAACAAAAATATTCCGAAATTTTTTATTTTTAAATGATGAATGAAGAGAATTTTAAAAAATCGTGTAAATCAACAAACGACATTAAATTTTTTATTCAATTTATTTTATATAATACCTTGTACCGATCTTAAAAGATCCTGAAATTTTCAGAATAGTGTTTTCTTTTTAAATATGAATTTTGGAACCTTGATTAAATAATTTTTTTTTACCACCAAGTTAAGAAAAGTTGAGCAATCATGTAATTTTGTAATTTGAACAGTGAAAATTTCGATTAATTACATAAGAATTTCAATTATGTTTCTGTTTTTACATTCTTATGTCGTTAATTGAAATTTTTACTGTTCAAAATTACAAAATTACATGATTGCTGAACTTTACTTAACTTGGAGGTAAAAAAAAATATTTTTAATTTTTTTCCTCTGGTAGAACTTCGTTTTATGATGAAAGAAAAATTTTGACCACATTTCATCTGAATCGAAAAGAGTCGATTCCAACTGTTGGCCGATTTGACATGGAATAACCCGTATATATGTACCGTGTTTTTCATCAATCATTGATCTATCCAGCAATCATTCATAACCCCTATTTTACGCACTAAATATTGACGAGTTGCTGTCATCGCGGAGATGACAAAAGAATTATCGAGATAACGATTCCAATACCGGGAAAAATTTTCCCATCACCAAAATCGTGGAACACGGATTTTTTTTTTTTGTAATCGTCGTTGCCGGTTGATTTGATTTCATTGAAATCGGGCCTAAACGTTGAGTAACATGATTTACCGATAACATTTTTCATCGACTTTCATGTGACATTCTGTACACTGAGATTTGGTCTATGTGCGTTAACCGACAGTCCCATATAAGAAAGGTTAGTTCGGGGAGTGTATTTATACTGGGCACGAATCTGATCTGGCAAGTCGATATATCTCCGAATCGCTCTACTACAAAAACACATCGATAATGTTGGAGGTGGTTCACGAGCTTGAATCGGCTTCCACCCCTTTGTCATCGGGTAGCCTGTCTGGCTTACCTATATATATAATACATAAGTATGTTTAGATATACAAACGCAAATCCCTCGAATTCGAAGCCTCGACCGGGTCCGCCGATCAAACTCTTTCCAGGGGGACGTTCGTCCGATAACAATCGACGATTAAACGCGTTCGGATAACGTTTTAATAGGATTAAACGAGTACTTCAGCCCTCGTAAGCTCGCAGACGGATATAAGGGTTCGTATTCGTCCGATATATTCTACTTCAAGCTAAAGTTCTCAAACATATGCTGTCAGCAACAAAAAAAGCAATAGCCCAAACCCAAAGTTGCAGTGCAAGATTTTGTGATGTATTGATAACGAAATTGACATTGTGCAGGGCAGATTCTTCCTTTTATATGAATTAAGAAAATGAATAGAAATTTGTTTCAATTTTTTTTTCCTTTCGTAGAACTTTGTTATATGATAAAGAAAAACTTCTAGCCAAATTTCATCAAAATTGAAAGGGGTCGATGCCAACGATTGGTCTATTTGACACGGAATGACCCGTATGGATGAAGCATTACGAGAGATGCCTTGCGTATTCGCAAAGGGGTCGAGGCACTCGTTCTGTTGATTCAACGTGAGAAAGCGCGAGGGCAGTCGAGCATACCACGAACGTTCTTCGCGATGTCTGGCATTCGAGAGTAACGCACGGGGGTTGGTAAAGGGGGGATTCGTTTGCCGGCCACAGCGGCGGAAACGGACTCCTCGAGACGGTGAGCTATCTGGCTCTCCAATCGTCTGAAACTCTCGCGCGAGATTCCGCGGAAATGCAATTTCAAGATGCTCTTCAATCGTCCTTCGCTCTTTCCAAAGCATACACACCGGAAGCGATGACGATGAGGCTCTATTTCCATTACCTAGTTATACAGAGTATGAGGTAGCAATTTTTCAAACGTTCCGATTCAATTTCGAATAGAAACGCTTGGGGGATGGAATAAAAAACTTCAATAACATAAAATAAATAAAAAATTTGTTTTAAACGTCTTTTATGAAGAAGCCTAAACTGATCGTCGTAATTGTCCCAGAACAGGACTTTGATGACGATGGATGAGGGTTGCGAAATTTGTAATGAAAAAGTAATGCATTAATCATTACTTTTTTAATGGCTAATGAAAATTATTTCCACTAACCAATAACATAAAATGATTAATGGATTAATGGATTAATGGATAAATTTCCACCAATCACTAAATATTAATTGTTAATGGAAGTAATTTTCAATTATCAATAAGAGTTAATGGTTCATAAAAATTATCTCTATTAACCATTACGCGTTGATGGTTAATGAAAATAATTTCCATTAATCATTTAATGTTAGTGGCTAATGGAAATTATTTCCATTGACCGTTCACATTTAATGTAACTAAAATGGTCATAATCGATTATTCAGCCATTCTTAGCGGTTTTGGTCCCAACGCGCTTGAAGTAGGATAACGAAGAAACGTTTTCCGGCTCCCACATCATTCTCTCTCTGTCTCTAAATTTTATCTTCGGGGTATTTGATCCTAAATCAGTCAACCAGTCCGCTGCTGATCGACCCTATGAATCTTGAAAGTTCCTCATTGATATTTCGTTTACTTAACTACTGATATTATTGGTAAATATGTAACGGCTGGTTACAGTTAGTACCATTGGGTCATTTTGATCCATAACGAAACCACTGCGGCTACAAGTAAACAAGAAAACCTCGGTTAGTACCTTTGGGTCGTTTTGACCCAGAATAAAACTAATCGATGACTCTGACTACGATTTCATTTAAATTCAATGTCAATGGGTAATGGTAATAATTTCCGTTAACCATTAGCATTATGATTAATTGTAATAATTTTCATTAAACATTAACTCTCATATATTAATGGAAATAATTTCCGTTAAACATTAATATTTAATGGTTAATGGAAATAATATCCATTAACCAATAACATTTAATGGTTAATCGAAATAACTCCCATTAACCATTAACATGTAATGGTTAATGGAAATTATTTTCATTGAATCAATAAGAGTTAATGGTTAATGGTTTAAGGTTAAGAGTTAATGATTAATGGTTTTATTGAATCAATAAGAGTTAATGGTTATTGGAAATGTTAATGGATTTAAAAAAAGTAATGCATTATTTGCAACCCTACTATGGGTACAAAAAATGGGGAAACGGAGTCAACTACCATTTCATTTAAATTCAATGTCAATGGGTAATGGTAATGATTTCCGTTAACCATTAGCATTATGGTTCATTGTAATAATTGTCATTAAACATTAACTCTCATATATTAATGGAAATAATTTCCGTTAACCATTAACATTTAATGGTTAATGGAAATAATATCCATTAACCATTAACATGTAATGGTTAATGGAAATTATTTTCATCGAATCAATAAGAGTTAATGGTTAATGGTTTATGGTTAAGAGTTAATGGTTAATGGTTTTATTGAATCAATAAGAGTTAATGGTTATTGGAAATGTTAATGTATTAAAAAAAGTAATGCATTATTTGCAACCATTCCATGGATACAAAAAATGGGGAAACAGAGTCAACTTTCAGAATTGAAGGTTTTTTTTGCGTCAATGGAGCTTTTGAGAATTGCGCATCTTTTTGCACGGTACATCGGAAATTTTGCAGACAGAAGTGAATCATTGTGTCAGAAATCTCACTGAGAATTCAATCGTCGAGGGTGCAAAAGGGCGTTGAGAAAACACAAAGGGAACGCGCTTAGAGAGAATGGAAATTACAGGGGCAGACACGGAATATAGCGCCTCTTCGACTTTGCAAAAGATCCGTAGTGCATTGGAAGTGTATATGAATGAACTCTATCGAAGGGAAAAGGTGATATTACGTTGCGCACGATCTCTCGAAGCTCCACCGGTAGGAAAGTCTCTTCACTTGGCCGCGTTGTGGGCAACCCCCGAGGGGCATTCTCGAAATAAGAGAAGGCGTCGGAGCGGAGGATAAGAGAGTGGAAAGCGGGAAAAAAGGCGGGAGAGGACTGGAAATGGAAAGATACAGAGTGAGATTTCGCGTGGAAAAGAATCGCGAAGTATCGCGAAGGGTGTGTTGGCAGAGGAAGAAGTCGTATAGTCTCGAAGGGTCTCGAGTAAGAGGTTGAAATAAAACACGCAGGGCGCTTCGGTGTATTTGCACGGGAAGCCCGAGAGAGCGAGGAAGTGAATGAAAGGACCGGCGAACGAGGAAGAGTCAGAACTTTTAAGAGTTATTTAAATTAAATAGAGCTCCCACAGATGAGAGAGAACGGGGCATGGTGAAAAAAACGCTGGTTAGAACGAAGGGTAGATACTGAGAAGTGAGAAAAGGGAGAACAAAAAATGGTGTGAGGTAGTGAGCAGATAAGGGTTGATTGCGAGAGTAATGGAAAGAGTTCGAGGAAGGAAATGGGTGCTGGTTTGGTGCGCTCAATGCACGAGAACGACTCCATTGACAACGACGACTACGAGACGTTGAAATAAAAATATACATCTCACAGGAAATTAAAAGGTTTTTTGCCCTGTTGACGAAAAAACTCATCTCTACATTTGGACACTTTGTTGTCCTCCCTAAAATCATCGTTCATTGTCCGTTTTCGTAAACGGAAAAAATGGTTGGTTGGGGTAACCAACTGATTAAGTTGGGTACATTTTGGTTGTCGTAACCATCTGTTTCGTTACAATAACCACCTAGCATTAGTTCCGTCTACTATTCATAGTTAGTTGATGCGACTAGTCAACACAACTGCACTGTAAAAAAGGTTATTGAATTTAATATACTTGTTGTTGAAAGTTCATATTCATTTGTATATTAAATTTCAATGACAAGTATACGAAATCGAAATTAATATACATGGTATTGGAAAATTAACAATTTCATCTTGAATTTAATATTTGGGTATTAAAATTAAAAGAGTGAACATTGCAAATTAATATCCCCGTATATAAAAATGGTTTTTATGTACTTTTTCGTAATTTTAAGATACGTTATTGGAAATTAATATACTTATTTCCTAAAATTCCAATCAGTCACCGAAAAAAAATGTCTTTATATGTCATATAAAAAAAAATATTCATGAGAAGATCACGGTTTTTTTTTTACAGTTTTAAGGATTTACATAACTAATGAAGGGTAATTAAGTTATGAGGGGTCACATAACTTATGAGGGGTCAGGAATGCTCGGCTTTACGTAACTTACGAGAGATCAGAGATCACGAAATTAAGTTATGAGAGGTAACTTAAGTTACGCGGGGTCACTTGAGTTATGCGGGGTCAGGTATTCAGGAATAAAGTTTCGAGAGCTTACATCATTCATATATCACACGAGTAGAGGGAGTTCATAAGTAGTCGGTAGCGTAATAGGTAGTGTGTTAGGTAGTTAGGTACGATAGGTAGGATAGTAGGTAGGGTTGAGGGTTCGAAACCCGGGCAGAGAGAGAAATTAGATCGGACAAGTCGCGCAGATTTTTTTTTTCTATGTATCTCTTTTTGGGGTCAGTAAACTAAGTTCAAATTTAAGATGAATCTTAAGTTTGAACTTAAGTATCATTATAAGTTTATACTTAAGTTCAAACTTTAATGCGAACATCAAATCGATCTTAAGTTCAAACTTAAATTGGGTTTGAGGTTTGACCTTGAGATCAATCTTGAGCATGAACTTAAGTTCGATCAAACTTCTATCATCGCCTCCCTCAACCGTGTTATTATAAATTAGTTGTGAAAATAATTAAGTACGATCAAACTTAAGTTTAAGCTCAAGATGGATCTTAAGTTTGAACTTAATACCAAATTTAAATTTGAACTTAAGATCGATCTGAAGTTCGCACAAAAGTTTGAACTTAAGTACGAACTTATAATGGCACTTTAGTTCAACTTACGATTCAGATTAAATTGGAACTTAAGTTCGATCTGAAGTTCCAACTTGAGTTGCATGGAAAGTTCGATCTTAGGGTAGGACTGGTGACTTGAAATTCGGGCCTTACAGATGTAACAGACGTTGGAGTCGTTCTTCTTGCCCTTCTTCATTCCCTTTATGCGAATGTCATCATCGCTTGTTCGGACATCTTGACTTGTTACACATATCTGTGTACCTGGTTTATGAATGACTTTTTTTCCTCTTCTACCCACTCCCCACACCCCCTTCCACCCCACAAGGTCACGAGGGTTCACCCCGCACACGTTTTTACCGTATTTTGCTGCTCGTCCAAAGTAGCCCCAAAAGTCAACAAACTAACCCCCAAAGTCAAAGTAGCCCCGTTTTACAGTATATGCATAAAAACTTCATATTTTTAAATTAAATTTAATACAACATTTTTTATAAAGTGTACATTTGTTCAAAAAAAATGTTATATCATTTTGCCGCTCCATAGTTGGCCCCTTGACGTTTCTATATGATCAGAGGGGATCACGTCAAATCCTTGGAAAAGCGATAACTACTATAATCCCCCTTATACCGTATAAAGTTTCTTCAATGTTAGAACAAAGGGTACGCCGAACGAATGAGAATAGACACGTGGTGTACATTTGCCGTTCCCCAAGAGAGGGAGAGAGAGAGAGAGAGAGAGAGAGAGAGAGAGAGAGAGATGTGAAAAGCCAAGAATCCCCCAAGGGGTTGCGATTCGCGATGGCTGAGGGGATGCTCCGTCTGTCTCGAGCTCTCTCTTTCTCTCTAGTAAAGTAACTCTCCTCCCTTCTACGTCGGTGTTACTCCCGTTAGTTTGTAAACTCTGTTCTCCGGTTACAGGAGCGTCGAAGTTTTCGGTCGCGCAATAATGGACGACGCTCCTCGGTCGTTTCGTTGGCTACGCGAAACTTGTCGGTCTTTGCTGTTTTATCGCCTCGATACATCGTCGAGTCTGCTATCTCCGTATCCTTCACTCTCACTCTCTCTTTCCCTTTCTCTCAATCTCTCTTCATCCGTACCTTCCCACAATGCAGGAGAGAATTACACCTCTCTAACCTATTATCTTCTTGTCTGTTTCAGGTAATTTTATCTCACGATCAACCAAACAAATTGAACCTATCGGAAAAGAAGGATCGAGGAATCGGCACAGTGAGTTTCATAATTTGTACACAAAATTACATCCGGGATAAAATGAACCATAAAAAAATGTAAAAAACAAATATTTTTATCAAAACTGAAAATCTTTTCAAAGAAAATAGAATTATCTAATATATAAAAAAATAAAAAATAATTTTTTTGGGTAAAAAAAAATAATAGTTGAAAAATATAGAAGTTATTTATAATTTAACGAATTTTTAATTAATCTATATATTTTTTATGTTGCACAAATAAACAATAACATTAATAATGATTTATGATAATTGTTTAAAAATGTAACAAAAATCAATTTTTTTAATGAAACATTAAATGTAATAAACATTTATGAAACATTATGTGTAATAAATTACTTTTCACAATAATCACAAATATATTCGTCGGAATAATCTTTGTCTACACCTGCACAGGAATCATGATATGATGTTGAAGTTCACATCGTTGCGATGCAACGAAAGTAGATTTTTTGATTCATTTTCAGTGAGATACAAGTTTTGCTTGTGCATTTAAAATCCGAAATTCTTATTAGAGGTACAAAAATAAATTTAAGTGATTTTTAATTAAAAAATTTCTGAAGAAAAGTTAAATTTTTTTGATAAATTGCCGTTGCATTACAACGATGCAAACTTCAGAATCATATCATGAGCCAATCCCCTACAATTTTTTACACTGAATCCATGATTCCTTAGATTCCGAGTAAAGTCCATTACAATAAAGCCATCTTTATTTTAAACGTTTGAAAAAGTTTTTTAAAAATTATTTTGTGTGATAAATTTTTAAATTCTTGTCCGTGATAAAAAAAATGTATGATCATTTTTTAGAGGAACTCCAGAATTTTTTTTTTTTTAGTTAAAGTGAACTGATTTGATGGTTGAAAGCCACAAAAAGTATTAAGGAGTTAGACCACTCTACAGACCAAAAAGGGCCATATTTCGTGATTTTTTTCAGCGAAACCTTAAAATAAATCGGATTTACAAAAAAGGTGTTTTATTATACATCTAATTTGTAAAACGAAATTATTTTTTCATGGTCATATATGTCCAAATGGCGACTGTGCAGCATTTTTCCAATGACGCCTTTATTTTGGGAAGGTCGACGGCTGCACCAACAGCTCTTATAACTTTTGAGTTACGATAAGGCACCAAATTTTTTCCGATTATATATACGAATAACTATAGAAGTACGTAGGATTTTTTTGATATGTTGTTTTTTGTAGAAATGGCGCATTTCTAAATCAAAAAGTATAAAATGGCATGAGAAAAACGTCAGGAAATTGTTTATGAAAAAGGAACTATGCAATAAAATGAAAAAATGCTACTTACTGCTTTAGAGAACGTTATTTTGAATGTACCGTTGAAATTTTACATGAATCGGTTGAAATTTGTTCGAGTTATGAGTGCGGCCAACTTGAAAAATGTAGTTCTGAGATAAACGCGTTTAAAGTTTGTAGAAAGCCCGCTGCGGATGCAGAGGGGTTGCACTAGAATACGAAAATCGAGCACTTAGGAATTTTTAACGCTTAAGGTAAATGTCCCAATTATTGAACAGCTAAGGATCTGGGGATTGAATTCGGTGAGAAAAAAATATAAAATCAAGAAAAAAAATCATCGCTTTCATGTTCAAATGATACGTTGATATTTTTACTTTCGAAAAATCGCCTTTTAAATTATTTTTAAATTATTCCAAATGAAAAAAAAAAGAATAACAATGCGAAGCATGCAAATGTCCCAATTATTGAACACTGGAAGTGCCGATGTCCCTAATATTGAACAGGCATGTCCCAGTTATCGAACACTCCCGAGAATTCTTTTTCCGTTCTGAAAATATTATTTTGGGTACAATATTAAGAAATAAAAGCAAAATCAAACACTTAAATAATTCTTTATTAATCATGTAAAAATACAAAAATATATATTTAGTCTCCTATGACAGGTTTTTGGTTCATTCGCATTTGGTTTATTTTTGCTTTTCAACTCGAACTTGATCTTATTTTTATTTTCAGCTTCCTCGTTTTTATGTTCTGTTTTTGTTTGATTTTGTCGCAGCTTTCTTGTTTTTCGACTGAAATATCGGAGAGCGAAAAATATTGAACACTACGTTCGTATTTTTAGGTTACATTTAGGTTACATTCTCTTTTGATTTTTCTTTTTATGTTTATTGCACGAAAATACAAATAAAAAATATATTTGACGATCTTAGAGTTATTATTAAAAGAATAAAGGTAAGTTTATTCCAGGAACTTACAGTTTTTGTTTGAATAAATCCGATTCACACGATCCACGTTAACTGTCTCGATGTTTTGGTGGGTTTAATGACGCCATCTTGGAGAATTCGAGTGTTCAATAATTGGGACACACTGCATTTTCTATGTCCCAATGATCGAACACCGTATTTTTTAAAAAATAATTCATTTAAAAATTTTTTTAAATTGTTATTTGTAAGAAATTTTCTGAGGAACCTGAAACGCCTTTATTTTTTTAGATGCGACAGTTTTTGAATTTTTTATGCTCTTACGCATGAAGCGGCGCGTCTTAGCAAAAACGATAAGCAGTAACCACGAAACGTCAAATCGGGTCATCGTTGCTGATTAAATAATTTTTTTCTCTACTAATTAAAGCTCTTTTTGCACAAGTAAGGTAACATTTCGATAGCTAAAAGTTCCATAAATGTAATGAAATTTTTATAAATAAGTAAATGCATGCAGGTGAATGAAAAACAATAAAAATACACGATAGTGTTCAATAATTGGGACATTTACCTCATAACCTTTTGGAATATAATGCTATACATACTAAGCTACCTTTTGAAAAAAAATCGTTTTGTTTTTAAATCTTAGAGTGGCCTGACCCCTATATTTCATTTGCGCACATTTCTCCGGCTAATTGTCAAATCTTATCGAATTCGTGACGATTCGTCCCCGAATCGTTACGTTTAATGGACGTAATTAATTCTCGTTCCTTCAACGGTGGTGCTACAAACGGACCATTTCGCACACGAGCTAAAATACAAGATCGTCACGTCCCTCGAAACCCTTACGTCGACACCGGGACCGATAATAAACGCGAATAAGTGATTTCGTATGCGGAAACGCGTGGTAAGCGATCTCCGTCCTTCTCCCGCTGGTAATCCTGGAGGAGTGTTATCATATAGCACGATGTGCGTGGCACAGCCCGGGAGGATATTGCTCTTTGTCCGGATAGTGTGCGGAAGAACGACGCAGGAGCTTTGCACGCAGCGCGTTTAATTTCACCGCTCGTAAAGCACGAAAACCCCTTGCGGGACTGAGCGATACTTTCGGGATCCTCGGTACTTTTCTCTCCCACTCTCATCCCCTTTCCTCTCTCGACTCCCGAGGGAAAAGATATCTCGTACGTAGCAACTCTCTCCTCAATATACAAGGTATATGTGACCCTGCACGAACAGAGTGAAAACACATACGCGGAAGCACACCGAGAGGAGATGAGAGCCGGAAATCTCGAGGGAAAGAAGCTCGCTCAGGGAGAAGATTCGCGGGAAGAAATAAAGGAAGGCGAAAAAAAAATGCTCCGAGAGAAACGAAAAAAGCTGATACGTTGAAATCTCCTGTGAATTTGCCATGTTCCATTAATATGATAATTTATCATTTAGATTTAAAAAAACATTTTTTCAATTCCCACATTGTTGATAGGTCGTTTCAGTGAATTGAAATCTGGAGACAATCATTCGATAAATTCACGAAGGGTCCATATTTTCGAATCAACTTTTTGTGATCTGCGATCCAGGGCGTTCAAGAATTATTGTTCGATTAAATAATGAATGATACTTTCGCTTGACCAATTGATATCACTGAAACCTTTATAAAAACGCCGTTTGTACATATTTTTCAAATTAGCCCCAATGATTTTCAATTACAAATGCTTTGAAAAGTTAGATCATAGACTTTTCTCATGGCCTCATTCAATGTTGTAAACACTATTAACCCCTTAATAGTGAAATTCTAGCTCTATGATATATATATGCTAAAAGGCTGTCGATCTTTTTTTTCTGGATGGTTTTGGATAAGAAATTATGTCTCACGTCGAAAAATACATCATTCCGGCAAAATCTTCGCCATTTTTGAAATTGTTATTTTTTAATGAAAAATAATTTCACGAAATCCATGCGTGAAGTTGGTCGAAATAGGCAACAGGACATGTGAAAGATTCGGCACATCGTAAAATTGAGTATTGTAGAAGGAGATCAATTTTTATGTAAAAAAATGACTAAAAAGGCTTTTTTCGTACGTGGAAGCTGCTTAATTTTATTTTGTATGACTTAACAAAATTTCGCTACCACGAAGTGGCGGAAGTAGTAGGAGTGACACAGGAAAATGAAATTAATGTATAATATATAGTTTTTTCAATAAAGAAATTTCGAAACACTTCAAATATTAGTATAACTATACCAAAAATGAAACCATGTCCTAGGGATGTTCGATTCCGATTCGATTCTTCGAATGATCGATTGTTTCGTTAAAAAAATCGATCTCTTGAATCGTTTCTTTCCTTTTCGATCTTTAGGTGAATCGATTCTTGACCTTAAAAACTGAAAATTCGATTTTTTCATTAAATTCATTATCTATTAAAGGTTGGGCAATTAAATAAGGATTGAAAAAAGTCTATGAAACATCATCGTCAAGGTTTGAAGAAAAAAAAAGTATGCGAAAATGTGAAAGCGTGAGAAAAGCGGTAAAAAACAAAAAGTTAAAATATTGAAGACATGATCCAACGAAAAAAATCAATGGAAAGTAAAAATATACAAAATATCGTAAAGCAATAGAAACTTGTGTAATAGAAAAAAGTCCGATTTGTTAAATAATATATATTCATAACATTTTCAAGAATATATTAAAAAGTTTAAATGTGTAAAAGAATCAAACTATGTTTAGCCAGAATGAAAACTGATTTATATTTGTTATTTTGTATTAATCATTTTGTATTAAAAATGAATTAATCCAATTAAATCATTTTCCATAGCAAAAACTTAATGAACACTTACGTACGCTTTAACTAGCAACTATATTTTTTTACGATTTTTAGAAAATCGATTCCTACGAAATCGATTCTTTGGGGTTAATTCGATTCAGAATCGATTCTTTTCAAAGAATCGAACATCCCTAACATGTCCTTAAAATCCTTACAGATTTCTTCATCCACAAGAATAGCATGAAAATTCGTCTGCTATAGATTATAAAACTGTCTCAAATGCTCTCAGTAACTCGTTCGATTGGACTAATTAATATGACGCAAATGATATTTCGCTCAAGAGTCTGGTTCGTTAAAATAATTAAATTTGTCGTCGTCGCAGCATCCGGCTGCGACGATATACAAAGATTCATCAATCGCTCGATGCATTTATTCTCCAGTCACATATTTTTCTCCCTTGAGAATCTGAATAATCAAGTGATCATTTCCTGTCTCTCGCGAATTTGATATTCTCCGCGATATTAATAAATCAAGCTACGATATAGTTCTTGGAGACGTCATTATGTTTGTCATACATATATATATATATACTTTTTTCATGAAGAATTATCCTCGAGGGAACTGGAGGGAAAAATTGCGCGCAGTCCTATTTATGGAGAATCAAAGCTGCTCGTTTCCTCCTGCATGATCCTGAGGGAGGAAGTGAGAAAAAAAGAGCGTCTACCGATTGTCGAGGGAGATCCACGATAATGGCGAGGGAGGAAAAACTATCCACAAAGAACGAGAGTCACGGTGCGTCGTTTAATTTATGGCGAATACACTCGACATTCTGATATGATGTCGGGCGAAATCGTGGATAGAACGAACTTTAAAATATTAAAAGAGCCATTGGGGTGCGAGGACCCGAAAGATACGATACCCGAAGGCCCGAAAACCGTGCGCGCAATGGGAACATTTATCAAGGGATGCTCTCTCTCTCTCTCTCTCCTTCGCGAGAGAGATACGCGCGTATATCACATGGCATGCGCGCGCTTTCGATGCAAGGGGCGCAAGGGAGGGTTGTTTCATCCCCTTGCGCGATTTGTCGTCCGTATACACCGCGCAAGCTGCATGGAAAATCTACCAAACGCAAAACGCCACGCGCTATTTTCCAAGCGCGTGCGCGTCTGTGCGTGTGTGCGTGCTCATGAATACATTGACAAGATTATGTATATCTGAAAAAAAACTCGATGAGACGGGAGATTAACTCGGTTAACCCCTTTTGCCACACCGATTTCCATAAATCAAAATTCGCGCTCGAATGCTTCATTGCCTGAGTTACCCGAGTTTCCCAAAATTGCATCTACCCTGTTTACACAAAAAATCTGCCCCAGCTGCGGGAAAAACGTCGATCCGATGTTATTTACGTTCGATGGGAAGAATTTTTTTTTGTAGATTGTTACTATGAAGTTTATGGTTGGAAAAGGCACAATAATCAACGATTGTTGCAACAATAATTTCAGACGTCGGAACAATAAATAATTGTTCTTATTTTTATTACAATTTGACATTACAAATATTTTCAAAAATTATCAATTGTTTACTTATTTATTGGAAAAGTCGCGGTACTCCAATGATTGCATAACAATAATTTGAGTCATAAGAACAACGAATGTTCGTTTTTATTTTGAAGAGGATGTTAACTGTTTTACCGACAAATTTTCGAACAGATCTTTCTTGTAAATGTTCGAGACTTAAAAAAAAAAAAAAAGTGTCTTGCCCTGCGAAATATACTGATGCAGAGCATGACACTTTTATTTTGCCCCAAATGTTGCTGATTTCTGAAAAACGGTGTAAAAAATTTCTGTTGAAACTTCATAAAAAATATGAAGTTTTTATGCATATACTATATATTAAATTTCATGTACGGTATATTAAATTTCATATATAAGTCTGCAGTAATATTGCAATAAACGTAGTAATATTTCAATATAAATTTTAATTCCCAGAGTTTACACTGTAAAAAATGTAATTAAATTTAATATACATGTTATTGAAATTTCACATTCATTGGTATATTAAATTTCAATAAAAAGTATATGAAATCGAAATTAATAGACATCGATTGGATTGGACAAAATTCAATATATTTGTACATTAAAATTAAGAGAATAAAATCTGAAAATTAAAATTTATATGGGAATATAAATGTATATGAAATTTAATATGCTGTATATGCATAAAAACTTCATATTTTTAGTATGAAGTATTTTTTACAGTGTATTCTCTTAATTGAAATATACAAATATTGAATTTAAGTTAAAATTGTTAATTTTCCAATAGATGTCTATTAATTTCGATTTCGTATACTTGTTATTAAAATTAAATACACAAAAGAATATGAAATTTCAATAAAAATAAGTATATGGGGTATTCCCGCTGAAATTTTCACGTCCGAACCCGGATCCGCTTGAATAATTATGAAAAAATTTTCCCGAAAAGTATTCTGAAAAATAAAAGACACGTATTTTTTTGTTAAGGCCGAGAATTGATATTTTTCGTCGTATGATTTTAGTAAAGAATCCAAATTTTTCACTAACTCTACTCTAAACACGTAGTGTCTTGATAATTCGAGATCCTATCGAAAAACGCTTCGGACAAAACTTGTTCGTTATGAAACCAGTAAAACAATTGATATTTTTTTAAAAAATGCCATTCTCATTATGGTCTTAAAAATTTCGTGATTTCCTATAGAATTTTTACAATTTTTTTATTTTATAATTCGAGGTGGCGTACTTGCTGAAAAAACGTTTTTTTGTGTTTTATGAAGTAAAAACAAACTTTCGTGTGCCCGCAATTTTTTTTTTGAATATCATTTGTTTTACTCATTTTTTAACGAACAATTTTTGTTTGAAACGTTTTTCGATAGGATCTCGAATTATCAAGTTACTAGGTGTTAAGAGTAGAGAGTTAGTGAAAAATTCGGATTTTTTACTAAAATCGTACGACGAAAAATGTCAATTCTCGGTCTTAACAAAAAAATACGTGCCTTTTCATTTTCAGAATACTTTTCGGAAAAAAATTTTCATAATTATTCAAGAGGGTCCGGGTTCGGACGTGAAAATTTCAGCGGGAATACCCCATATATTAAATTTAAAGGCAGTTTCACAGTGCACCTGTGGGAAAATTTCAGCTATCTCTCTCGCACTCGTGCTGATTTACTTTCACATCCTCTCAATCGGAACATACGAAAGGGTCAATTTAAAATAACAAATATTTTCGAAAATGATAAATAATTTACTCGCTCTTGTTTGAACGGAAATACATTGTAGAAACGTTTCTGAATGCAAGGAGGATACTGGAATGTTGGAATAGCATTACAGTGTATAAAAATGATATTTTTTAGTTGCTTGTTTGCAATGAATTTGCGATTGATTCCCGAGAGCCTGGGGGCGAGTATGTATTTTGTTGCTGATGCGGTGTATAAAAAGCTTCGAGAGAATCGATCGGCCTGTTACGACAGCAGTGCCCGATGCGCATTGTGCAATTCCGTTTGATTGCTATGTTCCTCGGTGCCTCTGGCCAAGCTCAACAATGTAACGTAATAATACACATACGAGTATGTGAGAAGGGAGGAGGAAGAAAAAAACGAATTTGCTGTGGGCACACCCCGACGGAGACGAGGATATTGTGGGGTTACAGACCGTGGACAGGGTTCGACCCACCCTGGTTACGTACAATGTCTTTTGGAACGGGTCGGGTTCGCGGCGCGTGGCATGTGCAGCCGCATATGGCGCGTGGCTTCCCATTGACGTTCTCTCTCTCTCTCTCCTATTCGTATAAATTTATATATAGATTCATACAGAAAAGTGACAACGACCAACTGACTTGGGATATGTGTTCCCAAATGCACTTTTTTCCTCTCGCTCTTGTTACATTTATTTTTTTTTCTTTCACTGAAGCTCCAGCAGTAAGTGCGTACCACACCCGCTCGTTATATAGAGCATTCGACGTCAATGTGACCATTTCACTTTTCCTATCTCCAAGAAGGACTCATAAATTTTCACCATCTAATCAAATTTGTCCATATTTTACATATTGTTTTCTTTTTGTATGAAAACGAATTTTGACAATTATCTTCGACCATACGAAAAGTATATAAAAGTTTTTGGTTGTACTCTTTCATGCGATTTATTTAATTTGAACCAAAACTCAAAATTTTATTTTTAACTCTCCGTTTGTACACTGGGTCTTTTAAGCCACAAGCCAAATTTTCAAATCGAATATCTCTGGAATTAGAGAAATTGTAAAAAAAAATTTGTTTGTAAAAAAATAGTTCAATAAATGATTGGATCATGGAAAAAAATGTTATAAAAATAATTTCAAATTTTTTCAGATTTTTTTGACGTTTTTTTCTCAGAAGAAACATTAGCAGGACTTTAACGACCCAGAGTACAGACGGTGTCCCAAGATTTAAGTGTAAGGATGGAGGGTCAATTGAATAAATCTTAAAATTTTTTTAAGGCGGTCCCAGCGAAAAATTGTATTTGGCATGCCATAAACAATAATAATCAATAACAATGTTGACCAAAAGATCTTAATAAATTGTTTAAATGAATAATTATTCAACAATATTTCAGTAAGTTTCTTTTTTATTAAACAAATCGAATGCGTCAATTTTTCAGAGCGCATATGAATTTTTTCATAATTTTCCCTGTATTTTGAAAATCCCGTTTCAAAATTATTTTTAGAATGACTGTATTTATGTATTTTTTGGCCCAGTGTCTTTGAATCTTTTCAAAGTTGACGATAAACTTGTGTGCAAAAACATACACAATTGGCAACTTTTTGTTTGTATTTTAGAGTGTTTTTTATATTTCAAAATAGAGAGAAAATTCTGAAAAAAATCATATGCGTTTAGAAAAATTAACGCATTTGATTTCTTTGAGAAAAAAAGAACCTACCTAAGAACTGTTGAATAATTATTCGTTTAAACAATTTAGTAAGAATTTGTGGGCAATATTATTGTTGATAATTGTTGTTTTTGGCATGCCAAATGTAACTGAATTTTTTCAGATTATTATTGTATCACAAAGTACGGAAATTTCAATCAGATAAAATTTTTGGCTGGGACTGCACTGTAAAAAATGTCATTAAATTTAATATACAAAGGTATATTAAATTTCAATAACAAGTGTACGAAATCAAAATTAACATACATGGTATTGGAAAATTAACAATTTCATCTTAAATTTAATATTTGTATATTAAAATTAAAAGAATAAACATTAAAAACCAATATCCCCGTAAATGAAAATGGTTGAAAGTGTATGTGAAATTTAATATACTGTATATGCATAAAAACTTCATATTTTTCAATTAAATTTAATGCAAACCTTTTTTACAGTCTGTACAAGCAATACATCCTTAAGGTGAAACTAAATTTCCTTACAAATTTTGTTAGTGATTTGAAAAAAAAATATTTTAGAATTATGAGACATTCTATTCCGTCTTATTGTTTTATTTTATTCTTTTGTGGCGAAAGAGAGGAATTTCAAAAATTTGAGACACTTTTTTCGTGCCAGCATAATCTATTTTTTACAAATTCACTACTCATTTTTTGCGGCAAGACTGGTGTGATCCGATTGACATGGAACAGCTCATATACATGTATTTCGTGCTCGCGGATACGACATGTGCGCAAGGTGTCACCGAGAGCGATTCATCGTTAATAGGACCATTGTATTCGCAACTTGACTCCTCTATTTCGTTCTTTTGTGCTCGTGGCAACTTAACTCTGACACCGGCGCGTGCCCGATATTTTCATGCGGCTCCTCGATATAAAATATTAATAGATATATTGTATGATAAATAAACGGACGCAGAACGACATCCCCATTTTTTTTTATGCCATTGCGTGATCAACTCCACTTCAGTGAACACATTTTCTTTTTTAACTCTAAAAGTCGACCAGTCCCGGCAGGATATCATACAGTGGGCATCATATCGCACGATATATTTATAAACCCAATTCTATAAACCTATATTACTATATTTATACTGTTATTACTACTATTTATGCTATTTATAAATTCTATTGATTATTAAGGTAAATGTCCGAATTATTGAACAGGCAAGGATCTGGGGATTGAATTCAGCGAGAAAAAAATATAAAATCAAGGAAAAAACCATCATTTTCATGTTCAAATGATACTTTGATATTTCGCGTTACTAAAAACATAAGGGCGGATCTCAAAATATACGCCCTTATGTTATTGCAATAACATAAGGGCGGATAACAAAATTTTTTTTGCTCCAATCAATGAAAAAGTGTTGAAAACATAAAATTCTATGGAAAAAACGAAATTTTTTTTTTTATATACGCCCTTCTCTTTAAAAAAAAAAAATTTCAAAGTCATAAGGGCGTATCCTGTTTTTTCGGTTTCTTATTATTTATAAGTCAGAGTGTGAAAAAATATCGCAAGGCTGAGAAAAATTACCACGCCTCAATTTGATTTGTTTAAATAAATATTTATTTGAGTAAGAAAGCAACTTCTTTATTTAATTTTATTATAAAAATATGCATTTTTCATTTGTTTTGTTACTTAAATAAATACTTATTCAATCATTTCAAGTTGTGGTGTGATAATTTCTCTCACCCTTGTGATTTTTTTTCATATTTTGACTTATAAATAATAAGAAACCGAAAAAACAGAATACGCCCTTATGACTTAAAAAAAAACAAAATTTAAAAACAGAAAGGCGTATATGAAAAAAAAAAATTTTCATTTTTTCCATAGATTTTTATGTTTTCAACACTTTTTCATTGATTGGAGCAAAAAAAAATTTTTTATCCGCCCTTATGTTATTGCAATAACATAAGGGCGTATATTTTGAGATCCGCCCTTATGTTTTTAGTAACGCGATTTTTACTTTCGAAAAAACGCCTTTTAAATTAATTTTAAATGATTTCAAATGAAAAAAAAGAATAGCAATGTGAAGCATGCAAATGTCCCAATTGTTGAACACTGGGAGTGCCTATGTCCCGAATATTAAACAGGCATGTCCCAGTTATTGAAAACTCTCGAGAATTCCTTTTCCGTTCTGAAAATATTGTTTTGGGTACAATATTAAGAAATAAAAGCAAAATCAAACACTCGAATAATCTTTTATCAATCATGTAAAGATACAAATATATATATTTAATCTCTTTTGACAGGTTTTTGGTTCATTCGCATTTGGTTTATTTTTGCTTTTCAACTCGAACTTTATTTTATTTTTATTTTCAGCTTCCTCGTTTTTATGTTCCGTTTTTGTTTGATTTTGCCGCAGCTTTCTTGTTTTTCGACTGAAATATCGGAGAGCAAAAAATATTGAACATTACATTCGTATTTTTAGGTTACATTTAGGTTATATTCTCTTTTTACTTTTCTTTTTGTGTTCATTGCACAAAAATACAAATAAAAAAATATTTGACGATCTCAGAGTTATTATTAAAAGAATAAAGGTAAGATTGAATTCAGGAACTTACAGTTTTTGTTTGAATAAATCCGATTCACACGATCTGTCACACGTTAACTGCCTCGATGTTTTGATGGTTTTAATGACGCCATCTTGGAGAATTCGAGTGTTCAATAATTGGAACACACTGCATTTTCTATGCCCCAATGATCGAACACCGTATTTTTTAACAAATAATTAATTAAATTTTTTTTTTATTGTTATTTGTAAGCAAGTTTCTGAGGAACCTGAAACGCCTTCACTTTTTGAGATGCGACAGTTTTTGAATTTTGTATGCCCTTACGCATGAAGCGGCGCGTCTTAGCAAAAACGATAAGCCCTTACCACGAGACGTCAAATCGGGTCACCATTGCTGATTAAATAATTTTTTTCTCCATTAATTAAATCTTTTTTGCACAAGTAAAGTAACATTTCGATAGCTAAAAATTCCATATGTGTAATGAAATTTTTATAAATAAGTAAATGCATGCAGATGAATGAGAAATAATAAAAATACAAGATAGTGTTTAATAATTGGGACCTGTTCAATAATTGAGACATTTACCTTATATTCTACATTTATAAACCCACTATACTGTCCTTCCGAAAATGTGTCTTAAAATTTTACAATCGTACAGCATTTTTTTTCTTCACCGTTGCGAACGGGGGTTGGAAAATGTGGGCCAACCCTTACACCGGGATACTCGAGGATAGTCGTGTATATACATTGATTTACGTCGAATCTATCGTGGAGAATAATAGTAACCGGGGAATCGATATTGTATAATGCAAGTGAGCATATATAGAAAAAGAGAGGCCAGGTCGAGGACATGGAACGATTTCTTGAAACGAATTTACGATTCAATGGCGTCGGAGGATTACCGGGAAAAGTTTCCAGGTTAAAAATGATGGGGTGAGCCAAAGAAAAGAGGACTGTGAGGTATATATAGAGACTCCTCTTCTTCGCGCGAGCAGTGTTCCATCCACCATACTTCTTTTTCAACGTCGTACCTCCACTTTGCTTTTCTCAGCCTCTCTACTTTCACCCCTTTCTCCGTTTTCTTCCCTCTTCTGCTCTTCTACTTGTGCTTTCTCGTTTTCCTTCTTCGCAGTCGTCGACCTAGTCGGTTGAAGGATAACGCCTTCGCCCACTTGGTCCTCGCGGTTTCGACCTCGACGCTTCCACGAGTCGACTTAAAAAGTTCTTAAAGACCCGAACGCGCGCGTAAGGACACACACACACACACACACACACACACACACACACACACACACACAGACACACACACACACGCACGCACACACACACACACACACCCACACGCACACACACACACACACACACACACACACACGGATAGAGACTGCTCGTTGGAAAATATGCGAAGAGGGCCTCGGTAATTCATGACGGAGATGGCATAGCAATCAGGCAAGACTGCAGCGACCATTCACCTCTGCGCTTTTACCATCTCCTACCTCGTCCAACGAGCGAAAAACTGGGACGCGAGACATTTAAATTATGCATCCTCCTGGCATGAGTGGAAAGTCGGGGCGATAGATATATAGATGGGTTTAAATACATGTATATTCGGTCGAAGGGGTGAATCGAGGGCGAAAAGAAGAAGGAGAAACGGAATTGAAGCCGGGGGCAAGGAAGCGAGATAGAAGAAGAGAAACGAGGGTGTATGTGTGGATGCATTGACAGGAAAAACCAAGCGAGAGGAAGGAAGAGAAATGGAGGGTTGAATCGCTTCGAGAAGAGTCGTGGAACATGAAATTCTGGGCTGCATAAGCGAAACGTAAGAATCGATAGGTCCGAAGGTTGGGCCATATCTGGCAAACCTATCGTCACCCTCGTTTCTTACGTACCATTATATTACGACAGTTTATTCAGGAATTTAATCGGTATCGTTCAATCAAAGGGAGAATCAATTATTCATGCTATCAAAGAGAATCTATGATTTCCCGATATAAATAGGTAGAATAAAATCTCGTTGACCCGAGGTAATAAATTATCTCGAAAAGGCAAAATCTCGAATAATGAGAGAAGTATTGTTTTTCATTGTTTATTAACCATTAAATGGTAACGGGGGGTCGTTTGTGTCTTGCCCAATATAGAGACAAGAGTGGGGGGCAGGCCCAAACTGTACCGTAAATAATTGTACACTAGCAGGCTATAAAGTTCCTCAAAAGCCATTGATTTAGTCCGCAAACAGCTGTTGCGAGAGCCAAATGAAAACACCCTTGGGTCACCAGTGACCCCCCGTTACCATTCGCGTTGACTGAAAGTGTAGAGTAAATAAAATTGTTTTTTCCAAATACTGATGTTTTTTTAAATTATTAATCGATGTTTTTTTATTATGAATCGATAAATTAAACTTACCAGAGAGTTTTTTAACCTAAAAGTGTTAACGGAAATTCGCATTTCTGAAAAAATTTTCTCCAAATTTTGATGCTTATCAACTATAAATTGATTGAAAGTTAACCAAAAGTTTTGTGACGTGGATTTTAATAAAAATTTGAATTTTATTATGTTTTTATGAGAACACAGGTACAAGTTATGCCTTGATTATGCATTGTAATTTGGCCTCAGCATCGCCATCATTCTTTTATTTATATTCCTTTCATTTTTGAGGGAACTTTGATAATCGATGTCATTCTGATTAATAAAATTGAGTAAAAAAAAAAGACGATGTCTACTTTAATGGAAATGGAACCTCTTTATGTACTATGAAAAAACTCGATTTTCATGCTCAAAACTGAAGCATTCCTTTTATTCATACAAAATCGCAATATTTTTTCCCTTAAAGTACCATTCTCAAGCTTTAATTTCCCGTTTGAAATTTAAAAAAATATTAATTGCATCTAAAGTTATAATTTTTTGAACTAAATGGTGCATTCTCTACGTTTTCCTTTGTTTATATGATTATATTATTTAAACAAATGATCAAATCAGCAATGTACTGATTGGTCCTTATTCTTGGATAGTTGATGAGATTTCATGAATTTTGTGGAATTTTTTAGAGCACTTTAGAGCTCTTTTTAAAGCACCAGGCACGAGCGACCCCCCGTTACCATTTAAAGGTGCCGAAAAATACGTTTATTTATATGGGTTAAAATATTTTTTCATCTTTTGATCGAGTTTCCTCTGATATTATTTATGGAATACCGGTAATCAGAGCTGAATTTTCAATGACCCAAGACACACGCATTAAAAAATCGTGTTTTTCATCGTAAAATAATCAGAGGGCTGGCTCAAATGAATTAGGTGCCCCCGAAGATCGAATAAGCGAGGTTTATTGTACGATATTATTTTTTTTAGTAAATCAGAAATATTTTTCCACGAGTTTAAAAAGTAAGAATCCGTCAATATTAACCCGTAATGATCACACTTGCCTAGAATATCATCATAGTCACACTGGGTCAATTTGACCCGAGCCAACTTTGAGCGATTACTGAACCAAGACAAGGCCATTATATTTCCGTATAAAAATTCAGAGACATAATTTGGACATTGAAAAATATGCCCTAGTCGCTGAAACTGTAAATTTTTTATTTTTAAGTACTGAAAAAAATTCCTGGAAAAAAGTGTCTAGAAAAATACGGTTTTCTACTTAAAAATTCATAACTTTTTCAATTTTCAATATTTTTTCGTAAAAATTTAGCACGATACTCTTGACTTATAGTACTTTCATAAAAAAAATAATTGTTAAAAAAATATCGCTGCTTATCTACCGTGAACTAGACATTTCATGACAGTATGAGTCCGGTTTTACTACTTTTAATATTAGGTTACAAAAAAAAGTTCGGCTCAATTTGATCCACGGTAATCATTGCGTGTTAATTGATTCTGGAGCGCAAGAGGATTTTCCTTTGCGGCTGATATTTTCCGAATCGCTAAAGAAAATATTTGTTGTTCGTTCGATTCGCGATTTCAGGCAACAGAGAATATTGGAGTCAGCTCATGCGCTTTATCACCGATGGAGAAAACGCGCGGTTGCATCGCATCGGTCGATTATCGAGAGAACGAAACGATGCAGCATATGCTTCCGAGAGATGAGGAGGACGTAGGAGATTGGTGAAAACGCTCGCCCGTGAACAGATCTGCAATAGCAGACCCAATTCGCGCTACACTTGGACTGCGCTGCTTTTCAAGATCGTTCTATACATATAGACATTCTACCAATCTTGGAAGGAACGTGACGCATCCGCGCTGGTTCCTCGTAGTTTCACCACGTTCTAGGATCATCGTCCTCTAGCACATACCCTCATCTATAACCATATTTATATACCTATATATTCATAGCTACCAGCAACACTTCAACCCCTCCTATTCCACTGGCCCCGAATCCCTCTGCAATCTGCCGGATATGCGCTCACGATCTCGCTCCGAACTTCCGTATAATAACGTTCGATTATACGTGTATGCGCACCTGGATCAGTGTTTCATTTCCGTCAGTTTGCCAGTGAATTCCGAAGCGAAGTAGTTGGCAGAGTTACATATCAATGGAGTTGCTCAACCGGTTTTTAACCCCGCTACGGAGCATTTGACCAAAAGGGTCCAAATCGTAGAAGACATTAATTTGATTAAGCAATTTGTTCGACCAAGAGGAAGAATTTTCTTGGGTAGCAATTTTTATGTCTAGATTTTGGATTGAAGGATCCAGAATGAAAAAAAACCAGATTGGGTGGAAGTCGTTTGCATTGGCTTTGGAAGTCACCGATGAAGAACGCGAATTTATAATTCAGAAATTCACATGCTTAACATTATTTCCTGATTTGATTCCACACAGCATTGTGTAAATCAATCTTTAGTTCCTTCCCTCTTTTCCATTAGACTTTGATGAGCAGCATTCATCAAATGTCTCTCTTTGACTTATGGCCATCCTGCTTTGAATGCTCGAGGACGAAAGGTCACTTTCCAGCCTCAGGGTTCAATGTAAGCGATCCCAAAGGATACTGGTCCTGAAACTCGATATAAGTTTACGGATACTAGATATGTAACGCGACAGGAGCAAAAGCAAACTTGATGTGCTACCGAGGTCTCCGAAGTAGGAAGCAGTAATGTCGGTACATTCACCTCGGGGCCATGACATCCACCTGACAACTTGAGTGTCCCCACACCCTGTGAACCCAAGCTGCTAACTACTCCTAAGTGAATGACGGAGATTGGTTTACGGTGTACGAGCTATGTATACGTATACAATGTATGCATATGTTCATGACTATACATATGCCGTCCATTCGACTAAAACACTTAAGGTCCCGTTCCAAACTCCGCGGGACAGCAAAGCCTCTGTCTCTCTCGCTCTACCTTCCTCCCTCCTAACCACACTCTTTTTCTCTTGGTGACGACGCCAACCTCCCGAGAGGTCAGACTCTTGTATGAACAATCTGCAATCCCGTAGGGTATAAGTTAAGTCTACTATCCGCTATATATAAACTCCCAAGTTCTCGGCTAAACATCAACGCCGGTAGCTTCTTGACCGGCGCTCTCCGGCGAATGAGAAACCTTGATAAGATCCTCTTTCATCAAATACTGGGTGGGCGAGTCCCTTATCGACACTTTGTAAATTCCAGAGTAGCGTCTTGAACTTTCATCACTTGACACGATTTTCAAGATTAAACGAACATATGTGATGAAGCTGTCCAATTTGACAGTCTTGGAAATCCTAGTTCATCAAGAAAGGCCTGATTCCTCTCAGGTACAAGTAAAATGAAAAGTTTTGATTCTTTGACGCGGAGGATGTGAAAAACGTTTTTGGTTTTGAAGTTGGTGAAGTAACTTGCGAAATGTTCTGTGTATGCTAAATGAATGAAGGCTGTGTCTGCTCCCCATATATTATCGTGATATTATCGGCTTCTGGTGCTGCGGGCGAATTTATCTCCTTCGGGAAAGGCACGGAGATCACATTGTTATCACAGAAATTGCACAATCTATATTCAAAGCTGGGAAAAAAATTTCATTCGGTGCCGGTACCGAAGAAAACGTGATATACGGTTTGGCCAAATGGTCAAACTTTATTCTATTTCCTTACACCCGCGCAATATCTTTGGCTATGCAGAAGTTAAATGGTACGCAGTTAATACTCGCGACCGCCACAAGCTGACAGAGGTGATAAATATTAAATACTCAAAGCTGGGCGCGAATGTGCATGAAAAGGGAAACGAGGTGGGACACTGCGAGGTTTGTCGGAGGTGTTCAGTCGCCAATGTCCATTCGTTCGCATACGCCGGGAGTCGTGGCAGTGAGAACGCCACAGAATCGACGGTTAAATGGACTTTGGTATAATTTATCGAGCGATTGAAATCGGGCTCGTTCGGTCAACGTACTCCACTGTTTACTCGAATCGACGACTGCTCGGAGTTGCCTCTGTGCCATTGGATTTGCAATGGCGCTGGTGCTTTCCAGCCCGGTTGGGTGTCGATTTGCCGGATTCCCGCAGCTTTCCTCGGTAACAGCGCAATTCTTGCGGTGTACGGTTCGCGGATGAAATAACATATCTCGGATGCATATTCCGAATACCCATCAACGTATTTTTCAACGTTACATCCGTCGAATGGAATTCGCGCAGGATTGTCGGTTCGTGGAAGTATTCATAACGTTTGGAACTTGGCTAACCGAGTAAAGAGATTAATTGATGAAATTTTTGCACGTATCATGGGAAAACCGCATGAAAAGTCAGTGCTTGATAGGATGAATTATTTCATCCGCACTAATTGGCATCATCATTGTTATTCATTTTTATTACCATTGTTACTCGAGTTACAATGGCAATATAAAAGTGAATAACAATGGTAATGATACTCCGGTAGTGGTTGGGAGATTTTTTTTATTCGTTTGCGTTCGGTATTTTGAAATGGAGGACGAGATTTCAAATTCGATTATATCGACAGGCGTTCCGAGAGACTGAGTATTTCAAGCGGACGTTCGAGTTCGTTGCACGCCAAAATAATTTCCTCGACGATACGAAGTTTTGGCGAGTCGTACCACGAAGAGAGTAGAAAGCGAATGCCCGGACCAGAGACCTTTGCGTCCAAAATATATATTTTGGGCGTACCGCAGAAGCGAGCTTGCTCCGTCTCTTTGCGGCGTATATAGTTCTGGTGGTCATGGTACTTTGGATATTACGGACGAAATTTTATTGGCCCGTGATCCTGATTACTCACGTCGATGGCACAATGTTTCCGGTCTTTCTACCCTTCGAACTTGTCCCAACTTCGGAGCATAGTAATCCTGTGCAATTGTCAGAGTAAATTCGTATTGAAATTGAAACATGACAATGACAAACTAAGGCTCTACATGAAATTATAAACAAATAATGAAACAGCGCAAACTAATAGAATGGGGAATGATGGTTTGAGTGAACTTACCAAGTACTGGCAAATCCGGATTACGAGAACCAGCAGAAGAGAAGAATTCTGAAAGAAAAACAGAAATTATAATCTTAGAATGAGAATGAAAAGTTGACAATGCAATGACGTACCGTAAAACGGGTTACTTTGAATTTGGGGGTAACTTTATTGGTTTTTGGGGCTAAAACTAGCCCCAAAGGGCAGAGCGACAAAATACGGTAAAAATGTCCGCGCAGCGAATCAATCCAGATAGACAGCCATGATTATCACGCCGTGTATAGATTTGATGAAGCAACTTTTCCAGTATATTGGCTACATGTTGTGATGCATGCCCATGAGTTCATTTAGTATGATGAATTTACAAAATATTTCGATCTCATCATGTCGTTTACAAATGCATCATCCGTTGACTACAAGATGAACTCATAAGCCGGCAAAATTTCCATTCTGCAATGAACATTTGCAGATGGATATCGTATGAAAGGCATTCAATGATTTTTTTGGTGTATTCACTAGGTTAGCATTGAAAGTATACATGCCGTGCATGCAATATGATGGCGTTATGCGTGTTTCTCAGTTATACATTCGATGAGCGAAATATGACGGCGATATGCATGTTTCTTAGTGATACATTCGATGAGCGCAATATGACGGCTGCAAAATCACCGCAAAATGACAGCATGTTGTGACAAGCCTCGCATCTTTTGCAAGTCCAAAAAATTCATTATAAAGTTATTAATAATGTTCACCAACATCTGAGAATTTTTGCAAATCACGGCCGCCATATTGAATTTTAAAAAATTAATTTCATTTACTCAGAAAAAAAATTATTTCAACTAATTTTTTTTTAATGTTCTAATTTTGTTGTTTTACATTTCAGTTTCATATAAGCAAACAAATTTTTGCAAAAGTTGCACTATTTTTCATCATTTTTTTTATCAAATAGAACCCCCATTTTGAATTCTACAAATTTCCCTATAGATTCGATTGAGATATTCGAATTCGCGAAACTGTAAAAAAAAACTAAGAAATTGACTTTCACGAATATCCCATTTTTTTGAAATTTTGGATGCCATATTGAATCATCTATTTTTTTTATTCTTAATTTATTAATTACTTTCATTTTTAACTGTATATATATAATATTCAAATGTGACTCGTTTTCCCTGGCATGTCACCACTGATATATCATATAAGTGAAGAAAATTCATAAGTACTCGGTAGCGTGTTAGGTTGTTAGGTAGGATAAATAGGCAGGTCGCAGGTTCGAATCCCACTGGAGATAGAAGAAATTGAAATATAATGAAATTGGGTGTTTAAAATTTTTTTTTTAATGTAATCGGTTCAGAAGCTATGTAAATGAAAAAATATACATATTAAAAATTTTTGCAAGCAACAGAAATTTTAAAAAAACCGTATGAAAATTACAATAATTACAATAATACCTCACATCCCGACGGCCATATTAGCTTCATATGAGCTTCATATGAATTTCACCACTGTATGACGTCAATATGATCTTCGTATGAGCACCACAATTTCCTCACGCCGTGACTGTCATATGAGCCCCATATGATGTGTTATTGTCAATCATCATATGACGCAAATATAACTTCCAGGTGAGCACTCATAAGTGACACACAGCTGTGAATGTTCCTACGCGTCATAGATGTATGCAATATGATGCCAATATGAGCTACATTTGTCTATCTGGGCACGTGACCTTATTTGGCGGAAGGGGATGTGGGAAAAGGGTAGAAGAGGAAATAAAGTCATTCATAAACCAGGTACACAGATATGTGTAACAAGCCAAGATGTCCAACCAATCAATGATGCCTTTCGCAAAAAGAGAATAAAGAAGGGCAAGAAGAAGGACAGAAACCTCTGTTACATCTGTAAATGTGACTTCCAGTTCTACCATTATGCTGCTGACTGGATATGCTGCAACACTTGCAAAAACTGGATTTGTGGCATGTGTAACAGACGCTTCACCAAACCTGCCTATGAATGTTGTTTTTTATCAAAATGATGTCAAAGTTGCGTTTACGCTTTGGATCTTTGACACAAGTTGCATTTCAATACCTCGTCAATGTAGCCCCACACTCGGGGTTACTTTGACACTTAAAAAAATATATATATAAAATGATGGGGAGCAGGTGGGGCTTGATATTGTTATGCATTTGATAGCCAAAGAATACCTTTTTTTGTTGGAGCAAGAAATAATAATTTTGGATGTTAAAAAAAAGTGACGACCAAAAAACTTCCGAAACACGAACAAAGTAGGCCCATTTTATCGTATAACATCGTCGTTGTCATGCACAATCACGATGAAGCCACACGAGCCGAGGTTGTGTCTAATGGAGACATTTCGTAGTACGAGACCTGATTTACAATTGGGTACGGCGATTCTCTGGCAATAAGTTTGCCGTAGGTATTACCTGTCAGGTCTGTCAGCAGGGCGATTGCCTTACCAGCTACTTTGTCGACCTATCGATCCCGCTTTTCCTCTCTGCGTCTCTATACCTCTGCCTGGCTTCATGGAATATCCTTCGACGCCCCCGTAACCTCGCGCATTCTATCAGCATGCAATGTGCTCCGTTCCAAGCGCAGAGTTCGACGGGGGCGTCTGTGAATGCAAGCGAAGTTATGCCTGTTACATCGATAACTCAGAGCCCAAGACTAACATACTGCGGCGAGTAATTTGCGTGGGCGACGCTCAGAGATGATATAGTAAAACTGCAGATGGCCACGAAGAACATCTGCAAACTTTTAGTTCATCCCCATGAACTCGCCTCTGTACGCATTACAAAGTACACAACTGCGAGGAGATAAAATTTATTCGAATATACAGTCATCGTCATTTGAAGTGGGGCAGAGTGTTTTTCCTCGATTTTGGCGAAAATTCGACCGATTTTGAAAATTCAAAAAAGGAAGTTGGAGTAAATTTCATTATCTTCCGAATGAGACTAGGTGGAATGCAATTGGTTCTGAATTGGCCGAGTGCGAGGCGATGGAGTCAAGACGTGCAAATCGCAGATTCGCGGACACCCCGAAAAAGGGTATACGCCGGTCTTTAATGGCTTTTTAACTGGAACCATTCGAAAGAGCAGCTCATGACAGTCAAAATTTAAAAAAAAAAAATGTTAATCGGTTAACTCCAGTGGATGATATTGCCCCAGGAAGTTGAAACGGTTTTTCGACGATAACTTGCAAGTTTCTTGATCGATTGACCTGAAATTTATCGGGGAGTCGTGTTTCGTCATAGCCGACAACCCGGTATAGGTCGTGTTGTAAGAACACTCCTCGGGGATGAGATCCAGGGTTGTCCCGAATACACCGTGTCGGTTATTTGCATTTTCCGCAAATAAAAAGTCTAATCTCGAAAATGTGAATTGGTGCATTGTTGAGGGGAAGATTCAACGAACAAATCGTGTGGTCGTGCAATACCCGAATCGACCTGTGTCACCAACGGGAAGGCACGGAAGAATGGCATGGAAATCCCGAAATCGAAAAAGATCGAGCCCGGAGTCGCAGGGAGATGCTCAATTGTTTTTGCACTCGCCGGGTGACTAAACGTCTTGTCACTGCTGGGGCAAGATGGACCGATTTACGAAAGACTAATATTGGAAAAAAAATATTTGTATCATTTTAAGATTTTTTTCGAGACCGTTTGTTTGGCACTGCGTATTTCGCAATTATTAAGGGGTTATGGAGAAGAGAAATATTGAAAATCGAATAACGACTGAATTTTACCGTATTAACACTGTTCAAAAGCGTCGACATTACCATTGCACAATGATTTTCATCATCCTTAATTTGGCACTGCGATTTTCGCAATTCTTAAGGGGTTATGGAGAAAAGAAATATTGAGAAATCAATAACGACCGTGTTTTGCGGTATTCAGACTTTTCAAAAGCGTCCACTTTACCATCGTCTTTTCATCGTCCATAATTTGACATTGCGATACTCGCATTAATTAAGGGGTTATCGACAAGAGAAATATTGCCAAAAATCAATAACGACCGTGTTTTACGGTATTCTGACTTTTCAAAAGCCCCGACATTATCATTGCACAAAAATTTTCATCATCCTCAATTTGGCATTGGGATTTTCGCAATTCTTAAGGGGTTATCGACAAAAGAAATATTGAAAAAAGAATAACGACCGTGTTGATCGGTATTCATACTTTTCCAAAGCGTCCACTTTACCATTGCACAATAATTTTCAGCATCTTTAATTTGACATTGGGATTTTCGCAATTATTAAGGGGTTATGGAAAAAAGAAATATTGAAAAATGATAACGACCGTGTTTATCGAGATTCAGACTTTTCAAAAGCGTCGACATTATCAGTGCACAATGATTTTCATCATCCTCAATTTGGCACTGCGATTTTCGCAATTATTGAGGGGTTATGGACAAAACAAATATTGAAAAATCAATAACGAGCGTGTTTTACGGATTCAGACTTTTCAGAAGCGTCCACATTACCATTGCACAATTCTTTTCATCATCCTTAATTTGACACTGCGATTTTCGCGATTCTTAAGGGGTTATCGACAAAAGAAATATTGAAAAATCAATAACGATTGTGTTTTGCGGTATTCAGACTTTTTAAAAGCGTCCACTTTACCATTGCACAATGATTTTCATCGTTCTTAATTTGGCACGGCGATTTTCGCAATTATTAAGGGGTTATGGAGAAAAGAAACATTAAAAATTCAATAACTACCGCATTTCACGGTATTCAGACTTTTCAGAAGCGTCCACATTACCATTGCACAATGATTTTCATCATCCCCAATCTGGCACTGCGATTTGAGCAATTATTAAGAGGTTATCGACAAAACAAATATTGAAAAATCAATAACGACCGAGTTTATCGGTAATCAGACTTTTCAAAAAGGTCCACTTTATCATTGTACAATGCTTTTCATCAACCTCAATTTGGCATTGCGATTTTCGCCATTATTAAGGGGTTATGGAGAAAAAAATGATTGAAAATTCAATAACTACCGCATTTTACGGTATTCAGACTTTTCAAAAGCGTTCACTTTACCATTGCACAATGATTTTCATCGTCCTTAATTTGGCACTGCGATTTTCGCAATTATTAAGGGGTTACGGAGAAAAAAAATATTAAAAGTTCAATAACTACCGCACTTTACGGTATTCATACTGTTCAAAAGCGTCCACATTACAATTGCACAATGCTTTTCATCATCCTTCATTTGACACTGCGATTTTCGCAATTATTAAGGGGTTGTCGACAAAACGAATTTTGAAAAATTAATAACGGGCGTGTTTTACGGTATTCAGACTTTTCAGAAGCGTCTCCATTACTATTGCACAATACTTTTTATCATCCTTAATTTAGCACTGCGACTTTCGCATCTATTAAGGGGTTAAATATAAAAGAAATATTAAAAATTCAATAACTACCGCATTTTAGGGTATTCAGACTGATCAAAAGCATCCTCATTACCATTGCACAATGATTTTCATCATCCTCAATCTGGCACTGCGATTTTTGCAATTATTAAGGGGTTATCAACAAAACAAATATTGGAAAATTAATAACGAGCGTGTTTTACGGTTTTCAGACTTTTCAGAAGCGTCCCCATTACTATTGCACAATACTTTTCATCATCCTCAATTTGGCACTGCGATTTTCGCAATTATTAAGGGGTTATGAAAAAAAAAAAAAATTTAAAATCCAATAACTACCGCAATTTATAGTATTTAGACTTTTTAAAAGCGTCCACATTATCATTGCACAATGCTTTTCAGCATCCTTAATTTAGCGTTGCGATTTTTGTAATTATTAAGGGGTTATCGACAAAAGAAATACTGAAAAATCAATAACGACCGAGTTTATCGGTATTCAGACTTTTCAAAAGGGTCCACTTTATCGTTGTACAATGCTTTTCATCAACCTCAATTTCGCATTGCGATTTTCGCAATTATTAAGGGGTTATGGAGAAAAAAAAATCTTAAAAATTCAATAACTACTACATTTTACGGTACTCAGACTTTTTAAAAGCGTCCACATTACAATTGCACAATGCTTTTCATCATCCTTAATTTGGCACTGCAATTTTCGCAATTATTAAGGGGTTATGGAGAAAAGAAATATTAAAAAATCAATAACGAGCGTGTTGTACGGTATTCAGACTTTTCAGAAGCGTCCACATTACCATTGCGCAATGCTCTCCATCATCCTCAATTTGGCACTGCGATTTTCGCAATTATTAATGGTTTAGGGAGAAAATTAATATTAAAAATTCGATAACTACCGCATTTTACGGTAATCAGACTGTTCAAAAGCGTCCACATTCCCATTGCACAATGCACTTCTTCATCCTTAATTTGACACTGCGATTTTCGCAATTATTAAGGGGTTATGGACAAAACAAATATTGAAAAATCAATAACGAGCGTGTTTTACGGTATTCAGACTTTTCAGAAGCGTCCACATTACCATTGCACAATTCTTTTCATCATCCTTAATTTGGCACTGCGATTTCCGCAATTCTTAAGGGGTTATCGACAAAAGAAATATTGAAAAATCAATAACGATTGTGTTTTGCGGTATTCAGACTTTTCAAAAGCGTCCACTTTACCATTGCACAATGATTTTCATCGTTCTTAATTTGGCACTGCGATTTTCGCAATTATTGAGGGGTTATGGAGAAAAGAAATATTGAAAAATCAATAACTACCGTGTTTATCGATATTCAGACTTTTAAAAAACGTCCACTTTATCATTGCACAATGAATTTGATCATTCTTAATTTGACGTTGCGATTTTCGCAATTATTAAGGGGTTATAGACAAAAGAAATATTGAAAAATCAATAACGACCGAGTTTATCGGTATTCAGACTTTTCAAAAAGGTCCACTTTATCATTGTACAATGCTTTTCATCAACCTCAATTTGGCATTGCGATTTTCGCAATTATTAAGGGGTTATGGAGAAAAAAACTATTGAAAATTCAATAACTACCGCATTTTACGGTATTCAGACTTTTCAAAAGCGTTCACTTTACCATTGCACAATGATTTTCATCGTCCTTAATTTAGCACTGCGATTTTCGCAATTATTAAGGGGTTGTCGACAAAACGAATATTGAAAAATTAATAACGGGCGTGTTTTACGGTATTCAGACTTTTCAGAAGCGTCTCCATTACTATCGCACAATACTTTTTATTATCCTCAATTTAGCACTGTGACTTTCGCATCTATTAAGGGGTTATACACAAAAGAAATATTAAAAATTCAATAACTACCGCATTTTAGGGTATTCAGACTGATCAAAAGCGTCCTCATTACCATTGCACAATGCTTTACATCATCCTCAATTTGACACTGCAATTTTTGCAATTATTAAGGGGTTATGGAGAAAAGAAATATTGAAAAATGAATAACGACCGTGTTTATCGAGATTCAGACTTTTCAAAAGCGTCGACATTATCAGTGCACAATGATTTTAATCATCCTCAATTTGGCACTGCGATTTTCGCAATTATTAAGGGGTTATGGACAAAACAAATATTGAAAAATTAATAACGAGCGTGTTTTACGGTATTCAGACTTTTCAGAAGCGTCCACATTACCATTGCACACTTCTTTTCATCATCCTTAATTTGGCACTGCGATTTTCGCAATTCTTAAGGGAGTATCGACAAAAGAAATATTGAAAAATCAATAACGATTGTGTTTTGCGGTATTCAGACTTTTTAAAAGCGTCCACTTTACCATTGCACAATGATTTTCATCGTTCTTAATTTGGCACGGCGATTTTCGCAATTATTAAGGGGTTATGGACAAAAGAAACATTGAAAAATCGATAACTACCGTGTTTCACGGTATTCAGACATTTTCAAACATATTGATGATGAAAATAACTGTATAATTATAATGTGGACGCTCTTGAAATGTCTGAATCCCGTTAAACATGGTAGTTATTCATTTTTGGCTATTTATTTCGCCGATAAACCCTTAATAATTGCAAAAATCACAATGCAAAAATGAGATTGACAAAAATAATTGTACAGTGATGAAATAGACGCTTTTAAAATGTTCGAATCCCGATAAACACGGTAGTAATTGATTTTTCAATATTAATTTTGTCGATAACGCCTTAATAATTGCGAAAATCGCAATTCCAAATTGAGGATGATGAAAATCATCGTGCAATGATAAAGTGGACGCTTTTGAAAAGTCTGAATACCGTAAAACGCGGTAGTTATTAAATTCTTAATATTTCTTTTCACCATAACCCCTTAATAATTGCGAAAATCGCAGTGCCGAATAAAGGATGATAAAAATCATTGTGCAATAGTAATGTGGACGTCTTTAAACAGTCTGAATACCGTAAAATGCGGTAGTTATTGAATTTTTAAAATTTTTTTCCTCCATAACCCCTCAATTATTGCGAAAATTGCAATGTTGAATTAATGATGATGAAAAGCATTGTACAATGATAAAGTGGACGCTTCTAAAAAGTCTGAATACCGATAAACACGGTAGTAATTGATTTTTGAATATTTTATTTGTCCATAACCCCTTAATAATTGCAACAATCGCAATGCAAAAAAATGGATGGTGAAAATCATTGCACACTGAAAAAGTAGACGCTTCTGAAAAGTCTTAAACCCAATAAACACGGTAGTTTTTGAATTTTGAATATTTAATTTGTCCATAACCCCTTATTAAATGCGAAAATCGCAATGCCAAATTAAGAATAATGAAGTTTATTGTGCAATGATAAAGTGGACGCTTTTGAAAATTCTGAATACCGATAAACACGGTAGTTATCGATTTTTCAATATTTCTTTTGTCCATAACCCCTTAATAATTGCGAAAATTGCAGTGTCAAATTAAGGATGATGGAAATCGTTGTGCAATGATGAAGTCGACGTTTTTGAAAAGTCTGAATACCGTAAAACACGGTAGTTATTGATTTTTTAATATTCCTTTTCTCCATAACCCCTTAATAATTGCGAAAATCATAATGCCAAATCAAGGATGATGAAAATCATTGTGCACTGATAAAGTCGACGCTTTTGAAAAGTCTGAGTACCGTAAAACACAGTAGTTATTGAATTTTAAATATTCAATTTGTCTATAACCGCTTAATAATTGCGAAAATCGCAATGCCAAATTATAGATGATGAAAGTCATTATGCAATGATAAAGTGGACGCTTTTGAAAAGTCTGAATACCGTAAAACGCGGTAGTTATTGAATTTTGAATGTTTGGTATCTTGGCACTTTTTTTCCTCATTATGAAAAAGGGATGCAGATGAAAAGTCTTCTATTTCTCCATCGGATGCAACCTGTCAAACCTGTATCGAAAAACTCATCCATTTTTAAGCCCTCCATCACTTAGCCGGTGAGTTCTGTCGATTGACTCGCAGAAACTCACCGTTGTCCGACTTTCACCACGTGGAGGTGGATGGACGGGCGCATGGTGCAATACCTTTGAAAGTCGTGTGTGTGTGTGTGTGTGTGTGTGTGTGTGTGTGTGTGTGTGTGTGTGTGTGTGTGTGTGTGTGTGTGTGTGTGTGTGTGTGTGCGTGCGTGTGTGCGTGCGTGCGTGTGTGTGTGTGGGGCGGAGGTGGGGGGGTGTCCGCGTGCCTGCGTGTGTATGTGTGTATGTGTATGTACGTACGTGCGTGCGTGCGTGCGTGCGTGCGTGCGTGCGTGCGTGCGTGCGTGCGTGCTCGCGTGCGTGCTCGCGTGCGGGCGTGCATGCGCGCTTGCGTGCGTGCGTACGTGCGTGTTGTATTAATATTTTAATGATTTTCCACGTGTTCTCCTCAAGGCAATGCAGCGACGATGCATGCTCCGTATTGTCTCCGCGATGTCAACTTGTGGAATGTTTTCCCATTCGCTTATCACAGCTCGTTCCAATTCTTGCAAGGACACGGGAGGAATTTCAAGAGCTCGTATTCTTGATTTGAGCATCGCCCAAACATTTTCTATGGGATTCAAATCCGGACTGTTTGCGGGCCACACGCTCCTCACAATTTCGCTTTCGGCCAAAAACGCGTTGACGATGCGCGAGCGATGACACGGGGCATTGTCATCGATGAAGATAAACCCCTCTCCAACTCGATTTGACTCGGGAATGACAATCGGTCTCAGTATTTTATTGATGTATCGCTCGCTATTGACTGTTTCATTTTTGAAAATTACGAGCTCCGTGCGAGATTGCAAAGAAATTCCCCCCCACACTGTTATGGAGCCACCCCCGAAAGCACGCGAACGGTTGATGTTTTTTTCTCGCATCCTTTCTCCTTTCTTTCTATAAACACGTTCCGATTTTGAATTGCTAAACAGCATTATTTTTGATTCGTCACTGAAGAGACATTTTGTCCATTGCTCTTGTGTCCACTGCATGTGTTCGTCTGCAAAATGTCGTCGGGCAGCGCGATGCCGAAACGAAAGGGTCGGTTTAATAATCGGGCGACGCGATCTCAATCCTCGTTCCCTGAGCCGTCGACCAATCGTGCTGGACGAAACGGGCCGAGGTATTTTACGCTTCAAAATTGTTGCAGTTACTCGAGGATTCTTGCGAGTTTCTTGGACGATCGCTCTGTCCTCTCTTTGTGTTGTTACACGTTGTCGTCCTCCACCGTGTCGATATGACGGGCTGCCCGTTTCGCGATATCGTTGCAATAAACGATGAATCGCTCCCTTACTCGCTCCGATCTCTTCAGCAATCGAACGGTGGCTTTGGCCCATTTCATGCATTGCGATCGCACGCCCCATCTCAATCTCGGACAATCGTACCATTTTTGGCAAACGCAAAATCAAGTCGAGACTCGCGATTGAAAATTCGTTTCACACGAAGCTTGCTCGCTGCTTGAAACGATAAAATACGTCGTGGAGACACGATTTGTTTTTTCGCGATCGTAAAAAAATATCTCAACAAATTTTGTTTTCTACGTCGTACAAACCCGATTTTTTTTTCTGTAGCGTTCATTTGTTAAGATTTTTTTTTTTACGATCGCGAAAAAACAAATCGTGTCTCCACGACGTATTTTATCGTTTCAAGCAGCGAGCAAGCTTCGTGTGAAACGAATTTTCAATCGCGAGTCTCGACTTGATTTTGCGTTTGCCAAAAATGGTACGATTGTCCGAGATTGAGATGGGGCGTGCGATCGCAATGCATGAAATGGGCCAAAGCCACCGTTCGATTGCTGAAGAGATCGGAGCGAGTAAGGGAGCGATTCATCGTTTATTGCAACGATATCGCGAAACGGGCAGCCCGTCATATCGACACGGTGGAGGACGACAACGTGTAACAACACAAAGAGAGGACAGAGCGATCGTCCAAGAAACTCGCAAGAATCCTCGAGTAACTGCAACAATTTTGAAGCGTAAAATACCTCGGCCCGTTTCGTCCAGCACGATTGGTCGACGGCTCAGGGAACGAGGATTGAGATCGCGTCGCCCGATTATTAAACCGACCCTTTCGTTTCGGCATCGCGCTGCCCGACGACATTTTGCAGACGAACACATGCAGTGGACACAAGAGCAATGGACAAAATGTCTCTTCAGTGACGAATCAAAAATAATGCTGTTTAGCAATTCAAAATCGGAACGTGTTTATAGAAAGAAAGGAGAAAGGATGCGAGAAAAAAACATCAACCGTTCGCGTGCTTTCGGGGGTGGCTCCATAACAGTGTGGGGGGGAATTTCTTTGCAATCTCGCACGGAGCTCGTAATTTTCAAAAATGAAACAGTCAATAGCGAGCGATACATCAATAAAATACTGAGACCGATTGTCATTCCCGAGTCAAATCGAGTTGGAGAGGGGTTTATCTTCATCGATGACAATGCCCCGTGTCATCGCTCGCGCATCGTCAACGCGTTTTTGGCCGAAAGCGAAATTGTGAGGAGCGTGTGGCCCGCAAACAGTCCGGATTTGAATCCCATAGAAAATGTTTGGGCGATGCTCAAATCAAGAATACGAGCTCTTGAAATTCCTCCCGTGTCCTTGCAAGAATTGGAACGAGCTGTGATAAGCGAATGGGAAAACATTCCACAAGTTGACATCGCGGAGACAATACGGAGCATGCATCGTCGCTGCATTGCCTTGAGGAGAACACGTGGAAAATCATTAAAATATTAATACAACACGCACGTACGCACGCACGCAAGCGCGCATGCACGCCCGCACGCGAGCACGCACGCGAGCACGCACGCACGCACGCACGCACGCACGCACGCACGCACGCACGCACGCACGTACGTACATACACATACACACATACACACGCAGGCACGCGGACACCCCCCCACCTCCGCCCCACACACACACACGCACGCACGCACACACGCACGCACACACACACACACACACACACACACACACACACACACACACACACACACACACACACACACACACACACACACACACACACACGACTTTCAAAGGTATTGCACCATGCGCCCGTCCATCCACCTCCACGTGGTGAAAGTCGGACAACGGTGAGTTTCTGCGAGTCAATCGACAGAACTCACCGGCTAAGTGATGGAGGGCTTAAAAATGGATGAGTTTTTCGATACAGGTTTGACAGGTTGCATCCGATGGAGAAATAGAAGACTTTTCATCTGCATCCCTTTTTCATAATGAGGAAAAAAAGTGCCAAGATACCAAACATTCAAAATTCAATAACTACCGCGTTTTACGGTATTCAGACTTTTCAAAAGCGTCCACTTTATCATTGCATAATGACTTTCATCATCTATAATTTGGCATTGCGATTTTCGCAATTATTAAGCGGTTATAGACAAATTGAATATTTAAAATTCAATAACTACTGTGTTTTACGGTACTCAGACTTTTCAAAAGCGTCGACTTTATCAGTGCACAATGATTTTCATCATCCTTGATTTGGCATTATGATTTTCGCAATTATTAAGGGGTTATGGAGAAAAGGAATATTAAAAAATCAATAACTACCGTGTTTTACGGTATTCAGACTTTTCAAAAACGTCGACTTCATCATTGCACAACGATTTCCATCATCCTTAATTTGACACTGCAATTTTCGCAATTATTAAGGGGTTATGGACAAAAGAAATATTGAAAAATCGATAACTACCGTGTTTATCGGTATTCAGAATTTTCAAAAGCGTCCACTTTATCATTGCACAATAAACTTCATTATTCTTAATTTGGCATTGCGATTTTCGCATTTAATAAGGGGTTATGGACAAATTAAATATTCAAAATTCAAAAACTACCGTGTTTATTGGGTTTAAGACTTTTCAGAAGCGTCTACTTTTTCAGTGTGCAATGATTTTCACCATCCATTTTTTTGCATTGCGATTGTTGCAATTATTAAGGGGTTATGGACAAATAAAATATTCAAAAATCAATTACTACCGTGTTTATCGGTATTCAGACTTTTTAGAAGCGTCCACTTTATCATTGTACAATGCTTTTCATCATCATTAATTCAACATTGCAATTTTCGCAATAATTGAGGGGTTATGGAGGAAAAAAATTTTAAAAATTCAATAACTACCGCATTTTACGGTATTCAGACTGTTTAAAGACGTCCACATTACTATTGCACAATGATTTTTATCATCCTTTATTCGGCACTGCGATTTTCGCAATTATTAAGGGGTTATGGTGAAAAGAAATATTAAGAATTTAATAACTACCGCGTTTTACGGTATTCAGACTTTTCAAAAGCGTCCACTTTATCATTGCACGATGATTTTCATCATCCTCAATTTGGAATTGCGATTTTCGCAATTATTAAGGCGTTATCGACAAAATTAATATTGAAAAATCAATTACTACCGTGTTTATCGGGATTCGAACATTTTAAAAGCGTCTATTTCATCACTGTACAATTATTTTTGTCAATCTCATTTTTGCATTGTGATTTTTGCAATTATTAAGGGTTTATCGGCGAAATAAATAGCCAAAAATGAATAACTACCATGTTTAACGGGATTCAGACATTTCAAGAGCGTCCACATTATAATTATACAGTTATTTTCATCATCAATATGTTTGAAAATGTCTGAATACCGTGAAACACGGTAGTTATCGATTTTTCAATGTTTCTTTTGTCCATAACCCCTTAATAATTGCGAAAATCGCCGTGCCAAATTAAGAACGATGAAAATCATTGTGCAATGGTAAAGTGGACGCTTTTAAAAAGTCTGAATACCGCAAAACACAATCGTTATTGATTTTTCAATATTTCTTTTGTCGATACTCCCTTAAGAATTGCGAAAATCGCAGTGCCAAATTAAGGATGATGAAAAGAAGTGTGCAATGGTAATGTGGACGCTTCTGAAAAGTCTGAATACCGTAAAACACGCTCGTTATTAATTTTTCAATATTTGTTTTGTCCATAACCCCTTAATAATTGCGAAAATCGCAGTGCCAAATTGAGGATGATTAAAATCATTGTGCACTGATAATGTCGACGCTTTTGAAAAGTCTGAATCTCGATAAACACGGTCGTTATTCATTTTTCAATATTTCTTTTCTCCATAACCCCTTAATAATTGCAAAAATTGCAGTGTCAAATTGAGGATGATGTAAAGCATTGTGCAATGGTAATGAGGACGCTTTTGATCAGTCTGAATACCCTAAAATGCGGTAGTTATTGAATTTTTAATATTTCTTTTGTGTATAACCCCTTAATAGATGCGAAAGTCACAGTGCTAAATTGAGGATAATAAAAAGTATTGTGCGATAGTAATGGAGACGCTTCTGAAAAGTCTGAATACCGTAAAACACGCCCGTTATTAATTTTTCAATATTCGTTTTGTCGACAACCCCTTAATAATTGCGAAAATCGCAGTGCTAAATTAAGGACGATGAAAATCATTGTGCAATGGTAAAGTGAACGCTTTTGAAAAGTCTGAATACCGTAAAATGCGGTAGTTATTGAATTTTCAATAGTTTTTTTCTCCATAACCCCTTAATAATTGCGAAAATCGCAATGCCAAATTGAGGTTGATGAAAAGCATTGTACAATGATAAAGTGGACCTTTTTGAAAAGTCTGAATACCGATAAACTCGGTCGTTATTGATTTTTCAATATTTCTTTTGTCTATAACCCCTTAATAATTGCGAAAATCGCAACGTCAAATTAAGAATGATCAAATTCATTGTGCAATGATAAAGTGGACGTTTTTTAAAAGTCTGAATATCGATAAACACGGTAGTTATTGATTTTTCAATATTTCTTTTCTCCATAACCCCTCAATAATTGCGAAAATCGCAGTGCCAAATTAAGAACGATGAAAATCATTGTGCAATGGTAAAGTGGACGCTTTTGAAAAGTCTGAATACCGCAAAACACAATCGTTATTGATTTTTCAATATTTCTTTTGTCGATAACCCCTTAAGAATTGCGGAAATCGCAGTGCCAAATTAAGGATGATGAAAAGAATTGTGCAATGGTAATGTGGACGCTTCTGAAAAGTCTGAATACCGTAAAACACGCTCGTTATTGATTTTTCAATATTTGTTTTGTCCATAACCCCTTAATAATTGCGAAAATCGCAGTGTCAAATTAAGGATGAAGAAGTGCATTGTGCAATGGGAATGTGGACGCTTTTGAACAGTCTGATTACCGTAAAATGCGGTAGTTATCGAATTTTTAATATTAATTTTCTCCCTAAACCATTAATAATTGCGAAAATCGCAGTGCCAAATTGAGGATGATGGAGAGCATTGCGCAATGGTAATGTGGACGCTTCTGAAAAGTCTGAATACCGTAAAACACGCTCGTTATTGATTTTTTAATATTTCTTTTCTCCATAACCCCTTAATAATTGCGAAAATTGCAGTGCCAAATTAAGGATGATGAAAAGCATTGTGCAATTGTAATGTGGACGCTTTTAAAAAGTCTGAGTACCGTAAAATGTAGTAGTTATTGAATTTTTAAGATTTTTTTTTCTCCATAACCCCTTAATAATTGCGAAAATCGCAATGCGAAATTGAGGTTGATGAAAAGCATTGTACAACGATAAAGTGGACCCTTTTGAAAAGTCTGAATACCGATAAACTCGGTCGTTATTGATTTTTCAGTATTTCTTTTGTCGATAACCCCTTAATAATTACAAAAATCGCAACGCTAAATTAAGGATGCTGAAAAGCATTGTGCAATGATAATGTGGACGCTTTTAAAAAGTCTAAATACTATAAATTGCGGTAGTTATTGGATTTTAAATTTTTTTTTTTTTTCATAACCCCTTAATAATTGCGAAAATCGCAGTGCCAAATTGAGGATGATGAAAAGTATTGTGCAATAGTAATGGGGACGCTTCTGAAAAGTCTGAAAACCGTAAAACACGCTCGTTATTAATTTTCCAATATTTGTTTTGTTGATAACCCCTTAATAATTGCAAAAATCGCAGTGCCAGATTGAGGATGATGAAAATCATTGTGCAATGGTAATGAGGATGCTTTTGATCAGTCTGAATACCCTAAAATGCGGTAGTTATTGAATTTTTAATATTTCTTTTATATTTAACCCCTTAATAGATGCGAAAGTCGCAGTGCTAAATTAAGGATGATAAAAAGTATTGTGCAATAGTAATGGAGACGCTTCTGAAAAGTCTGAATACCGTAAAACACGCCCGTTATTAATTTTTCAAAATTCGTTTTGTCGACAACCCCTTAATAATTGCGAAAATCGCAGTGTCAAATGAAGGATGATGAAAAGCATTGTGCAATTGTAATGTGGACGCTTTTGAACAGTATGAATACCGTAAAGTGCGGTAGTTATTGAACTTTTAATATTTTTTTTCTCCGTAACCCCTTAATAATTGCGAAAATCGCAGTGCCAAATTAAGGACGATGAAAATCATTGTGCAATGGTAAAGTGAACGCTTTTGAAAAGTCTGAATACCGTAAAATGCGGTAGTTATTGAATTTTCAATCATTTTTTTCTCCATAACCCCTTAATAATGGCGAAAATCGCAATGCCAAATTGAGGTTGATGAAAAGCATTGTACAATGATAAAGTGGACCTTTTTGAAAAGTCTGATTACCGATAAACTCGGTCGTTATTGATTTTTCAATATTTGTTTTGTCGATAACCTCTTAATAATTGCTCAAATCGCAGTGCCAGATTGGGGATGATGAAAATCATTGTGCAATGGTAATGTGGACGCTTCTGAAAAGTCTGAATACCGTGAAATGCGGTAGTTATTGAATTTTTAATGTTTCTTTTCTCCATAACCCCTTAATAATTGCGAAAATCGCCGTGCCAAATTAAGAACGATGAAAATCATTGTGCAATGGTAAAGTGGACGCTTTTAAAAAGTCTGAATACCGCAAAACACAATCGTTATTGATTTTTCAATATTTCTTTTGTCGATAACCCCTTAAGAATCGCGAAAATCGCAGTGTCAAATTAAGGATGATGAAAAGAATTGTGCAATGGTAATGTGGACGCTTCTGAAAAGTCTGAATCCGTAAAACACGCTCGTTATTGATTTTTCAATATTTGTTTTGTCCATAACCCCTCAATAATTGCGAAAATCGCAGTGCCAAATTGAGGATGATGAAAATCATTGTGCACTGATAATGTCGACGCTTTTGAAAAGTCTGAATCTCGATAAACACGGTCGTTATCATTTTTCAATATTTCTTTTTTCCATAACCCCTTAATAATTGCGAAAATCCCAATGTCAAATTAAAGATGCTGAAAATTATTGTGCAATGGTAAAGTGGACGCTTTGGAAAAGTATGAATACCGATCAACACGGTCGTTATTCTTTTTTCAATATTTCTTTTGTCGATAACCCCTTAAGAATTGCGAAAATCCCAATGCCAAATTGAGGATGATGAAAATTTTTGTGCAATGATAATGTCGGGGCTTTTGAAAAGTCAGAATACCGTAAAACACGGTCGTTATTGATTTTTGGCAATATTTCTCTTGTCGATAACCCCTTAATTAATGCGAGTATCGCAATGTCAAATTATGGACGATGAAAAGACGATGGTAAAGTGGACGCTTTTGAAAAGTCTGAATACCGCAAAACACGGTCGTTATTGATTTCTCAATATTTCTTTTCTCCATAACCCCTTAAGAATTGCGAAAATCGCAGTGCCAAATTAAGGATGATGAAAATCATTGTGCAATGGTAATGTCGACGCTTTTGAACAGTGTTAATACGGTAAAATTCAGTCGTTATTCGATTTTCAATATTTCTCTTCTCCATAACCCCTTAATAATTGCGAAATACGCAGTGCCAAACAAACGGTCTCGAAAAAAATCTTAAAATGATACAAATATTTTTTTTCCAATATTAGTCTTTCGTAAATCGGTCCATCTTGCCCCAGCAGTGACAAGACGTTTAGTCACCCGGCGAGTGCAAAAACAATTGAGCATCTCCCTGCGACTCCGGGCTCGATCTTTTTCGATTTCGGGATTTCCATGCCATTCTTCCGTGCCTTCCCGTTGGTGACACAGGTCGATTCGGGTATTGCACGACCACACGATTTGTTCGTTGAATCTTCCCCTCAACAATGCACCAATTCACATTTTCGAGATTAGACTTTTTATTTGCGGAAAATGCAAATAACCGACACGGTGTATTCGGGACAACCCTGGATCTCATCCCCGAGGAGTGTTCTTACAACACGACCTATACCGGGTTGTCGGCTATGACGAAACACGACTCCCCGATAAATTTCAGGTCAATCGATCAAGAAACTTGCAAGTTATCGTCGAAAAACCGTTTCAACTTCCTGGGGCAATATCATCCACTGGAGTTAACCGATTAACATTTTTTTTTTTTAAATTTTGACTGTCATGAGCTGCTCTTTCGAATGGTTCCAGTTAAAAAGCCATTAAAGACCGGCGTATACCCTTTTTCGGGGTGTCCGCGAATCTGCGATTTGCACGTCTTGACTCCATCGCCTCGCACTCGGCCAATTCAGAACCAATTGCATTCCACCTAGTCTCATTCGGAAGATAATGAAATTTACTCCAACTTCCTTTTTTGAATTTTCAAAATCGGTCGAATTTTCGCCAAAATCGAGGAAAAACACTCTGCCCCACTTCAAATGACGATGACTGTATATCCGAATGACAGTGGCATACGGGTGAATATTTCACTGTCGGTAAGAAACATTCGTCCTCGCGAAAGCCATCGATTAAGGATGCATGAGTAGTAAATCTTGTTACAAAGTGATCAAACGATTCGAATAATTACAATCAATCAGATATCTTTCAACAACATCGTGCTGAAAGCAGCGCTCATTGATCCTGGAGGAATTCTTGGTGGGTAAAAAAATCCCAGCGGTACAGTTTTTTGAGTTTGGGCCAGACCAATTAATTCGCATCGTACATGCGTGGGAACTTTCTCAATAAATCTCAAAGCATGCTCACTGGTCAAGAATTAGGTCGATCACGAATATCAAAGGATTCCTATTGTCTTCCATTGAAGTCCAATTGGACGAAACGCATTGTCCGCACAATAGGATCCAACTACTATATCACAGTGGTGCATTATCGCAGCGTATCTCTCGATCAAATCGAAGGTGATAGGAAACGCAGGATGGGAGACCAAAACATCGGTTAATTATTGGAACTTTGTCCCCACGTGGTTTTCCGGGCTAGGGGATTGTCGAAAGGACAGACTCGGAGGTGAGTCCAGTCGCAATCTGTGCGGGAATGTATCGCACACGAGGGAATGTGGAATTTGCGGCGCTTATCGAGAACGAGAGAGAGAGAAATAGATAGATAGATAGATAGATAGATAGATAGATAGATAGATAGACAGAGAGCAAGACTGGTCCTGCGAGTTGTATATCTGTGTTCAACGAAAAGCCTACAATGGCAGAGCACGAACGGACTTCTCTCCGTTGTACCTACGAAAGCCTGATGACCTCTCGACTTTCGGACGAGTTGAACCACCCTTGTGCAATCTGATTACACGTTTATACTCTTCGCAACCCTTCCTACACGATAATGCTGAGTCCTTTTGGTCCATATCGATGAACGCCCCCGCAACGGTGTCCGTGGACTTGCGGTGGGAAAAGCGATTGGAGAGCTCGACAAACGTGAATACAGAGTCAATGCTACGAGAACTCGGTGGGAATGCATGTGGAAGCTGTTCGGCGCGGGTCTGCAGCGTGTAATGTGTCATGTGCACGAGCCAGCAACGAAAACGTAATCTATATAGCAAACGTCGAATCTGCACTTGACAGGGCACACGTGGTGGTTTTCCGACAGTAGATATATATGTATGGGGCATTCCACGCCAAATCGACCACTTTAGAACCCGACCCTTTTCGATTTGGCTGAAACTTTTTTATCTTTTTTCACCCTATCAAAAACATTTTTCCGAACTTTTTCAAATTTTTACACCCACCCGATAAAAAGTTATAAATCTTTCAAAAAAATTGGCTTTTTATTTTTCAAATAGCTATAACTTTTTCAAAATGCGACGTATCGGGACGTTTTTTTTCTTCAAAATATTTGTTTTTTAATGTACTTTTTGAAAAAAAATACAAAAAAAATTCAAAAAACCCATCTTCATCGGTTTTTTTTAGATTTTCGGAAAAAAACGAAAATTTCTCGATGATTACCATTTTCGATTTTTTTTTCTTTTTATTATATCAAACTTTCAGATTTTCTGCAAATCGTCAAATTTTTGCAGAGTGGTGTTTTTTCGATTTCTATTTTTTTTTCCAATTGAAACAAAAAACTTTCTTTCAACTAGCCTTATTTCTCGGAACACCATTCTGCAAATTTTTTAGGGTGTTCAGAGGACTTCGAAACTTGAAAAAAAAAATAAAAACAAAAATTGAAAATGGTAATTATCGAGAAATTTTCGATTTTTTCCAAAAATCTAAAAAAAAAAAACGATGAAGATGCGTTTCAATAATTTCTTTGTATTTTTTTCGAAAACAATATTCAAAAACAGTTTTCGAAAAAAAATATTAAAAAATTATTGAAACCCATCTTCATCGTTTTTTGTTAGATTTTTGGAAAAAATCGAAAATTTCTCGATGATTACCATTTTAGATTTTTTTTCTTCTTTTTATTATATCAAACTTTGACATTTTCTGCAAATCCTCAAATTTTGTCAGAGTGGTGATTTTTTTATTTCTATTTTTTTTTCCATTTGAAAAAAAAAATTTCAACTAGCCTTATTTCTGATAACACCATTCTGCAAATTTTTGAGGGTGTTCAGAGGACTTCCAAACATGAAAAAAATAAATAAAAACAAAAATTGAAAGTGGTAATCTTCGAGAAATTTGCAATTTTTTTTTTTTTTTTCAAGTTTGGAAGTCCTCTGAACAACCTTAAAAATTTGCAGAATTGTGTTATGAGAAATAAGGCTAGTTGAAAGAAAGTTTTTTTTTCAATTGGAAAAAAAATAGAAATCGAAAAAACACCACTCTGAAAAAATTCGAGGATTTGCAGAAAATGTCAAAGTTTGATATAATAAAAATAAAAAAAATAAAAAATGGTAATCATCGAGAAATTTTCGATTTTTTCCGAAAATCTGAAAGAAAAATGATGAAGATGGGTTTTTATAATTTCTTTGTATTTTTTTTCAAAAAGTACATTAAAAAATAAACATTTTGAAAAAAAAATCGTCCTTATACGTCAAATTTTGAAAAAGTCATAGCTATTTGAAAAATGAAAAGCATATTTTTTTGAAAGATTTATAACTTTTTATCGGCTGGGTGTAAAAATTTGAAAAAATTCTGAAAAATGTTTTCGATAGGGTAAAAATAAATAAAAAAAAGTTTCAGCCAAATCGAAAAGGGTCGAGTTCTAAAGTGGTCGATTTGGCGTGGAATGCCCCGTATATAGTTGCTCGTGTACAACTGGGTACCGAACCGCACATCACCAGAAGCGTGCGACTCGGTACTTAGTGGCAGAAAGCTTAGGTGGGTGTGTGGAACAAGGCCCGCGACCGATTGAACGCTGAAACACGCCATGTCGAGGTTATAGAACCTATACCTGGTAATATGTACTCTCCTCGTTGCTATCGCACACTAATCAGTCTCGTTAATGTACGTTCTTGTGTGTCCGTGTGCATGTGTGTTACAAGAAACGTTCGATAAATGACATCGACGGCGACTACGATACGGTAGGGAGATAGTCAACGAGATAGGTCAACGACAATAGTACAAAGTCGATGTACCGTTGTCATTGCACGTAATGTGTGGCAACAGAAACGACTCGATCTCGTGATCAATATTTTAAAACCATCGCCAGTGCAAACCGGTACGACATATTGATTCTCGTGCTTATGTCTCATTCATGAAAATTGACGATCGTTGGAGTACATCTAGGGTATTATTTTACTGGGGCTCTATCAGTCATTGGCTAATTTGTATCCACCGTACGACGAAGATGAAATGTGGTTGCTACATGGAAAAGAGGAATTCTTTACCATGTTTATAGTAGTTTAGGGAACCCCGACGTTTGGTACCAACCTTAACTAAGAATATGATAACTCCAACTATAAAAATTATTACTTCAACCAATTGATTATCCGGTAACCACTTTCCAGTTGTCGTTGTCTCTTCGTAGCTGTTACCGTATTTTTTAGTTCGACTTATCTCTAAACTTGGGGATTTCTGGTATTGTTTATGCTATCATAGTGTGGTTAACCTCAATTCCTTTCAGTGTACGCGAGGAATTGATTATAGGTTCGCGGTATCAATTCCGCTATCGGCAATTGAAATTTGGGAAGACCAAATTTTGAGGCAAAATGTGTCGTGAATGGGCTATGGCTGACGGCTCACCGCGAAGGATGCTATTTTATAAGTTATGAAAAGTATGACACTGCCGAGAGTCAGATGATATTTTACACGCACCGCAGGGGATCAGGAAGCGGTACGCTTACGCATAAAACAAAAGAATGAAGGATAAAAAAGGAAACGATGAGAGATCGCAAAATTGCTAGAGTGAGGCAAACCCCGTCGAGGCTTTTGACTCTATGCCAAGAGTCAAGCTAACCTCGCTCCTGGCACTGCTCTCATACCCGCTGGTGGAGGAGTCACGCACTCGCGGATTAGCGGGTCTCTGGCGTATCGGTGGTAGTAGTAGCAGCAGAAGCAGCAGAGAGAACTAGTCGGCGCAACGTTATATGGACTGCTACCAGTCGGGAAGAGCCGGAGCCACGTCGGGATTTATGATTGAAGTTCCGCTCGGTCGCGAAAAATGAAAAGTCGAGCAAAAAACAATGGAGCTACGAGATTGAGGGAGAAAACGAGAACAGAGAACGAGATAGATATAGAGAGAGAAAGAGCGAGTCGAGAAAAAAAAACCAGACGGAAGAAGAGGAGAGTTCGAATCGGCGCATAGAGTGCATGGGTTTCCTCGTACTACTACTTCCATCCTGTTGTATATAGTCATACGATTTTTGTGCTCTGCTATACAGTGGCGTGCACTGTCGGCGGGTTGCTCGTAAAATTTGGCAAGTTCGCCGGTTTTGCTTGTCAGTCTTCGGATTCTCAGTTTCATCCATGTTTTTTTGCCCATTTTTTTTTTTGGTGCAAAGACCAGTTTGTAACTTTCCATTTTTCAATCCCATCACGAACAGAAAAAGCCATTTCGAATAAGGATTTTATTCGCAAATTCTCGCGATTTTTCATCTTCCGATTGCGTTTCTGTGGGTAGAGAGTGAGTATATATGGAGCAGAGTTGGGCAAAGTACTTGAAAGTACTTCAAGTATCAAGTACTAAGTACCGTAGGTACTTGAAGTATCAAGTACCGGTGATACTGAAGTACAAGTACTTGAAAAAATCAGGTACCAGTAAGTATCAAGTACTTTTCAAGTTTTCGCGTACGTCTCGTAAATTCTGGTACTTAGGTTATTACATGTAAAATCGACCAAGAGTTAGAATCGACCACTTTCAATTTCGTTGAAATTTAGTCAGAAGTTTTGTTTTATCATAAAACCAAGTTCTACCAAGGAAAAAGAATTGAATTATTTTTTCGTAAGTTATGCAAAATTCAAAATTTAACCATTTTTTCTAAATATCTTGAAAATTATGATAGTTATGAAAAATCGTTTGTTTCATTTTGAAGAGACTTGGGGCTACGAAAACAAAAATATTCCGACAAATTTTTTTGAAGAATTGTGAATTTGGAGAATTTTGAGTTTTTTTAAATCGTGAAAATCCACAATTAACATCAAATTTTTTGTTCAGTTTTTTTAATTTAATAAGTACCTTGTAATGATTTGAAAAGATCCTGAAATTTTCAGAACGGTGTTTTTCTTTGTTTCAAAAATAGGAATTTTTTTAAGTTGAGCAATCATGTAATTCTGTTATTTTGAGCAGTCAAAATTACATGAATGAATGAACTTAGAGGTAAAAAAAAGTATTACCAAAATTCAAAAATTCATATTTTTGAAACGAAAAAAAAAACACATTTTTGAAAATTACAGGATCTTTTAATATCAGTACAAGGTGTTAAATAAAAAAAAAAAAACCAAAAATTTAATGTTGATCGTGGATTTTCACGATTTTGAAAAATTCAAAATTCTCCAAATTCATCATTTTTCAAAAATTTGTTTCGGATTGTTTTTTTTCGTAGCCCCAAGTATACTCTTTGAGACGAAACCAGAACGATTTTTTCGTAACTATAATAGTTTTCAAAATATTTAAAAAATAAACTTGAAAAATGATGAAATTTTGAACTTTGGAAAAAAAATTTTAATTTTTTTCCTTTGTTAGAACTTTGTTTTATGATAAAAGAAAACTTCTAACCAAATTTGAGCGAAATTGAAAGGGGTCGATTCCAAATATTGGTCGATTGGACATAGAATGACCCGTATTAAAAGGCTTTGCACATGCAACCATCAGCAAGACACATTCAAAAGTACTTGATACTTGTACTTGAAAAAAGTACTTCAAGTACAGAAAAGTACTTGAAAATTTCAAGTACAGGAACTACTTGAAAAATTAAAGTACAATACTTGAAGTTCTTTTCAAGTACTTTGTACTTGCAAGTACTGTACTTCAAGTACCTGCAAGTACCGAGTACTTTCAAGTACTGCCCAGCTCTGATATGGAGTATACTCGTTTTGATGAGTTAGAATGTAGAGTTTAAAGTCGAACTTTTGGCTCCTTTTGGAGGTTCTCTGTAAAATTATCCTTGGACAATACTTTTTTTTTCTCTTTTTCTTGAGTCTTTCAGAATGGCTTTGATAGGTTTAGAAATAGATTTCAGCAGTGCAAATACCAAAAAGGTCCACTTACGTCGTATTTCCCGAAATGCGAATACTAAAGGGCGAATTGGGAGCGGAGGTCGCAAAGTTTCGCACTGTCTGACGTCAAGTGGTCCTAGAAAAAGTCTTTATAGGCTTCGCAAGGTCCTTTCTTCCCTTTGGTCCTCCTTTTACCCTCACCATTTCCCGCTCCGACCTTCTATTAGTCGCAAGGGCTCCTTGAATCGACCTGTGGACATTGCGCTCGACCCTTGGCGCACAAAAGCATCATCTCGAGACACTCGATTCCTCTTGCCAAAAGCTCAAAGAGCATCTAACACACGAGCCACATGGAGGAGTCGGTTCTACACTGCGACCTCGATAATCGGTACCTCGATCGTTGCAATTGCAGCGTAGTGGGAGAAGCGCCAAGCCAATCGGGTCAGGCCGCTGTCAGTCACCAGCGGCGCAGAGACGGTTCTGTGCAATGTGCGCAACCCCACTTCTTGCAAGAGCCGGTCCCGACGGATTCCGATTATCGAGGTCGCAGTGTATAACCAAAATGCAAAAACATAAAGTTTACAACAAAATTCGTAAATTTATTCTGCAGATTGAAAACATAACTATGGCCCCAGCGGAAATTTGGTTCGGGTAGCCTTATAAGGGATCAGGCTTTAATCAGGCGTCGGTAAAGATAGCCTGATCCGGATAGCTTGATCACGCCCGGATCCAAACGGGATCATATTTTAGTAGGCTTTGATCAGGCATCGGTAAGGGTAGCTTGATCCGGATAGCTTGATCACGCTCGGATCCAAACGGGATCATATATTAGTAGATCCAGCTACCCTTCGATGTCAGGGACGTATCAGGTGCTGATAAGGTTTATCAGGCAAATTTATACGAGAAATTTGTTATTGTAAATGTCGCTAGCCTGATATTTCCTTGATCCAAAATGGAGCAGGAGTCAGTATACACGGCGGTGAAAAAATAATATAAATATACAATTATAAAGCTGTACATATTTTTTTTTCTCATATTACATTTTCTTATATTTATAATTTAGAACAAGACTATTCTAAATTATATAAGAAAATGTAAGAAACTGTATTGTATACCTTTTATACTTATGAATAGACCAAAGAATTAAATACTCTATTGATGCGTGAAATCGTTGATTTTTATAAATTATTAAACTATTAGGCTATAAAAGCTGTACCTGCACACATTTTGATGCAATAATAATAATAAACAGAAATAATGATAACTTAATATGCATTTTAATATTATTAATATATTATTCTAGATCAAATAAATGTGATCAGGCTAGGACTCGTGTGGGCGATCAGAACTGGATAAGGCGTCTGATCAGGCTAGGATCAGAATCGTGATCGCGGCCGGAACGGAAGTAGCGTGACGATCCTGATCTTTTCTCGATCCGTATCCTGATCCAGGCCGGATGTCATTTTAAGGCTAGCCTGATGTAGCCCTGATCCTAGCCGGAATCAAATTTCCGCTCGGGGGATTCTTTTACAGGAAAGAAGTCGAGCTTCCACGATGAAGGTATGAGCTCAGATTCACTGCTATATTATTGGAAATTAGTATCGACCGGAAAATCTATTAGTAAATTGGCATACCGTGACCCGGTTAACGACCCTCTGTGGCGAACCAGTGAAATCTACCAGAGGTCGAACCACAGGAACTACCGACAAAGCTCTAGTCGAATGTGCTATACCACTCTCATTCACGTTCAATGAATTATCCAACCGGAAGTTCATATAATTTCATTCCGGAAAATACCCCGGAGTTTCTCTGGTTTGGCTATTTTCGAGCAAGTCAATTGGAATGTTTCCTCGGTTCGATATCAATTATTATTCCTAACGTATCTCTTGGTTCCAATTCGAATGGAAGCGATAACCGCAGAAACATGTTTCATTCATTAAATACACTAGTCCCCAAAATTGAAAAAAGCAGTGTAGACTTTATCGAATAATTTAACAATTTTAAGCAATTTTTGCGGGCAAGCCCTTTAGATCGATTTCTTACTATGTTCAATTTTTTTGTAGCTACAATTATTTCTTTGACAGAATAAATACAACGGTATTCTAAAAGTCTACTGGAACCGTATTCATTTTAAAAAAGCATGTCCCAATTAAGGACTTCAAAAAAATCGAATTATCAACTTTTTTTTAAACCGTTTGAATACATGGCAATTAATTTTTATTACCGTTAACGTTAACGTTAGCGTTAAGGTCTTAAGTGATTCAAAATTGACTGCAATCATGAGATTGATATTAATTTCTGTGCATGCCCAAAATGAGGAACGAGATCATGACAGTGGTGCTATAAGATGCATATAAAAATCAAGAAATTGACGATCTTATCTTAAACAGACTCATCTTAAAAAGTGCATTTACACTGGAATGTCTGTCTGTCGTTGAAAATCTGCATATCGATGCCAAACTATTTTACATATGCACATATCGAGCCTGATGTATACAAACGTCGAATGCTTTGAAATTGAGTAAAATCTACGAGGTTGCACTCGCGCTGTTTGTAGGGACGTTTATGATCACGCATAAATATAGCCTATATTCATAGTATTAGGTCGAGTGGGACGCGGGAAACGCGCGAAAACGATTACACTGTGAAACCCCATCGGGCACACTGAATCCTGTATATGGGGCTGTCCACGTCAATTCACCTAGCCTCCAGACCACAAATTTTTTGATTTGCTTCGTTATTTTGTATGTTGTTATCCTTGCTCTGAAACATTTTTCTGAATTTTTGCAGATTTTTTGGAACAACCGTTTTTGAGTTATGATTTTTTTTTAACCGAAAAAAGGACCATTTTTAAAAATCTGAAAAAATTCACAAACATTGTATGATCAACGTAGAACAGACTCCTGCTCGCGAAAATGTTGTGCAAATTTTTTTTATATTTTTTTAACCTAATCAAAACCTTTTTGTGCATAATAATTTATTTAAAAAATCCACTGAGAACAGAGACGTCGTTTGGGAGACAGAAAATAATGTGGAACATAATCTTCAGATGAACCTTCATAATTTTATTTTGTTTATGGCTTACGCACATTTTTTTTCTTAAAAAAGTTGTGTGTTGTGTGCTCTATTGCACTCGAGTATTCTTTTGTAAAAATGACTCCATCGCGTTGAGGAATAAAACAATATAGTTGTTGGGTTTACGGAATCCTTTTGTCTAATTCAAATCGTTCACGCAGCTGATAAGCTGCGTGAAAGGTGAAAAAAGTATTTAAAAAATTTGCGAGATAAGGTGAAAAAAATATTTAAAAAATTTGCACCACATTTTCGCGAGCAGAAGACTGTTCTACGTTGATCATACAATTTTTGTGAATTTTTTCAGATTTTCAGAAAAAAAAACATAACTCAGAAACGGCTGTTCCAAAAAATCTGCAAAAATTCAGAAAAATGTTTCAGAGCAAGGGTAACAACATAAAAAATTACGAAGCAAATCAAAAATTTTGTGGTCTGGAGGCTAGGTGAATTGACGTGGACAGCCCCATATATATATGTATATAAACACCTCGTATGTAAATTTGTGTTAATTTAATTCCGAGACCGATGCGTTTGTACGTTTGCACCGAGGCTACATTGGTTCTAAAATATACATTTCCGACATTACTGTATTTGCCTGTGCCATATATAAATACAGGCATTTGCGGAAAATATACACTGAAGTCCAAAAGTTTGGAAACACTCGCCCCGTACAAAAAGTTTCACTGCTCTATTAAGGATGTTGAGTCCCAAATCGCAAATGATGAGAAAATTCTGAAAATTTGGTATGTTTTTGAATGAATTATTTAAGAGGTCGTGTAAAAATTTCACGACGCTTAGGAAGCTCGTTATCGAACGATTAACATTAACAAATTAAATTAAATTAAATGTAGTCTTATGGAAACTGATATAACTTTGCGATAAGTTTTTTTTTTGACCTCTCAATTTTTTAATATCTATATTATATTGAAAGCAACGGAAACAAAACGAAGTTCATTGATAAATATTTTTTTTTATTTGTTCAAAAAATTGTTCTTAACAAAATGTTAATATTTTAATAACGAGCTTCCTAATTGTCCTAATTTTACACGACCTCTTGAATACTTCATACAAAAACATACCAAATTTTCAGGATTTTCTCATCATTTTTCATTTTAACCCTTAAGGAGGTTGAAGTAATGATGATGGAATTCTGAAAATTTAATATGTTTGCACATGAAGTATTCAGGAGGTCGTGTAAAAATTTCACGACGATTGAGAAGTTATTTATTGAACAATTAACATTAAAAGATTTCATAGGGACTCAACATCCTTAATGAAGATATTTCAATTCAACAAGCAGCGTTTCAAAGGGGAGATGTCCGCTTCATTTCGGTTTTTCCACCAAAAATTTTCGATTTTTCTTGAACCCGGTACTCCTTTTGAAATAGGGTCGTTTTTTGATTTTTTTTGGCGTTGGAATTTTGGTGCACGTTCCATGAAATTTCTTAAAATCATTTTTCGTGCGAAAAACTTGAAGAGGGGAGTATAAGCTTCAATTTCGTTATTTAAAAAGTTTCGTACCATTTTTTTTCGCAAAAATATTCAATTTTCGTAAAAAAACGATCATATTTATAAAATGTGCCGTAACTCTAAAACTACTAGGTTTTCGTGAAATAACTAAGATGGTAAAAAGTTGCATACAATCATTTTGGATTCAATTAAATTTTTTAAAAATTTTTTTCGCAATTTTTTTTTCTTCCAGCCAACGAGATATTTTTTAATCTTAATTAATCGGGTCTTTTACCTCATCTACACGGCTTTTTCATCGAAAAACGCGTGTAGATGGATTAAGAGACCCGATTGTTTGAGATAAAAAAATATCTTCTGGGCAGACAAAATTTCCGAAAAAAAATTTCGAGAAAAAATTGCATAGAATCCAGAATAATTACACGCAACTTTTAACCCTCTTAGTGATTTCACTTAGTCATTTCATAGTTTGATAATTACGCTACATTTTATGAATATAGTCGTTTTTTGCGAAAAATTGAATATGAGTTGCGAAAAAAAATCGTACGGAATTTTTTAAAAAACGAAATTGAAGCTTACATTCCCCCCCATAAGTTTGTCATGCGAAAAACTGTTTAAAAAAATGTTCATAGGACGTGCGCTAAAATTTCAACGCAAGAAAAAACCGATAAATGACCATATTTCAAAGGGCGTACCAGGTTAAAAAAAAATGAAAATTTTTTTTGGAAAAAGCGAAATAAAGCTGAATATGTCTCTTTCGAAACGCCGCTTGTTAAATTAAAATATCTCCATTTTTAAAAGAGCAGTGAAACTTTTTGTTGTGGCGCAGAATCGAGTGTTTCCAAACTTTTGGACGATGGTATAAATTAGGGTGGGTCAAATAAAATGACTCATTTTTTTTCCTCGATATAATGAAAAATGTATTGTTTGGCATCTCAAAAAAACCTCTGCAAGTATTAGCCCTTCATATTTAAATTCAGAGGTCCCTCATCCCAAATTTTTATTTCCCATTTAAATAACATAGGACATTTTTTTTTACTTTGGAATTTTATTAGACTCTAACCATCGACATTAAGAGAGTTTTGTTTAGCACTTTTTTGGAAAACATTTGATGCTCTACAAAAAAGCTCTCCTGTGTCTAACCGATAAAATCAACCGTTCAAAAAATAATCGGTGATAATTCGTACTAATTATCACAGATTATTTTTTGAATGTTTAGTTTCATCGAACACAAGAGAGCTTTTTTGCAGAGCATCAAATATTCTACAAAAATGGCTAATACTTCCAGAGGGTTTTTTTGAGATGCCAAACAATACATTTTTCGTTATAGCGATGAAAACAAAAAATAAGCTATTTTATTTGACCCACCCTAGTGTATATACGTATTCTTCTGTTGGGTTGCACGGTAGCAAGAGGCTACCGGTTTTTCTCGTGCTCGCTTTCACGATTGCACACTTCGGTGTATCTTTAACTCGGCTGTATATACTTGGGTGCTTGATTTTTCGCGAATATATCGAATCGCTTCCACAGTCGCTCCGTTAAATTTAACGACCATTGTAAACTCGATAAGTAGAATGAAGAGCCTTCATGCTCGCGTTTCCCTGCGCTCATACAGGCGTCTTATATCGCCGGGAAAGAAGTAAAAAAAAAAAGAGAGAAAATCGCAACTAACATCGGAAATACAGCGCGGGCGAGTCTTTTCTCGTTTCTTCGCTGTTTGTACAGCGCCAGACTCGTCGCAACATCATAAACATGAGGGAAGAAACGAGCAGAAGCGTTACTGGGTTCGCCCACACGTGTCGGACAAAATTTACCCGCGTGCATATAAATATTCCATATATCGGCGGGCCCGAACTCGACTTTCCACCTTAATGGGTCGAGGAGACTGTTTGCCCACACGACCAGAAGAAACCGGGCACAAGTGGAAATTCAACTGACTGACCAGGTGGCCGAACGAGGACGCTCTTTTCGACCAACCTACGATGTTCATTCCCACACGTCTCGTAACCGACCGTTTTAACGAAAGAAACATGTTCAATAAAATGAGAGAGTTTAGTGAAAATGGGCTCCTACGCGACACGCGAAACGTGTTTCTCGCACGGTCTTCCTCGGGTTTGGCCTTTCGTCCAATTATAAAGACTGCAGGCATCGAGGAAAAAACGTGATATAGTTGATTCAATTAACGCTTTTAGTATGTGAGGAAATGTCGTTTAGTCTAATAGCGATTTATTCGAACATAAATTAATCTTTGTTGGATACCACTATTTTTCATGGGGTTTTGCACGATCTGATAAGTTATGTGTTGAGACACTCAAAAGAATCGCGTTTTTTTGGAATGCATCACATTGAGATTTTCATACTGAGAAAAAAGTTCAGTTGAAACAACTAAATCCATTTAGTTGAAAAAATTTTAGTTGATTTAGTTGATTTAGTTTATTTGATTGAAATAATGAAACTATAATTAATTCAACAACTGGATTTGGTTGACTATGAGATATGAGGTGAACGAAATTATTTGGTCAATTTCCAGATACAATTTAGTCCAATTTACACGTTACTGAGTTGCTCCACGGAAATATTTCGTTGATTTCTAGTATATTTTAACTAGATAAATTTAGCGGTAACAAAAAAAAAACAATTCGTATTTTCAATCACACAATTTATTTGGTACAAAGATATTTATTTGATTGAAATGAAACTTTGCTCATTCAAACAACGATTTAACCGATTTAACTAAAACTTTTACTGTATGTTTGTTGAATTACCAAAATGATCTCGTTGAACGTCCGAAAACAAATATTTGGTTGAGCCAAAGAAATTTTTGCATTTTCAACAAAAAAAATTGCTCAGTGCATAAATGGATCTTGAGGAAGCAATTTTTTAAATAATATCTATCACGGGCAACATTTGTTGACATTCGGACTTTTTGACTCCAATGATTCATTTTTTGGTTAATATCTGACTTATTATTTTGTTTCCTCCTCAGAAACGATGATTTGTAAGATAATGTTTAGTACAAGATCAGTGTAAACAAGGTTTCGTACTTTAAGGTATGATGTTGAAGTTTGCATCGTTGGATGCAACGGAAATAGTCATTTAAAAAAAAAAAGTACTTTTTCTAAAAGTTTTCAAAACAAAAAGTCGTTAAAGGTACTAGTCTACTTTAGAAGGCCGAAAAAAGGAAATTTTTAAGATTTTTTTTCTCAGCACCTTTGTCAGATATGGCTATAAAACTGTTTTTACAAAATTGATTCATCCTTCGAAAATATACAAAAAAACTTTTTTTTAATTTTGATTCTTTGAATAATTTATAGAAAGCGCCAAAATCGAAAATGTCTTGTCCCATGGCCGAATGTTAATCTCAGGATTGGCAAGTCTGAAACAAAAAAAATAAAAAAGCATTTTCAAGCCGAAGGTTTCTTACGCAACAATTTACCACGGTTAATGAAAAATCGATTAGAAAAAAAATGACGAATGTTTGTAATGAAAATGAAAAATTGATCTTTTCACAATTTATTCCAAACATCCATCATTTTTTTTAAATCGATTTTTTAACAACGGTGGTAGATTGTTGTGTAAGAAACTTTCCGCTTTGAAATGCTTTGTCATTTGTTTTGTTTCAGATTTACCAATCCTGAGATTAAATGTCAGCCATGGGACGAAACATTTTTGAAGACTCGACTTTGGCGCCTTTTATAAATTTTTCAAAGAACCAAAATAAAAAAAAATATTTTTTTGTATTTTCGAAGAACGAAACAATGTTGTAAAAACAGTTTTATAGTCATATCAGATAAAGGAGCTAAGGGAAAAAATTTAAAAAAAAATTTTTAAGCCTTCTAAAGTAGATTAGTACCTTAAACATAATTTGCGATTTTTATAAGTGACTCGCAATACCAAGTGCACGAATAAAGCACAAATCTCGCTAAAAATAAATTTAAAAAGTTTGTTTTCGTTACTTTTCAACTATGCAAACTTCAGCAGTATGACTGAAGTGTGAAATATTATAGCGCATCTTTCAGATCGACATGGTAGAAAAAAATATTGGAAACAACGACGGAACAGATTTTAGGATATTCGAATATTAGTATTTTGGAGTTCTCGAAGGGCAATATTTTCTACATTCCAGAGATAAACAAAAAATTGCAACTTTGTTTGTGCGAGATCTATATTTCGTGGAAAAGGTTGGAAAATCTCGATAACAAGGGTAATTGGAAAATAACGTGTTTCTTTTTTTAACTGCTTCATGTGTAGATAAACGCTGGTGCACGCAGCATGTATGTATATATATATACATAGCAATGTGCGCAAAAGTTGCGGATTTTCGGGTGCGGGAAAAGAAGAAAGGGAAAAAGCGAGCAGATAGTTTCGCAAGGTGGATACAGTTCAGCACTTTTCCACGGAGTACAAATAACAGGAAGGAATCCGAGGAAGGCGTCGTAAAGCATGGATCGTGATCACGGTGGACGAGGGTGAAAAGAGAGGGGTGGTTTACTTGCCGACTCTCCTCGAAAGCGCGGAAAGCACACGAGAGTTTTCCGATATACACGTGTGTGTGTGTGTAAGTGTAAGTGTGTATGTGTAAGTTTGTATTTGTGGATGCGTGTAACTGGCAGCGGTGCAAGACTAGAGCACACGTACCGAATATCGATCGGCCATGAGACAGCAAATGTGAGAACGAAACGGAACAAACGATAAAGAGGGATAAAGTGATACAGAAAGAAGGAAAAGCGAACCAGAGAGGTAAAAAGAACGAGAGAGAGAGAAAGAGCGAGAGAGGGAGAGAGAGAGAGAGCGAGAGGGAGAGGGAGAGAGAGAGAGAGAGAGAGAGAGAGAGAGACAGAGAGAGAGAGAGAGAGAGAGAGAGAGAGAGAGAGAGAGAGAGGGGGAGGGAGGGAGAGAGAGAGGGGGGGGGGAGCAGAGCCTCTTAAGAACCCACGACACGCGTATGCCCGATCCTGTCAGTAAAGCTTTTTTTTTAGCCATGTTGAGCTTTAAACCACGAGGAATTTTCGTCTGCAGACGATGCCACTCCTCTGAGAAACCGTAATAACGGCCCTGTGATGCTTTTGTCGAAAAAGTGAGCAGAGAAGAAGAAGGAAAGTGGTGGAGGAGTGGGAAAAAAAGGACGATGAGGCTTGAGTCTCAGAAAGACATTAAAAGTTTCTACTTGAAATGTAAGAATAAAAATGTCGAAAATAAATGAGGGTCAAGAGTAGGCATGTTCGATTCTGATTCGATTTTTGAAAAGATTCTTGAAAAATCGATCTTTTGAATCTATTCTTTCCTTTTCGATATTTAGGTGAATCGATTCTTGACCTTAACCCTTACTTGATACACTTGATACACTTTTTAACCACTTTTGTCGAAAAATAAAAAAGTTATGATTTTTTTCGTAAAAGTTGTAATTTTTTCAGTTTTTTTCGATATTTAAATTTTGTTATCATATTTGACTTTGATATTTTGCTATAAATCCTGTATAAACGTAGGACGTAATCTCTTAAGAAGTTCTTAAAAAAATTGCAAGTTAAAATATTGAATGGTATATTTTTTATAAGAATTTTTATCGCTGGGGTACAAACGACCCCAGTGTGTCAAGTACGTTATTCTGCAAAAGTGTGTCAAGGAAGGGTTAAGAATCGAAAATTCGAACGAAAAAAGTGGCCTGTAAAAGTGATGAGAGATATTAGTTCGAAATTCGGCCATGTTGCCGGATGTCAATATGAAGTGTGAGTCTGATTTGTAAAATCATAATATTTTTAAAAATATATTAAAAAATGCAAATGTGTAAAAGAATTAAACTATGTTTAACCAGAATGAAAACTGCTTTATACTTGTTCTTTTGTATTCATTTTGTATTAAAAATAAACTAATCCAATTTAATAATTGTCCAAAGCAAAAACTTAATAACCACTGTTGCTTCAATTAGCAATCATCTGTAATTAGCAATTAATTTTTTTTATGATTTAAAAAAAACGATTCTTACGAAATCGACTCTTTGGATTCGATTTTTCATGAAAATCGTTTTTCTTCATTCGATTCAGAATCAATTATACAATCGATTATTTCCAAAGAATCGAACATCGCTCAATCAAACTAGGTTTAGCCAGAATAAAAACTGCTTTATATTCGCTGTTTTGTATTAATCATTTTGTATTAAAAATAAATAGATCCAATTTAATAATCTCCATAGCAAAACACTAACGCTTTAATTAGCAATAAGCTTGAATCAGCAATTAACTTTTTTTACGATGTTTAAAAATCGATTCTTACGAAATCGATTCTTCAGGTTCGATTTATCATGAAAATCGATTTTGTTTATTCGATTCAGAATCGATTAGAGAATCGATTGTTTCCAAAAAATCGAACATCCCTAGCTGAAGAGAATAATGGAGATCCTTGTACTCAAATTTGGCGTCAGTAGTGTCGATTACCAAATTTTTGAGCACTTTTAAACTAAAAAATGCATCCGCTGAATTACAAAATCAAATTTCATATGCAGCGTGATGAATGAATTTGCAGTCTCTTACTATCGGGGTCACGTCTGATTGGGGTCTCTTACTATCGGTGTCGCGTCTGATTCGTGACATCGAGTAAAATGGAAAAGAGAAATAAATTCCGAGAAACCGATGACGCACATTTTGCAAAGTTCTCGTCGTACGTCAATGGATCTAAGTTGAAGAAAGGTTGGCTTCATGGATCGTTGTTTTCTCGTACGTAAATAACAACAGCGTTTTGTCGTGACGTCAAGTTTTTCTTTTATACCCCTCAACGCTGACTGTAGATATATATACATTTATATCGATTGTTCGACAAAACAGACCCCGGGGTATCTTGGGTCACTAGTCGCATTGCCATTTTACAAATATACCGTGTAAAACTCGAAAGCGTACAGAAGCAGTTTTTTTTTTCCAGGAGAAATAAGTTATTCCTCCAACTCCGGTTCCCTCTCCCTCTCTTTGTCTCTTGCTACCGATGATACCTCTAAGAGCATAAGAATAGGTTCTTCTTAAAAAGTGTCCGAAAAAAAACAGAATGGAAAGAACAAAGTAAAAATAAACTATGAAATGCCCCAAACGGTTCGCCTCTTTCTTTCCATCCTCGGTCCACTTTGATTCTTCCTCATTCTGGGACGGTGCAAACTCTCTCGCTCTTTCTCACGCCTCGCGATAAAAGGGTTAGTAAGAAAAGCAAGAGAAAGAGAGAAGGGTGAATGGATGAAAATGAAAAAATAAGGATGAAGGTAAAAGAATTGAGGAAAAAAGACCTTCCTTTCGACTTTGCACTCGGAGTCCCATCCGCCCATTGTATTCAGTCGAGGAGAGAGAGGTTCCCGAGGAACATTTGCACGAAATGGGTGAGAAAATATACGTTACGAACGACAGAAGTGCGAGAGAAAGGAGACAGAGAGGGTTTCGGCTGCAGAACGCGGTCAGAAACGCATTTGGCAGTCTGACGATCCCCTCTCACGCACATGAACGCATACTCTCGTCCGAAAGCCGCATTATCATAGAATATAACGCGGGTGCGATATATATCTGTGCTCCGGAGCCCGTCGAGGCGCGAGATGAAATCGCGAAACGCGCTCCGCGCGCGAGATGAAATCGCGAAACGCGCTCTGCGCGCGATTCGCGCCCACTCTGTGGTCAATCTCTCTCTCTCTCTTTCTCTCTCTCTCTCTCTCTCTCTCTCTCTCTCTCTCTCTCTCTCTCTCTCTCTCACTCTCTCTGTCGCTCTTACTCTTCCTCTCCTTTCCCTCTCTCTGTCGCTCTTACTCTTCCTCTATGCGACAAAATTTTGCGCATGCGCCCGTGGAATTATTCATAGCCTAACTAAGCTCGGGCGATCCGTAAAACGCGTTATTCTCGCATCGCGCATGATGCGAGGACGAAACTTCGTGCGTTTGTTGTAGGATTAATCGAGGAGAGGCTCGAGTGAGTTACGACTGCGGTTAATCATGGCTGCGTGTCCGGAGGCGTTCTTGTATACGTTCGATAAAATTGGTCTGAGTCATCTTGAAATTGACTTGTGAGGATCCATTCATTTCTTGATAAAATGGTGGATCTAGCCATTTGCATGTGCCAATTGTATTGAGAAATGAATTTCGGCTAAAATGAGGCTGCAAATAGGCAAATTTTCAACCGTTTTTTTTTTCTTAGGTTTTTTGGTGGGCTATTTTTAATTGATTTTTGAAGATGTCTTTGGCGTCCATAAGTTGGGAAACACTCGTCCCGATTCCGCGCCGCACAAAAAATTTCACTGCTCTTTTAAAAATGAAGATTTTTCAATGAAGCAAGCGGCGTTTCGAAGGGAGCATATCAGCTTCATTTCACTTTTTCTACAAATTTGTTTTCTTTTTTTTTTGGCTTTTTATTTGGCGTTGAAACTTTGGCCCACGACCCATGAAATTTTTTTTTTTAGCTATTTTTCGTGTGAAAAAACTTGTGAGAGAGAGTATAAGGTTTAATTTGTTTTTTTTAAGTTTCGGACGATTTTTTTTCGCAAAAATATTCAATTTTTCGCAAAAAACGACCATATTTATAAAATGTATCGCAACTCTGAAATTACTGAGTTTTCGTGGCATCACTAAAAGGGTAATAAGTTGCATATGATTATTCTGGATTCAATAAAAAAAAATCAAATTTTTTTTTGAACATTTTTTTTTCGAAACGTGTCAAGGCGATATTTTTTATCTTTGCGAAACAAAATCGGGAAAATTTTTTTAAAAGACAAAATTGAAGCCTATACTCCCCCTCACAAGTTTTTCGCACGAAAAACAGTTAGAAAAATTTTCATGGATCTGGCACCAAAATTTCCAAAAAACGACCATGTTTCAAAGAACGTACCGGGTTTCAAAAAAATCGAAAAAATGTGTTGGAAAAAGCGAAATGAAGCTGAATATGTCCCCTTTGAAAAGCCGCTTGTGTAAATGAAATATCTTCATTTTTACAAGAGCAGTGAATCTTTTTGTGCGCCGCGGAATCGAGCCCAGTGTTTCCAAACTTTTGGACCTCAGTGTATTTTCTGGGAGACTTGTTATGGAGTAGAAATGTGATTTGATAAATCTACCATCTAATAGCGATTAATGCTTATAGGGCTGTTACTTGGTGAAGATACAAAGACGATGGTTCATATTTCATAGAGAAATTGTGATAGAATTTGGTAGCAGTAAAAAGATATATTTTTAGTAACAAAAGCAACTGGTAGAACTCCTTTTTTGACAAGCATATTTTTCATATCCTAGAAGTTCCGAATTTTCGACTGAAGAAAGAATCGACAAGAGCTTCTTTGATAAGAATTTGAAAACCACCTCTAAAACCTGATAAATTACTCCACTGAGAAAAAAGTTCAGTTAAAACAACTAAATCCATTTAGTTGAAAGAAATTTAGTTGATTCAATATTAATTTGTTTGAAATAATGAAACTATAATTAATTCAACAAATGGATTTGGTTAACCATAAAATATGAGGTGAACGAAATTATTTGGTCAATTTCCAAATACAGTTTAGTCCAATTTACACGTTACTGAGTTGCTGTACAGAAATATTTCGTTGATTTCTAGTATATTTTAACTAAATAAATTTAGCTGCAACAAAAGAACAATTCGTATTTTCAATCACACAATTTATTTGGTACAAAGATATTTATTCAATTGAACTGAAACTTTGCCCATTCAAGCAACGATTTAACCGATTTGACTAAAAATTCCACTGTATCTTTGTTGAATCACCAAAATGATCTCGTTGAACGTCCGGAAACAAATATTTGGTTGAGTCAAACAAAATTTTTGCATTTTCAACAACAAAAAATTTTCAGTGTCCCAAAAAACTTGTTTTATTCCTGAAAATAATAATTGAACAAATATCGACGGAGACTTTGAATTTTCCTTAGCTATATTCGTCGAATCGTCATTCAACCAAGCGTTCGGAACATGGAGTCGAAATTTTCGTAATCCGTTGATTCGAAAATTGTCACGGAGAATGGTCTTGACTCCCGACCTACTCTTCCGTGAGTGAACGTGCGACGAAGGGAGGAAAAAACATCCCTCTGGGGCGAGCCTCCGGTGTGTATGTACCTGTGTCACGTGTATATACTCACGTATGCGCGAACCTTACAAGCTGAAGGAATAAATAGCGTACAGAAGTGGAAGAAACGTAGCGAGAAGAAGATGGCATCCCGCGTATTTTCCCCTCCTAGGGGAAATCACGTGCCACCATGGTTTTATGAGTATTCCCATCAGTATATATAGGCGCACACACGGGAACGTTCGTCTCTATGCGCGTCCTTTCCGCCGCAACTTTCGCAAGAAAAGCGTTGGCCAGGCAAGAGGAAAAAACTGCGAGAAGGAGAGAAATGGAGATGGAGAACAAGAAGGAGGAAATTCTTTCTCCTCGCTCCACCGATCTAATATAAACTCGCCGAATTCATCGTACGTGTGTTTCTTTCTTCGATCCGTTTACGGATCTTATTTCGCTTCTACCGTGCAACCTATCCCGGTTATTCACTCTTTTATCCCGAGGGAGAGAGAAAAAAAAAACGCAAAACGTTCGATACCTTTTGTCTTCGAAGATTACACGCCGAGCGATACACTCGAATCTTTAGGAGCATCGTCGAAACGACGCTGTATTTTTCTTTGGATCCGCAGAAGACTACTGGCTCTGTACTAATACACCCCCGTGGCGAAGAATCGGACAATGTCCGTGATATCGAACTTCGAGGACCTATAACGTTTCGATCTTTAAGAGCCAAGCCCGTTCGAAATCCCGAGGGATAGAATACCACAGTCGAGAGTCGCGGAATATCGTCTCTGCGTTGTTCGAGAGAATTCGCCTGATCGACGAAACTACATGTTCGCCCCAGGGGAATCGTGTGGCATAAAATTCTCGATATGCAATACGACCATGAACGTTCGGATGGAGGACCAAAAAATTCAGAGTAGCGCTTATTAATTAATTATGGAGTTAATATCAAAATACGCTACTAAAGGTAAATATTAGGCTGTCCTTTATTTACCAAGTTGGTTTGTTCTTATAGCGCCTCCCAAATTTTTAGTTTATGATCCGACAAAAAATATCGGACCAAAAAAAGCCCTCAATATTCACATCAGACCTTGCCCCAAAGACGATATATTTCTCGTTTAAATAACATTGGATCTTTCCACGTTTTACATTTAATTTTTTTTCTCCGGATCAAGTAAATTTATATTAATGAGAGATACAGATTTTTGTAGGAAATTGAACACTCTACAAAAAAGGTCTCTTATGATTTTTCGATAAACTCACTCCTTCAAAAGTTATTTGAGGTTAAAGTTGAACTTACAGAAAATTTTTCAGATTTTCCTGCTTTGACGGCAAAATTATTATTATTATTTAGATAAAAACTAATTTTGAAAAATATCTGAAAATGATTGAGAAATAATTTCGATGGAAAATAATGTGACTAACAAGTACAGTTAAGTACATTGCGTAGGAATTTTAAATAGATCTGTGAGAGGTAAGAATTTGAAACGTTTTCGAAATTATGAGAGGTCGTTCAGAATGATATGAATGAGTAAAAACGTTATCATTTGCAAAAATTCTCCACAAACCATCTCTCTTACCAGATTACGATAATATTATTGATTCAAAAGTTATTCACGTTCAATCTTGTTACTCGTTACTTGTGTACTTGTTAGCCACATTATTTTCCATTGTTCGAAATTATTTCTCAATCATTTTTATTGTGGTACAGTCAGAATCAGATATTTTTCAAAATGAACAATTAGTTTTTATTTAAATAATAATAATTTCACCGTCAAAGCCGGAAAATCTGAAAAATGTCCTGTAAGTTCAACTTTAACCTTGAATAACTTTCAAAGGAGTGAGTTTATCGAAAAATCAAAAACCTTTTTTGTAGAGCGTTCAATTTCCTACGAAAATGTGTATCTCTCATTGCTATATATTTACTTATTTCGGAGAAAAAAAAATTAAATGTAAAGCGTGGAAAAATTCCATGTTTTTTAAACGGGAAATATATCGTCTTTGGGGCAAGGTTTAAGGCGAATATTAAGGGCTTTTTTTGTCTGATATTTTTTTTTAGGTCGTGAGCTAAAAATTTGGGGGGCGCTATAAAAAAAAACCAACTTGGTAAATAACGGACAGCCTAGTAAATATTTATATGTCTAAAAAGATTATATGCAACCAAAAAATTGGTTAATCAATCGCCTTGACGATCAAGCAGGAACCCTATTTTATCGATATTTGAAAAATGACGTCGAATCCATCGGTATTCTAGATTAAATACGTCAAAGAATCTCGTGGAGATGAGGTATTTCCTCTTAAAGCTGTATTTCAAATATTTTGGCGAAAAATCACGAGAATTTCTTGCCGATCATTCACTTACAGCGAGGATTGCGCAGAGGGCGCATCATAGACCGTGATAAAGGGAGACTCGCTCTAAAAGTCGCGAAGTTTGCAGCTTCGAGATGCTCGAAGTACGCAGTTTCGGGATATTTGTGTGCGTGACTGGCAATGAAAGAATGCGAGAAAAAATTTCAAGTGTGCGAGATACTTTGTACGAAATTCTCGACTATGTATTAAAAAGATATATAGCAGGAGAATTCGTAGGGGATTCGCTCGTTCCGGTTCTGATGTACATAGACGCGAAGAATATGTATATATACATGGTACGGATACCCCTTAACATATCCAGCCCCCTGTAGTATCCCTTCGAGTGCTATTATCTCTCCACGAACTCACCCCTTGCCAGACACCTCGAATATTTGTCCCGTGTACAGCGCCTCCATCCCTCCCTTAAAATCCTCCCCAACTACCCCGTACATTCCTTCCGGCTTACACTCGTACGGATACACTGAGGGAAGGCTTCAGGTCGTACATATACGACTGATTCTTCGATATACAAGCATGATCGAAGACCTGAAGATCAATGATCTTCCTTCAACTTCGGTTTGCATTCACTCGTTTCGATACAGATACACTGAGAAATTTTTTTTTTGTTGAAAATGCAAAAATTTGTTTGACTCAACCAAATATTTGTTTCCGGACGTTCAACGAGATAATTTTGGTAATTCAACAAAGATACAGTAGAAGTTTTAGTTAAATCGGTTAAATCGTTGCTTGAATGGGCAAAGTTTCGGGTCAATCAAATAAATATCTTTGTACCAAATAAATTGTGTGATTGAAAATACGAATTGTTTTTTTGTTACAGCTAAATTTATTTAGTTAAAATATACTAGAAATAAACAAAATATTTCTGTACAGCAACTCAGTAACGTGTAAATTGGACTAAACTGTATGTGGAAATTGACCAAATAATTTCGTTCACCTCATATCTTATGATTAACCAAATCCATTTGTTGAATTAATTATAGTTTCATTATTTCAAACAAATTAATAGTGCGTCAACTACATTTTTTCAACTAAATGGATTTAGTTGTTTTAACTGAACTTTTTTCTCAGTGTAATTTTATGGTACAACGGTAGTTGGTTGAGCTGTAAATGCACTAAAATTAGCAATAAAAATTGAGGACTTTGATCGAAGAATTGAGAAATTTATTTTGCCGAAGATTTTTTTTGGGAAAATAATTTTGGGCATGATGAATTACAATGAATCCGGGTAAGGCGAATTTCCTCATGTTCTTCATACAAAGAGGAAATGCAAAGATGTTTACATAACACATAATACATACACTACCGCTCAAAATTTTGAAAACACTCGCGGTGATTCCGCACCGCACAAAAATTTTTACTACTCTTTTAAAAATATAGATATTTGAACTCAACAAGCCGCGTTTCACATGGGACTTGTTCAGCTTCATTTCCCTTTTTCCAAAAAAAAAATTCGATTTTTTTTTAACCCGGTACGCCTTTTGAAACATAGTTGTTTTTTTTTGGATTTGTTTTTTTTGCGTTAAAATTTTCGGACACGGCCTATGATAATTTTTTTTACTGTTTTCCGCATACAAAACTTGTGGGGGAGAGTGTAAGCTTCAATTTCGTTTTTTTAAAAAGTTTTGTACGATTTTTTTTCGCAAAAATATTCAATTTTTCGCAAAAAACGACCATATTTATAAAATATAGCATAATTCTAAAACTAATGGGTTTTTATGAAATCGATAAGACGGTAAAAAGTTGCATATAATTATTCTGCATTTAACGAAATTTTTTCGGAATTTTCTTCAAAATTTGTTTTTCGTAATTTTTTCTGTCAACGAGATATTTTTTTATCTCAAACATTCAGGTCTCTTACCTCATCAACACGGCTTATTCATCGAAAAACCTCATCTACATGGCTTTTTTATCGGAAAACATGTGTAGATGAGGTAAGAGACCCGATTGTTTAAGATAAAAAATATCTCGTTGACAGGAAAAATTTTTGGACACAAAATTTCGATAAAAAATTTTGAAAAAATTTCATTGAGTCCAAAATAATAGTATACAACTTTTTGACCTTTTAGTTATTTTGCGGAAACCCCGTAGTTTTGGAGTTACGCTACATTATATAAATATAGTAGTTTTTTGCGAAAAATTGAATATTTTTGCGAAAAAATGTCGTAGGAAACTTTTTTAAAAACGAAATAGAAGCATATACTTCTTTGCACAAGTTTTTCATGCGAAAAACAGTTTAAAATAATTTCCATGGGTCGTGCGCCAAAATTTCAACGCCAAAAAAAGCCAAAAAGCGACCATGTTTGAAAGGACGTTCCGGGTTTTAAAAAAATTGAAATTTTTTTTTGGAAAAGGCGAAATGAAGTTGAATATGTCCCCCTTCAAACGCCGTTTGTTCAATTGAAATATCTTCATTTTTAAAAGAACACTGGAACTTTTTGTGCCGTATCAGGGCGAGTGTTTCCAAACTTTTGGAATGCAGTGTATATAGTACATATTACTTTATCACATAGTACATAAAACATAGTACATTATTACATAGTACATAATACATAAATACACCAATTCGGCATTTCGAGCCGCAAATCTAATAGTTCATGGCAAATTCAAGTGGAGCTGCACTCATCAGAAATCATTTGACTTCCCCATGAATTCTGAATGGGAAATACGTCGTACTTATAGTTGAATAACTAGCATATTTTACTGTCGACTATTTTCAGCCGTTTGATTATCAAAATTTCGGGAAATATCGCAAAAAATCAATCTTACGACCTATCTAACCGAATAAGTGTAAACATTTGTTTAAGCCTAACGTGTATCCTCTAGAAGAACATAACCTGATTTCAAAGAGGTTGGGACAAAATCTAAAACCATGTGGCACAAATGGATGCCCATTAGATTGATTCAAAAAAAGCGACTATTTTTTTTTTCGATGAAACGCATTAAATACTTTCAGCAAAGTGAAAAAAGATTCCTGTTAAAATAAGAGCTCTTAATAAAAATATTTAGAGGTCCCTCTTCGCATATTTTCATTTCCCATTTAAATAACACGGGAAAAAAAAATTTCAAACTTTGACATTTTATATCTCAGCTTCAAGTCAATGCACCAAAATGAACGACACATATTCTTGTGGGAAATTGAACGCTCTACAAAAGAGATCTCTTACGATTTTTCGATAAACTCATTCCTTCAAAAGTTATTCACGTTCTAACAAATATGTATATTAGAGTGTGAATTGGGTGAACTCATGTCGGTAATTTCTTTAAAAAATAAGAAATTTATGTTAATGCAATTTGAACTTTTGTTTCAGGAAATATTTTACGATATTTAGTTATAAGTTTCAACATTTTGCCGGAAACTAAAACAAAAAGTGAAATTTACTCTATATTTAAATTTAACCTTGAATAACTTTTGAAGGAGTGAGTTTATCGAAAAATCACAAGATATCTTTTTTGTAGAGCGTTCAATTCTCTACAAGAATATGTGTCGTTCATTTTGGTGCATTGACTTGAAGCCGAGATATAAAATGTCAAAGTTTGAAATTTTTTTTCCCGTGTTATTTAAATGGGAAATAAAAATATGCGATGAGGGACCTCTAAATATTTTTATTAAGAGCTCTAATCTTAACAGGCATCTTTTTTCACCTTCGCGAAAGTATTTAATGCGTTTCTCCGAAAAACAAAAAATAGTCGCTTTTTTTGAATCAGTCTAATGCCCATATTCCAGAGAACTAGTCATATACAATCATGTATACGACACTATAAACCCCCGCAACCCCATATAACACAGCAACACATACATATTGTATACGTATATCATATACTGCGCGAGAAAAGCCATGTACATACGAGCTTACACTTTTATATGTCATACATGCATGTGTAACATGCTGTAATATAGCTGCAAGACCCTCTTTACGCTACAATGGCCACGCATTTCTTTCACCCCCGTCTCTGGCATTTTTTTCCTCGCCCCCATTCCTCTCTCTCTCTCTCTCCCTCTTATTTTCTCCATCATCCCCCGCTTCAGTCGCTATTCTGCACGTCGTCTCCTCCGAGATATACATACGTCCGCGTGTCTCGATCCACAGAGATTTTACGCTGAGGAAAATCTCCGGGGTTGTCGTCCCCAAGACCAATTTATAAAATCTCCGTCGACTTATCGAATCAAGCGCTTCCAGTAGACTTGCTTTAAGGCACACTGGTTGCTCGTGCATACACAAACATACATGTGTCTGTGTGTGTGTGTATGTCATATAGTGCAAAAAAAGAATGGGGGAGAGAAAAAAAGGAAAAAATTCAACACCTCCTCTCCAGCGCGTGTGTAAAACGCACGGATGACACACCCCGCTGTATTCGCAATGCCGTCATTATTTCGCGCACGCGGCGATGCACTCTGGCTCAGACATTAAATTTCTCGTGGGGAAATAGGGTGACGTTGAGGCTCAACGCCCGGCATATGTGATCTTAATTGAAATTTATTTCCTAAAAATCTAATGCACCGTTTCTAATTGCCAAGGGCTTGCGTTTTTCCCTAATATTCTCTATTCCTACCTAATACAATAAGAAAGAACCCATAACTCGCAGTTAGTGACCAATAATCTAGCTCTGGCATTCAGGTACGGAAAAAAATGATTAATTGGGACAACCAATTGATTATTGGTTGGGTATTATTAGTATTATTATTGGTATTATTGGTATTATTGGTTACCGTAACCATCTGTTTTGTTACAATAACAACCTAGCATTAGTTCCACCTACACGGAAAAAACGACTTACTTGGTCCAACCAAAGACTTAGTGCTCTGAGCGCAAGAACAGAAATTGGTTAGATCAACTAGATGGTTGGTTGAATCAACCACTTATTCAGTTGACTTAGTTGTCCTAATCAATAATCTAGTTTATCCAACCAACTAACTAGTTGATTTAGTTGTCCTAACCAATAGTATAGTTAATCTAACCAACTAATTAGTTGATCCAACCAATTTCTCTTCTGGCGGTCAGTGCACGAAGTGTTCGGGTGGACCAACTAAGTCGTTATAATAACGACCTAGCATTAGTTCCATCTACTATGCATAGTTAGTTAATGTGACTAGTCAACACAACTGTCTTGATTAGTCAGTTCCCGTAGTAAAAAACTCCATTGAATCGCCAATGGCAACCAATGGTCCTCATACGACTCCATTGGACAATGAATGGGGACCCATTGAGATTTCCGCATTTGTCAATGGCGTACAGGGCTGACCATTGATCAGTGAATGGGTATCCATTGAACATCAAATGCGGATGAATCGAATGATCATCATTACTCAATGATGCTCATTGGAAAGCCAATGCGGATGAATCGAACGATCATCATTACTCAATGATGCTCATTGGAAAGCCAATGCGGACGAATCGAATGATCATCATTACTCAATGATGCTCATTGGAAAGCCAATGCGGATGTATCGAGCGATCAGCATTGCCCAATGGTGTCCATGAGATGGTAAATGCTGATGAACGAAGTGATCCGCTTTACCCAATGATGTCCATTGGAAAGTCAATGCGGATGAACTGAAAGATCAGCATTTCCCACAGATGTTCATTGGAACCCAAATGCGGCTAACGATGAAATGATCAGCATTTACCAAGGATACCCATTGAATAATAAGTAACTACGAATTATACAATGATCAACATTTATCAATAATGTCACTTCATTGATGACTGATCGAATGATGAGCAGCATTCGTTAACGATGTTGCAATCCATATTCGAGGTTTAATGCTGAACAATTGAACCCATCGATCGATGAGAATTTTTCCGAATGCGATATTTCTCAAACGGCGGTGAATTAATAAAGTCAAGTAAGAGTAGATGTCGCTGATTCTCATATATGAACCAAATATTTTCTTCAATTGTAATAAATGCTGATGATTATATCGATGGTCAATTAATATTAGCATAAGCTCGGAAATTATTCGAAAGTAATTTTAAAAAAATGTATTATAAACTGCTCATCAAGTACGCGTACGTTTGGGATAAATGATTTTTAAAACCGTTTATTTTTAACATATACACATAATTTTATCAGTCCTTCTCAACCCGATTTGTGAGAGGAGAAACGTATATACTTTCATTATCAATCGTCATCTGAATACACTTACAATCTATTTTCTCAATTCTGAGCTTCAATAATTTCTATTAAATGTAATAATATATATCGCGTTACAGCTGCCATAAGGGAGTATCACCTCTTTTACGCCCTTATGGCATCCGGGAGCCATAAGGGCGTATTGAAATTTTTTTTTTTCAGGAATCGACATAATTATGACCGAAACGTATAGAACCGATGAAAAAAAAATTTTCCCAATTTTTTTTGTTTTTTTATACGCCCTTATGGCTTTCCGAGTTGGTGTCGAAAGCCATAAGGGCGTATCGAAATTTTTTTTTTCAGGAATCGATGTAATTATGACCGAAAAGTATAGAACCGATGAAAAAAAATTTTTATAAGCTCTTGCTCAAGCCACAATTCTATCTAGAAAATATTTTTGTTTTTCGGGCCTCATATCGATGTATTTTTGCCCCCTAAACACGAATCTATCAATAGTTTTTTCAAAAAATTAAAATTTTCATGAATTTCGATAAAAAACTGTTTTGCTCAATTTTGGGCCTATTTTAAAAAACCTGAAAATAGCGAAATTTCAAGTGCTCATAACTTCACTTTGGTTCAACCGATTTCAAAATTTGTTTTTCGTACGCAAAGCTTGTGACCAAACTTAGAGAATGCCGTTAAGTTCATCCCGATAACTATTTTTTTGTAGAAATAAGAGCAGTTTGAAAATCGCCGAAAAAAATGGAAAGGGGTATACCTTAAAAAATTTACAAAAATCTATTGTTGAACTTTAAAAATCTGCAAAAAATCAAAAAATGATCGTAATGGGATGAACCAAACGGGATTTTGAAGCGTGAACGATTACGAAGAGAATGAGCTCATGCTCAAGCCGCAATTCTATCTAGAAAATAAATTGCAGCCATTTTAGTGAACCGATTAAATTTTGGCCAAAATGCAAAAAAAAAAAAAAATTATTTTTGTTTTTCGGGCCTCATATCGATGTATTTTTTCCCCCTAAACACGAATCTATCAATAGTTTTTTCAAAAAATCAAAATTTTCATGAATTTCGATAAAAAACTGTTTTGCTCAATTTTGGGCCTATTTTAAAAAACCTGAAAATAGCGAAATTTCAAGTGCTCATAACTTCACTTTGGTTCAACCGATTTCAAAATTTGTTTTTCGTACGCAAAGCTTGTGACCAAACTTAGAGAATGCCGTTAAGTTCATCCCGATAACTAATTTTTTGTAGAAATGAGAGCAGTTTGAAAATCGCCGAAAAAAATGGAAAGGGGTATACCTTAAAAAATTTACAAAAATCTATTGTTGAACTTTAAAAATCTGCCAAAAATCGAAAAATGATCGTAATGGGATGAACCAAACGGGATTTTGAAGCGTGAACGATTACGAAGGGAATGAGCTCATGCTCAAGCCGCAATTCTATCTAGAAAATAAATTGCAGCCATTTTAGTGAACCGATTGAATTTTGGCCAAAATGCAAAAAAAAAAAATTATTTTTGTTTTTCGGGCCTCATATCGATGTATTTTTGCCCCCTAAACACGAATCTATCAATAGTTTTTTCAAAAAATCAAAATTTCATGAATTTCGATAGAAAACTGTTTTGCTCAATTTTGGGCCTATTTTCAAAAACCTGAAAATAGCGAAATTTCAAGTCAACGTAATTATGACCGAAACGTATAGAACCGATGAAAAAAAAATTTTCCCAATTTTTTTTGTTTTTTTATACGCCCTTATGGCTTTCCGAGTTGGTGTCGAAAGCCATAAGGGCGTATCGAATTTTTTTTTTTCAGCAATCGACGTAATTATGACCGAAAAGTATAGAACCGATAAAAAAAAATTTTCCCAATTTTTTTTTTGTGGGCAATGGGGAATGAGTGGCGAACAGCAATGGAGATTCTTTCGTATAGTAAAAACTCCATTCATCGCCATTGAAAAATCCTCATTCATTCCCCATTGCCAAAATAACCAATGGGGATGAATGCCGAATTGCCTAAGGGGATTGTCTCCATTGAATCCCCATTAGATAATCCCCATTCCGTTTCAAATGGGGAATTCAATGGCGAAAATCCCCTTAGGCAATTCGGCATTCATCTCCATTGGTTATTTTGGCAATGGGGAATGAATGGGGATTTTTCAATGGCGACGAATGGAGTTTTTTACTACGGGTTTGACTAATAAAATGGTATTTAGGAGGGTAAAGGATGGACAACCAATTTTATAGGCACTGTCGTCAACTATACGATCATATCTGCAGATTTGTCAGTACCCAAAAAATCCGCCAGATGGCTTCCTCTCGCACAAACGAACTTTCCCCTCGACGCTTATAACCTTTCCAAGTTCGTCTATGTTTGATATCCTTATTTTTTATTTAATACTTTGCGGATATTTAATACTTTGCGGCAAAACCCAAGATGGTCGAATCTGAAATGGATTCCCATGAAAAAGGGTCTTTTTTCTTTTACCTTCTCTTAAAGAAAAGACGAAGCTTTACGAAATTGTAAACTTCATATGTATAGCGACATTCAAAGATTGCAATGTTTAAAAATATTGTATAGATATGAAAAAAAATTATAATAAACCACTAGCAAAATAGTTGATACAACCATTTCGCTCGTGGTTGGCCGAACTAAAAAGTTAGTTAGTCTGGCATTTATGAACCAACCATATAAAAATTGTTCATCCAACTAACTTCTCGTTTGGCGCTCAGAGCACCAAGGTAGTTGGTTAGGTCAACTATTTTTTTTTGTTACCACAGGTAAGTTGTTTTTTTTCTGTGGATAAAACAGCTTGAACATTTAGAGACCCAACAGAGCTCATTTCCCTTTTTAGGACAAAATCCAAGACATTGTTTTTCAAAGTTGCAGGTAATTTGTGCTGAGCAATGTACAATTGATATCGGATCGATACATTGAAGATGATTTTTTGTCGCCTTTACAGGGAACTTTTACGGCACAATTCAGAATCGATTCACGAAGAATTCACATCTGCAATTTCCAAGATTAATCAATATTCTCAGAGACAATTTTACAGGGCTTTCGGTATATTTTACGGCATACCAATTTTCGGCAGTCGTTGTAAAGAGCGCGGAGGCGCAATATATTCATAACAGAAGTCGGAAACGTGTCGGAGATTCTACAGGATCGTTGGCCAATCCCGTCCAATACCAAACGCGTCGTAACATCTCGGGCGGGTCTTACAATTTCATCGCAATAAAATTTCGAAGCCTCCCATGCAGAAATTTCGATAGGGACACCCTACGTCCCATCAAATCCCTGTCGGGATTCGGCATGGACTCCCCAAAACGGGCGTCCCTATGGGGATCCCTATCGGGATTTGCTATAGATTCCCCAAAACGGGCGTCCCTATGGGGGTCTCTATCTAGGATTTACTATGGATTCCCCAAAACGGGCGTCCCTATGGGCGTGCTTATTAGGATTTGTTATGGATTCCCGAATACGGGCGTCCCTATGGGCGCTCCTATCGGGATTTGCTGTGGATTCCCCAAATCGGGACTCCCTATTAAAATCCAGGTTGCATCGCCATATGGCGTCACTCCCATTTACCATGTCCCCATAAGATTCCTATGTGGATCGAGTATGACGGTCGTAGGTCTGGATCATATAGATGGCGTACTCGTGAGCCGTGCGGGATTTAGTATTATTACCTGTGCGATGCCAGTGAGGTTATGTCGTGTGTTTATTTTGTGCTTTCAATATATTTGGTGATCTGATTCTATTATTGATGAACAACGAAATGAATGAGCGTGAGAAAACTCGCATTCGCGTACAACGATGTCGGAAAATACGTCGGGAAATTAATCTCGAACTGCAACGCCATGCCGAAGCACGTGCTTCAATTCCAGGTTAGGAACAATACAAGTTTTCCACCGTTTTGATAACGATTATAATAGTTAATAAATATTTATTATTCATTAAAAATAAATACTTGAGATTGGGAGCTTTGTAAAACCTTTCACAGACTTTAACAAAATAAAAAAATTAATATAAATTCTAATAAAAATTGATTCGGTTCGGTATCCCTACAGGATCCCGGTTGGGTATCCCTACAGGATCCCGTTTGCGTATCCCCATTCGAATCTAATGGGCGGATGTTACAATCACGATTGGAATCCAATCTGACGTCGCATTAGATCCCGATGGGGAGGCCGGGATGCGCGCCAGAATCCCACCGGATCCCTATCGAAATTTCTGCATGGGCTGCTCACGCGCATGCATAAATTCGTGTGTTTCGTTGCCGATGCGAGGCCGTAAAACGCGTCCGTATCACTGTTTCTCGTCGGTAAAAATAAAACTTCACCCTACAAATTTTTCACCGACGACGCTGCAGCATCCCTTTCTCTTCCCATCCCCTTATCTCGATTTTCCGACTCTTCGACGCCGGATCTCGGAGCATTATCGCATTTTCGCAGTACGATTCGACTGTGGACACACGCGGCACGTATTTACACTCGAGTGCATAAATATATGTACCACGTATGCCTGCTCAAGTTTATGTAGGAAGGGCTGATGGGTGGAAGGAAGTCTAGCCCTTTTATTTTCATTTATATACCTCGACGCACGTGTATAGATTAGGGTGATTTTTTTTTCGACTTATTTTTATTTTCTCACTCCCCACCTGAAAATTTGTTGGTTATGTCTGAAAAGAAATTCCCTGAAAGTTACAACCCTTAATATTAATATTAAGTCCTTCCCCTTCGCGTGAAAAGATTTTCCATCTAAAATACCCGTAAATCAAACATTTTTCTATTCAAAATTCTATAACTCAGCGGCATTTTATGCTTTCACATTGTTCTTGGTCGCAATTTATGCAAAATTAAATGATCTTCAAAAGTGTCTGGAACGGCGTAAGTGTAACTTAAACTGCTGAGTTGGTACGGTTCACTAAAGTTGATTTTTACCAAAAATTCTCGTTTTTTTGCTGTTATCTCCGAAATGATTAACTTTACCGAAAAAATGTAAATGAAAATTATGTTGGAAATTTCATTTCCTACAAAAAAGTTCGTTTGGACGTAAATGATAAAGTTGATGTTTCTTGAGATATTAAACCTTAACTTATTTGTGGTGTAAAATTTTTATGGTTTATCGAACCAAACGTTTTCAATTGTTAATATCTCAATATCTCAAGAAATATTAATTTTAGCAATAAGGTTGAAAGGACCTTTTTTGTAGGAAATTAAATTTCCAACAAAATTGTCCTTTAGATTTTTTCGGTAAAGTTAAGAATTTCGGAGATAACAGCGACGAATAACAGATAAACGACAATTTTGGGTAAAAATCAACTTTAAAGACGCGTACCATTTCACCAGTGTAAGTTACACTTACGCTGTTCAAAAAACTTTTGAAGATCGTTCAATTCTGCGTAAATTGCGACCAAGAACTATGTAATAACCTAAAATGCCGCTGAGTTATAGAACTTTTATTTAACATTTTTTTTATTTACGAGTATTTTAGATGGAAAATCTTTTCACGCGAAGAAAAAGTCCTTAATATTAATGGCTGTAACTTTCAAGGAATTTCTTTTCGGATATATCCAACAAAATTTCAGGTGGGGAGTGAGAAAAAAAAACAAGTCGAAAAAAAATCGCCCTTGTATAAATGTATGATAGGGTAATTCGTTTCAAGGCAACTTTTTTTTTAACCCATCGTGCCCGAAAACCTTTAGTTGGTACCCAAAAACGAAGTTTCGTGAAAGGGGGATGTGTTGTCAAAAAATATTTAGAGGTCGCGAATCAAAATTGAAGGGTTCCCATTTGATTAACGCAGAGAAAAAAAATGCTCATTATTAGTGTTACCATTCCGCGAATTTTGATATCGCGATATTTTCCAAATGGGTTCTTATAGGAAATATGATACTCTACAATAAAGTTCATTGAGCCATGCCCGTAAATTCAACTCTTTCTCAGGTATGGGTGCATGAAGTAAAATAAATAGATATTTTGTTGTTTCATTCAATCAAACGAACAACATTTTCTCTGAGATACCATGTACAAAATCATAAGAAAAACCATTCAACAAATGTTACAAAGAATTCCCTATGCAAATAAATCAATAAAACAAAAACAAAAAATTTTACTTCATCCACCGATAGCTGAGGAAGAGTTGAATTTACGGGCTCGGCTTACAAGACTTTTTTGTAGCAAATTACTTTCTCTACAAAGTTCTCATTTGAATTGTTTCAATATATCTAATAGCTCAGGCGTTACAACCGTTTAAATAGATATTTTCATACCCTATTCACTTGAAACAATGACACCGCTAAAACGGTTGAATGGCCCAATGACCTTTATTGTAGAATATCACATTTCCTATGAAAACCCACTTGAAAAATATCGCGATATCAAAATTCGCGGAATGGTAACGCTAATAATGAGAAAATTTTTATTTTCCCGTAGTAAAAAACTCCATTGAATCGCCAATGGCAACCAATGGTCCTCATACGACTCCATTGGACAATGAATGGGGACCCATTGAGATTTCCGCATTTGTCAATGGCGTATAGGAACGACCATTGATCAGTGAATGGATATCCATTGAAAAGTCACCATTGCCCAATGACGTCCATTGGACAGCAAATGCGGATGAACCGAATGATCACCATTAATCAATGATGCCCATTGGAAAGCAAATGCTGATGGACCGAGCCATCAGCATTGCCCAATGGTGTCCGTTGGAAGGCAAATGCTGATGAACGAAATGATCAGCTTTACCCAATGATGTCCATTGGGAAGTAAATGCGGATGCACTGAATGATCAGCATTACCCAAAAATGTCTATTGGAAACCGCGTCGCGTTAGTTCCGAGACTTGGCGCGAGATGTCGCAGGACGGCAACCCGCTGAACTCCCATACGGATTATGCGAAGAGTATGCTTATCTAGACGAGTGTGAGCACGGAATATTAGCAGAAGTCGGTGTCCAGAAAATCCATGCAAGGAGTTCTTGCCGACTGATGCCCATGGGATAATCTCTATTCCGTTTGAAATGGGGAAGTCAATCCTCATTGGAAAATCCCTATTCGATTTCAAATGGGGAATTCAATGGCGAAAATGTCCTTGGGCAATTGGGCATTCATCTCCATTGGTTATTTTGGCAATGGGGAATAAATGGCGATTTTTCAATGGTGACGAATGGAGTTTTTTACTATATGAAAGAATCTCCATTGATTATCGTCATTCATTCCCCATTGCCTACAAAAACCAATGGAGATGAATGCCGAATTGCCTATGGGGATTTTCTTCATTGAATCTCCATAGGATAATCCCCATTCCGTTTCAAATGGGGAAGTCAATTCTCATTGGAAAATCCTCATTCGATTTGAAATGGGGAATTCAATGGCGAAAATCCCCTTAGGCAATTCGGCATTCATCTCCGTTGGTTATTTTGGCAATGGGGAATGAATGGGGATTTTTCAATGGCGACGAATGGAGTTTTTTACTGCGGGTTCAATGTTAATCAAATGGGAAACCTTCAATTTTGATTCGTGACCTTTAAATATTTTTGGACAACACCCCCCTTTCACGAAACCTCGTTTTTGGGCAACAACTAAAGGTTTTCGGGCACGATGGGTCAAAAAAAAAAAGTTGCCCTGAAACGAATCACCCTAATGTATATAAACAAAAAAAATCGGCAACTGTTCACGTCAGAGCGCGTACGGCGCAGCCCTCGAGCCAATTTATAAAATCTACCATCGGCTTATCGAATCACGCGCTTCGCGGCTGTCCTCCGCGAGATACTGGCAGAAAAAAAACCCACACTCTTAAAACCTCGTTCAGTACATGCACAAATACACATACAATGTCTTCGTACACTCGTGACAACCAAAAGGGTGTAACTCGCACTGCAAAGCCTTCAAAAAGACGAGAACTACGACCTGTTCTTCGTCGGCAGTCGAGATGAAGTCAAAGGGAACGAAAAAAGCCTCGAGGCTCCTTCAGCTTGAAGACGAGTTTCCGTGTCATAGACAAAGTATACACTCTAGGCTGTGTGTATATATATCCGTATAAACATATCACTGAGAAACCAAACGAGTCATGAGAGCTTGGAACGAGAAAAAAAAACTAAATAGGGCGAACACGGAGCGGATGCAACGATGTGCGTAAACAAAGTAGGCCTCCGGCGATCGTAATAGCTGGAAGGGATCCGGGATACGGTGAAGAAAAATGTTTGCGTGTCGGAGGGAAAGAATAGAACGTGTGTGAAAAATAGGACAGTCATATTGCCCAGTCTAATCTCGTGTGCCTCAACGCCATTTTCTATGTGTTGGTGGGTGTCTGTTATTCCTAATTTCATCGGGCCTCCCTTTCTCCGATAACTCCTGAGAAATCTTCTCGAATATACGAAAGAAGAAGGGAAGTGTGCAAAAGAAAAATTTGTGACGTCGGCTCGTGATCAACGAGGGCCTGAGTATCATGTACGGCTAAACGTGACGGGAATTCTGGACAGGTTCTGGCGTCTATTCGTTAGGGGAGTAAAAAAACTGTGGTCCTATTTTGCGAATATTTCGTGAAGAAGACCTCACGCGCGCGACAACTTATTCCGGAATCAAAAAACAATAACAATGCATTATTGAGTTTTCGAGTCATCTTAAGCATGGATTTTCCAAAAAAAAACAAGTGATATGTGTTTAAGGTAAATTTCCCAATTTTTGAACAGCTAAGGATCTGGGGATTGAATTAGGTGAGAAAAATATATAAAATCAAGAAAAAAACCATCGCTTTCATGTTCAAATGATACTTTGATATTTTTACTTTCGAAAAATCACCCTTAAAATTATTTTTAAATGAGTTCAAATGAAAAAAAATAATAACAATGTGAAGCATGCAAATGTCCCAATTATTGAACACTGGAAGTGCCTATGTCCCTAATATTGAACAGGCATGTCCCAGTTATTGAACACTCTCGAGAATTCTTTTTCCGCTCTAAAAATATTATTTTGGGTACAATATTAAGAAATAAAAGCAAAATCAAACATTTAAATAATCTTTTATTAATCATGTGAAAATACAAAAATATATATTTAGTCTCTTTTGACAGGTTTTTGGTTCATTCGCATTTGGTTTATTTTTGCTTTTCAACTCGAACTTGATTTTATTTTTATTTTCAGCTTCCTCGTTTTTATGTTCCGTTCTTGTTTGATTTTGTCGCAGCTTTCTTGTTTTTCGACTGAAATATCGGAGAGCAAAAAATATTGAACATTACATTCGTATTTTTAGGTTACATTTAGGTTATATTCTCTTTTTATTTTTATTTTCATGTTTATTTCACGAAAATAAAAATAAACAATATATTTGACGATCTTAGAGTTATTATTAAAAGAATAAAGGTAAGTTTATTCCAGGAACTTACAGTTTTTGTTTGAATAAATCTGATTCACACGATCCACGTTAAATGTCTCGATGTTTTGGTGGGTTTAATGACGCCATCTTGGAGAATTCGAGTGTTCAATAATTGGGACACACTGCATTTTCTATGTCCCAATGATCGAACACCGTATTTTTTAACAAATAATTCATTAAAATTTTTTTTTAAATTGTTATTTGTAAGAAATTTTCTGAGGAACCTGAAACGCCTTTACTTTTTGAGATGCGACAGTTTTTGAATTTTTTATGCCCTCACGTATGAAGCGGCGCGTCTTAGCAAAAACAATAAGCAGTTACCACGAGACGTCAAATCAGGTCACCATTGCTGATTAAATAATTTTTTTCTCTATTAATTAAACCTTTTTTTGCACAAGTAAGGTAACATTTCGATAGCTAAATGTTCCATATACGTAATGAAATTTTTATAAATAAGTAAATGCATGCAGATGAATGAGAAATAATAAAAATACAAGATAGTGTTCAATAATTGGGACCTGTTCGATAATTGGGACATTTACCTTATTAGGGAGTCACAAGATCAATCAAGATTTTTATTTTTTTCTCTCTCTCAAGCATCAAGTTTGTATTAGTCGAAAATAAATATCCTTCAATTTTTTTTAGTTAATTACCCGTAGTAAAAAACTCCATTCGTCGCCATTGAAAAATCCCCATTCATTCCCCATTGCCAAAATAACCAACGGAGATGAATGTCGAATTGCCTAAGGGGATTTTCGCCATTGAATTCCCCATTTGAAATCGAATGACGATTTTCCAATGAGGATTGACTTCATTTGAAACGGAATGGGGATTATCCTATGGGGATTCAATGAAGAAAATCCCCATAGGCAATTCGGCATTCATCTCCATTGGTTTTTGTAGGCAATGGGGAATGAATGGCGATAATCAATTGAGATTCTTTCATATAGTAAAAAACTCCACTCGTCACCATTGAAAAATCGCCATTCATTCCCCATTGCCAAAATAACCAATGGAGATGAATGCCGAATTGCGCAAGGACATTTTCGCCATTGAATTCCCGATTTGAAATCGAATAGGGATTTTCCAATGAGGATTGACTTCCCCATATCAAACGGAATAGGGATTATCCCATGGGCATCAGTCGGCAAGAACTCCTTGCATGGATTTTTTGGACACCGACTTCTGCTAATATTCCGTGCTCAAACTCGTCTAGATAAGCATACTCTTCGCATAATCCGTATGGGAGTTCAGCGGGTTGCCGTCCTGCGACATCTCGCGCCAAGTCTCGGAACTAACGTGACGCGGTTTCCAATGGACATCTTTGGGTAGTGCTGATCATTCAGTTCATCCGCATTTACTTCCCAATGGACATCATTGGGTAAAGCTGATCATTTCGTTCATCAGCATTTGCCTTCCAATGGACACCACTGAGCAATGCTGATCGCTCGATCCATCAGCATTTGCTTTCCAATGGGCATCATTGAGTAATGGTGATCATTCGGTTCATCCGTATTTGTTGTTCAATGGACGTCATTGGGCAATGGTGACTTTTCAATGAATATCCATTCACTGATCAATGGTCGTTCCTATACGCCATTGAAAAATGCGGAAATCTCAATGGGTCCCCATTCATTGTCCAATGGAGTCGTATGAGGACCATTGGTTGCCATTGGCGATTCAATGGAGTTTTTTACTACGGGTAAGATATTTAAATGCTGCTCAAGGCAATGTAAATTCTCAAAATTCGTCATAAACTATTTCCAAAATTTAAACATCGGAATACCTTTCAGTGTGCACGTTTTTGATGGAACAGAACTTTATGTGAAACTGTAATTTTTCTTACAAGTCGCTCAATTTGTTACATTCGTTGTTTTGGGCATCATCTACAATTTTCTCAAATATGCATAAGAGCAAACCAAAGTTTTATAGATTTGTAAAATTGATTTGAGGATATTTAGGTACTTCCGAATGAAGTGGGAACCGGCAGAATCGTTGATTTTTTTTTATTCTTCACAATCTGACGATCACATCCCTTTATTTCGCAATATCTCTGATGAAATACCGTGAGACTCGTTCTCTTGATCTTTCCCCCAAGTAAACGCGGGCTTGATGTGGGAAAAGCTCTGAAATTACACAAATCGGAGATTCTGTGAATTTTCCTCCGTCCATCCGCGTTTTAGCGCGTATATATTTTGACGGCGAGAGGAATGAGGGAGCTTTTATAATGAATCATCGGGTTTCCGAGCTCTCGGACGATAGGGGAAACCTTACCGAGAAATTCGCGCGATTGTGGAAAATTTTCCTAGAAGAGAGAAATATTATACCATACAGAAATATATCTTTTTCTGTGTTGAAAAAAATTATTCACATGAAATTTACCACTGAAAAAGGACCAAAATGGGGTTAACGGAACTAGGATGACGTCCAGGCTAACGATATTCTAGTGAGCAAAAATTGTGCTCTATATATTTCGCAAGGAGAAATGCCTTTTACGAGGAATTAAAGGAAAGAGAGATTGAGAGAAAGAAAGAAAAATGAGTGGAGGAAAGAGAGGACAAAAGAGAAGAGAAAAGAAAATGTAAACTCTCTCTGGGCAACGAGAAACGTTCTCGATGGATATAAAGCTTCATGGGTTTGATTGTGAGGAGGATTGGATGCACGCCGCAACTTTGAGTCACGAACTACCGGTAGAATAAGAAACGGCGAGGAAAAATTCGCGTGCTCCGAATAGCTTATGATATTGTCTATTCTCGTCATATCTTTCCTCCACTTCGCACACTCTGCATTGATCAGTGTGGTTTCTCGACTTTCTCCATTCCCTCTATCCATTTTTTTTTCTTTATTCCTCTCCGACATCTTCGTCTTTTATGCGAAACTCGTCATTATTCCTCCTCGCACGTTGCACTTTTTGTCGTTGCATGAGTATCGACAATGATCAGAGCATCATATTTTTTGTACAATAATAAAATCCTGTTTTTATACTGGAGAAATTTATTTCTACTTTAATGAAACTTAACATAAGTTTAATGGAATTTAACATAAACGTTTTCGACAATTGGCAGCTTGATTTGAAAATCCTGTTTTTATACTGGAGAAATTTATTTCTACTTTAATGAAACTTAACATAAGTTTAATGGAATTTAACATAAACGTTTTCGACAATTGGCAACTCGATTTGAAAAAAATGTTTGCCAAATTCGTGTTGAATGAAAAACAAATGATACCCTACTAGAATTGATACCAATTAATTACTCAACCAAATTTGTATGCCAACTGAATACCAATTAATATCCTTCCAGAATTAATACCGATTGATTGCCCAACCAAATCATATTCCTATTGCATAGACAACAGCAATTCACTTATTGACGGTCAGAGACGTTTGATTTCTTAGATTTCTAAAATAAGAGGGCTGACACCTGCTAAAGACATCATTCTAAGGAATCTAAGGTACCAAAACGGGGCTACTTTGTTCATGTTTTGGAAGTTTTTTGGTCGTAACTTTTTTTGAACGTCCAAAAGTAATTTTTTTTTTGCTTGAAGAGAACAATATGTCCTTTGGCTATAAAACGTATAATAATAGGAAACCCCACCAGAGCTTCACCATTTTATATTTTTAGAAAAAAAAAGCCAAAGTAACCCCGAGTGTGGAGCTACTTCGGAGAGACATTGAAATGCAACTTATGTCAAAGATCCACATCGTAAATGCAGCTGTGCGACATCATTTTGATAATAAAAAACAATAATATTTCATACTCGAAAGTAAATGAAAAACAGCGATTTTTGACAATCAATTCGTCATTTTTATTGAAGAAATATTTGACATAAAAATACCAAATACCTAGGCCCGAATTTTAAGTTCTCAAGATCAAACTTGAGGCCAAACTTTCTATTGAACTCAAATTTGAATTTTAGACCGAACTTAAGTTCAAATTTAAGACGAATCTTAAGTTTGAACTTAAGTATACTTACGCTGAGAAAAAAAATTGTTGAATGAACTAAATCTTTAGTTGCATACGCGCGACTAAATATTTATTGGGTCTAACTAAATAATTAGTTTCGTGAATAATTCTGCGTTTCAGTTGACCGAAATATGATTCAGGTAAAAAAATTTGGATTTGTACAACTAAATATTTAGTCGTGCGTATGCGACTAAAGATTTAGTTCATTCAACCATTTTTTTTTCTCAGTGTATGTTCAAACTTTAATGCGAACTTTAAATCGATCTTAAGTTCAAACTTAAATTGGGTTTGAGGTTTGACCTTGAGATCCATCTTGAGCATGAACTTAAGTTCTATCAAACTTCTTTCATCGTCTCCCTCAACCGTGTTATTTTAAATTAGTTGTGAAAAGAACTAAGTACGATCAAACTTAAGTTTAAACTCAAGATGGATCTCAAGTTCGAACTTCAAACGAAATTTAAATTTGAACTTAACATCGATCCGAAGTTCGCACTAAAGTTTGAACTTAAGTATGAACTTATAATGGCACTTTAGTTCAACTTACGATTTATCTTAAATTGGAACTAAAGTTCGATCTTAAGTTCCAACTTAAATTCCATGGAAAGTTCGATCTTAGGGTAGGACTTGTGACTTGAAATTCGACTTGTGACTTGTGACTTGTAACAGACGTTGGAGTCGTTCTTCTTGCCCTTCTTTATTCCCTTTATGCGAATGGCATCATCGATTGTTCGAACATCTTGGCTTGTTACACATATTTGTGTACTTGGTTTATGAATGACTTTTTTCCCTCTTCTACCCACTCGCCCCCCCCCCCCCGCCCCACAAAGTCACGGGGGTTCACTGCGCACACGTTTTTACCGTATTTTGCTGCTCGTCCAAAGTAGCCCCAAAAACCAACAAAGTAATCCCCAAAGTCAAAGTAGCCCCGTTTTACGGTACCTACAGATGAGTATGAAGTTCTGTTTTCATAAAACTTCTGTTATGCAGAAGAAATGTGATTTGATCGGGTTAATGAATCAGTACTTATAGCAATGTCATTTAATGGAGACATTGGAACGCATCTTATATTTTGGAACGCATGTTATATTTTGGAATTGCTATCTGGAGTGGACATTTTTGTAGGATGTAATTCCGGTAGAGATGTTTTTCAAGTGGAGTAATACTGGAGTAATGACGTACTAAAAATTCGATTTTGAAGATACTTATTGCTGACTAAAAGTTTAAAGGTGTGCTGAAGGTAGATGACTTTTCCCGTGAGGTTGAAGTATATTAGCGGCAAAAAGACCGATTGCCTCTTACTCCCAAGGTACGTCATGGTTGATTTAATCAAGCGGCAAACTCGCCCCTCTCACTCATTTTGCTTCGGCCATCAAAAGCGAATTGGTCATACCTCGGGTATATTCACCATCGTACCTTCGTTGACGGCAACCTACTTATTTTACCTCTTGCTCGAAACCCCACGACCCGACCCGTCTCGCTCTCAACGACGAAAGCGCGTTATTCCTTACCTCAAACCAAGCGTCATTTTGTACCCTCATAAACGGCAACAGCGGTAAACTAGTTTTTCCACGAGGTGGATGAAGATGCATTATTCTTCACACACGCAAGCTTCACGAGAATGGAACTGCTTATATTCATCATGAGCATTGAAAATTATAAATGAAATATAAAATAATAAATATTCTGCATGCTCTTCGAGATGAGCCCAATTTTTTCATACATTTTTCTCTGATGATTGCCGCATGATTTGGAGTGGTTTTTCATTTGGACGCTGTTGATATTCTATGCGGGAATGAAACTTTTGGGAAACAAACGAAAAATCTCGATGGAATGGGAATATTCGGGATGAAAGGGGATGTGCGAAAAGCAATGGGCTTTTGCCAAGCGCAGAAACATCACCGCAAAATATATCGAGCCTCACCCTGTGAAAGCAGGCCGAGTGTATGTCGAGCACGTACGGGTTTCATGTCCGCAATATGACAAGAGACCCTCCACCCTCTCTTCCTCCCTGTCGCTCGTTCTCTTTCTATATAACTCGGTCGAATAGTTATATCCAGCGAAAGCTTTCGTCCAACGACGAGGTAAGTGATATCCTTTCGCAGAGTACATAAGGGAACGCCAAAAACTATGATAACGCAGAATTATATACCATGTATATGTATATTCCGGACGTACATGTATATGAGGCATTCTCCGGCAATTCCGCCACTTTTTTTCGACCCTCTCAGATCCGTCCCATAAATTGTCACAGTTTAGTCCCACTTAAATGTAATCTCTGCGATTTTTTTCAGATGTTTTAAGCGGTGAATTAAGGAGTTGCATATATTTTTTTAAATCACTAGTATCGTACGAAATTTTATTGTATGAGTGCGCAAAGTGCCAGTTTGCGCACGGAGTGCAATAAAGACTATTTTCTGCAAAAAAAAAAATGAAAATTAATTTTTTTTGCACGGTCCGACACCTTCAATTTTACTGTCAATTTTATACAATCTCTTATAGTATTAGTGGGACGTACAGAAAAATCCATAATACGGCAACTGATTTTTTTCGGGGTTAAAAAAATGTTATTCACATAACTTTATTCAATTTTTTTGTTAATAACATTTGTTTAATCGCGAAAAAAATCAGTAGCCGTATTGTGGATTTTTCTGTACTAATACTATTAGAGATTGTATAAATTTGACAGTAGAATTGAAGGTGTCGATCCGTGCGATTAATTAATTTTCATTTTTTTTTGCAGAAAATAGTCTTTGCAACACTAATAGAAATTATGGAAATTATGGAAAAACAATTTTTTTGTTGGAATATTTTGCTTGTACATCCTCTCCGTTTTAAGCTATATGGATTCGAAAAAATATATGCAACTCCTTAATTCACCGCCTAAAAAATCTGAACAAATCTCAGAGACTACTTTCAAGTGGGACTAAACTGTGACAAGTTATGGGACGGATCTGAGAGGGTCGAAAAAAAAGTGGCGGAATTGACGGAGAATGCCTCATATAAATATATATATGCGATATGTATGTAAACGCCATCAGATATACACAAAAGAGGGACGAACTTTTGTGAGGACGTGCAGATATTGGATTATCCGTTCTTTAGCACCTTCTCGTCAAAAAGGACCTCAATTCCATTTCATCTCTCTCGCCAGTCAGAGCAATATGTTTATATATTTTTTATGATCACACTACATAAAAAATTCAATACAACAAAATCATATAAATTCGATCGGACGAACGAATCTTACTTCGCTATTATTTTTACTAGCAGCCATTTTGAAGAAAATAAATTGTATCATTCTTTCGACCCCGTAATAATAATGCAAATGAAATTAATTGGAATAGTTTAATGTAACAATGCCGATTAAAAATTAAGATATTTTTATTCGCCAAGCGGCGTTTTGAAGGGGACATATTCAGCTTCATTTCGCTTATTCCAAAAAAAATTTGCGATTTTTTTTGAACCTGGTACGCCTTTTGAAACATGGTCGTTTTTTAGTTTTTTTTTTGCGTCGAAATTTTGGCGCACGGCCCATGCATATTTTGTAAAACTGTTTTTCGTATGAAAAACTTGTGGGGGGGAGTATAAGTTTTAATTTCGTTTTTTAGAAAGTTTCGTACAATTTTTTTCCGCAAAAATATTCCATTTTTCGCAAAAAACGAATATGTTTGTAAAATGTAACGTAACTCTAAAACTACTCGATTTCCGTGAAATCACTAAGAAGATCAAAAGTTACATACAATCGTTGTAAATTCAATAAAAAATGTTCCGATTTTTTTTCTAAATTTTTTTAAAACAGACTTTCCTATCAACGAGATATTTTTTATCTTAAACAATCGGGTCTCTTACCTCATCTACACGGCTCTTTCATCGAAAAACCTCATATACATGGCTTTTTCATTGAAAAACTCGTGTAGATGAGGTAAGAGACCCGATTGTTTAAGATAAAAAAATATCGTTGACAGGAAAAATTTTCGAAACAAAAATTTTGAAAGAAAATTCTGATAAAATTTCATTGAACCCAGAACAATTCTGTGCAACTTTTTACCTTCCTAGTAATTTTAGGAAAACTCAATAGTTTTAGAGTTACACTAAATTTTATAAATACGATAGTTTTTTGTGAAAAATTGAATATTTTTGCACAAAAAAAAATCGTACAAAACTTTTTCAAAAACGAAATTAAAGCTTATACTTTTCCCCATAAGTTTTTCTTGCAAAAAACAGTTTTAAAAAAATTTCATGGGTCGTGTGCAAAAATTTAAAAGGCAAAACTTTTTTCCAAACTTTTGGAGGGCAGCTTATTTCTAAATTTCTTTCATTACATAAGACCTCATTTAAGATCAAGAGCCTCGGTAATAGAATCTTTGTTTTCTAATAAAAAAGAAAAACGCTATCCAATTCAAACGATTTCATTCGACGTTACATCATTCAAAAATCCGCTTCAACACCGAGAAATTAAGAGAATCCGCCACGACCTCATTAAAAAAATATATCTGTTAGTGTAACGATCTAATTATTAGAATTGAAACAACCTTTCCAAGCAGACGCATTAGACGCTTGAAGAGAAATTTGCCTCGCTACAATCTGTGGGCAAAAGTAGAAAGAGTCCCTACGTAACCATAATTTCTAGGGTTTGAAGGTTGAATGCTTACGCAGAGTTAATTGACGTCAAACGCACGTCCTAATGACAAAAATCCGAAGAACTAATGCAGCCCATTGCGAGGATATTCATATGTATTTATATATATGGGTCAAAACGACAATTATGAACGTCGGATCCGGCCTCACCCCCTCAGATCTTTTCGCATTTTTTTTAGCTGAAAGTCCTCATTGAAAACCACATTGCCAAATTTTTTCAGATTTTTTTCCCTCTAACTTTCGCAGTTATTACATGAGGTATTCCGTCTAGTTTTACCATTTTCGTTTTATTCATTATGACATGCCATCTTCCACCACAATAAAAAAAAATTCAAAAAATAGGTTTTTTGCGTGAAAAAGTCTCAGCTTTTCAAAAAAAATATTGTTTTTTTGTTTATGCACTTGGAAAGCTCTTAAAATTGAGCTTAAAGTCTAAAAAGCTGTTTTTTGGCCGTTGCCCAAATTTTGAAAATTTTTTCAATATTTTTTTCGAAAAGCTGAGACAATTTTACATGAAATATGTATTTTCCGAAATGGGTTCTCCATAAACATACGAGAAATGAATGAATGAACAAAAATTGATTTTATTCATTTTCGTTTGCCATCTTCCGTTACGATAATTTTTTTTTGAAAAAATATGTTTTTTGAGTTAAAAAGTCTCAGATTTCAAAAAAAATATTGCTTTTCCGATAATGCCCGTGGAAAGCTCGCAAAATCGAGTTTTTAATCTAAAAAGCTGTTTTTTAGCCATTGCGCATATTTTAAAAAATTTTTCCGTGTTTTTTTTTGAAACGCTGAGAAAATTTTACATAACATATGTCATTTACAAGGTCGGTTCTAAATAAACATACGAGAAACATGCGAGAAAATTATTCAAAACGTGTTTATTAATTTATTTCTCGTGTGTTCATTGAGAACCCACCTTGAAAATGATATATGTTATGTAAAATTTTTTCAGCTTTTCGAAAAAAATATAGAAAAGAATTTCGAAATATGAGCCATGGCTAAAAAACAGCTTTTTAGATTTAAAACTCGATTTTGAGAACTTTTCACAAGCATGATCGGAAAAGCAATATTTTTTTTGGAAAGAGACTTTTTTACTCAAAAAATGTATTTTTTCAAAAAAAAAAAATTATAATAACGGAAGATGGCAAAAAAAAATTAATAAAATCAATTTTTGTTCTTTCATTCATTTCTCGTATGTTTATGGAGAACCCATCTCGGAAAATACATATTCCATGTAAAATTGTCTCAGCTTTTCGAAAAAAATATTGAAAAAATTTTCAAAATTTGAGCAACGGCCGAAAAAAAAGCTTTTTAGACTTTAAGCTCAATTTTAAGAGCTTTCCAAGTGCATAAACAAAAAAACAATATTTTTTTTTGAAAAGCTGAGACTTTTTTACGCAAAAAACCTATTTTTCGAAATTTTTTTGATTGTGATGGAAGATGGCAGGTCATAATGAATAAAACGAAAATTGTAAAACTAGACGGAATACCCCATGTAATAACTGCGAAAGTTGGAGGGGAAAAAATCTGAAAAAATTTGGGAATGTGTTTTTCAATGAGGACTTTCGGCTAAAAAAAATGCGAAAAGATCTGAGGGGGTAAGGCCAGATCCGACGTCCATAATTGGCGTTTTGACCCATATACATGTTTCACTTGGCGAAGAGAGCAAAGGGGCAGAAAAAAAGGGAAATGAGAGGTGAAAGAGAACGAGTGAGAACGGACGAGGTAGAAAACGTGGTGTGCGGTAGGAAAGGACGCGAGAAACGAGAAAACGCTCGGCTAAATTCGTTGTGAGAATGAGATTACCGTCCCGTGAAAGCAGTGCTTTGCATGAAATCACGCAGCGTCGGAGGTAGAGCAAGGAAAAAGTAGCGCAGAGAACACACGTCGACTGTATGCGAATCCACGGTAAAGGTCGTCCATAGGTGTGGACTCTCTTTCTCTCTGTTATATATGTCGTCCCCGAGCTCCACAAGTCCGGATAAAAAATACCAGAAAAAAAATCATCGCAGCGTGTATCGTTCGGGAAAAAGTAAAATCGAGAAGCCCTTCGTACAACCGACCCTTTGCCTTTTTCCCTGCCCCTCCACCATTTGGTAAGTGAATTTTCGTGCCACCCGCGTCCGTTCCTCGTTCGCCATTATGGACCTTCCCTCTTATCCACAACGGGAAACATCCAACCCCGACTCAACGTTTACCAAACTGAAATACCGTTTTCCCTGGATACGTATTGCCGTTACCTAATATGTTCGCTGGGTTCAAAATCGTTGTGACTCTCGCCATTCCCTTCCAACCGACTGGATCACGCTGCTGTCCCTTTGCCAATGTTCAACCAATGAAGAATTCAATCTCGGATAAATCCCAATGAAACTTTCCGCATGAATTGTCACGTTCACCATTCGACGGAATACAAACACGTGAATTGCCCTGAATTGCGATTTTCCCGGTGACAAATTGAGAGAATCGTCACCTCGACGCAAAATTTTGCGAAAGAACGAATCTCGCAGTCGAGAGAGAGACATGTGATGTCATCATCACAGAAAAATCGTTTTGAAAAATCCGGATGACGTTGAAATTCACGAGCGACGTTGCGTTATAGTCAGGGAAATCTTGAGCTGTACGATAAGTAGGTAGGTAGCTTTTCATACGTCGCAAGAATGAATTCTGGTGACGACGTAGAAAGACAGTGAGTCGCTGTCTGGTGTACGAAGAGTCAAGAAAGCCAATGGATTTAGCATTTTACATTTTTCAATTTTCCATACAAAGTTGCCAAGTTTGTGGATGCAAGGGATTGGCATAAAGGGAAAGCACGAGAGAGAGATGAAGGTCGTACGAATGGAGAGTCGATGACACGGGCCCAGCCGTATAAGCCGCGGATAAGGGTCCATCGCCTGAAGGAAACGAAGGATAAAAGGAGTGAGGTGTGAGAAAAAGGTTCGTCGAGAGAGCACGTGGCGAGAGGAGAACGAAAGTGTAGAGTGGAGGAAATTAAAGGGCGCGGACAGACCGAAGAATGGAATAAGAAAACGGCAGAGAGATGGCAGATGGGGGATGAGCTGTTGCCGTGAAAGTGCTGTAACGAATGAGAGAGGGTGGAAGTGCGAGTGAGAGAGGAGTGCGGGAAAAGACGTTTGAGCATTGAGACACAGAATGAGAAAAGAAGAAGGCACGATGAGAGAGAAGTGGCGGAAGAGTGGCGGCTGGGTATGGGAGTTTGTTAGCAAGTTTTATAGACAATCAGTCGACTCGTTAACCGGTAACTAGAGGACTCGTTCTGCCGCGTTATTTCCATTCACCGCTTGTCCAATCCCCCGCAGGTTCATAGAAACGTCTTAACTTATCCTCGGAGCGCTACCCTTCCCTTCACACCGAACTAACCGTTGTTGAAGTCGAGGGTTGCCGAAGAAGTTCTCTCAGACACACCCTCTCTGTCTCTCTCTCTTTCTCATCTATTCTCGCTCCTATGCCCGATCTTTGGCCGTTATGAAACGAGCTTTCACGTTATGGTAATCACAGTATTCGCATTAGCATATCGCGAAAACAATGAACGACAATGTTTGAATTGTATAATCGTCGCTCAGCCACAATACAAAAGTGTTTGGTCGTCTATGCAAATGACTTTTGTTTGGGGGATTCAAGAGGTAAGCTGCGAGATACTCCTCTGACAGTCAATAGGGGATCACAAAAGTAACGGGAAGGCTAAATATTTACTCAGCTAAGATATTTTTCAAAAATGTCAAGGTCATTATTGTACTAACTCTTCACGAGGAATACAATGGTGACCTTAATTTTGACCCTGACGATTATCTGCAAGGTTATTTTAAGGTCAGCTTTTTTTCAAATGGAAACCCCTTTTTTAACATCAGCATCGATTGAGCGTAAAATTGTACGTATAAATATGTACTTAGGTCATAGGTACATTTTGAAGGTCTTCTAAGATCAATTGAACTTGAAAAGGTGTGGATACCTCTGGGAATAGAAGTTTTTCTCGTAAAGAGCAAAGTTATTAATTTTAACAAGGCGCATTCAGCAGTGACCTTGACGATGACCTTCAAGGATCTCGAAATTAACTTTTTTAAACGGAAACCTGTATTTTTGAGTTCCGAAATTAAACTTATTCCGAAAAAGTTGATTGATCTTTTCCGAATCTTTCAACGTAAATGTAAAACTATCTTTCCATTGATTTCAGAACTAAAAAATACGGGTTTCCGTTAAAAAAACAAAAGTTGACCTTGAAATAACCTTGGAGGTCATCGTCACTATTAAATGCGCCTTGTTAAAACTAATAACTTTGGTCGTTACGAAAGAGTTTGAAAAGCTTCTGTTCCCAGAGGTATTCCTATTGTTTAAGTTTAATTGACTTTAGAGGCCCCTCAAGGTCGAAATATACCTATGACCTAAGTACATATTTGAACGTGAAACTTTCCGCTCTGTCGATTGCCGATGTCAAAAAGGGGGTGTCCATTTGAAAAAAAAAAAGTTGACCTTGAAATAACCTTGAAGGTTATCGTCAACGTCAAAATTAAATTCCTTGATTGCCGATGTCAAAATAGGGGATTTCTATCTGGAAAAAAGGTGACTTTGAAATAACCTTGAAGGTTATCATCAAGGGCACCATTGCATTCCTTGTCAAAAGTTACTACAAGAATGACCTTGAACTTTTTGAAAAATATCTTAGCTGAGGAAATATTCAGCCGTTACTTTTGTGACGATATGTATGTAAATAATCCATATCCATATGAATTCCCATTTAACAAACTTTGGAAATTCGCTCAGATCATTTGTCGAAGACAAACAGGAATGCGGGGTGTTTCTTTATTCAAACCCTCGACCTTTTCGCTGATTTCCTTTGATACAAGAATAAACGCGATATTATGCAGGATCTTTAGTGCGCCGTATCAAAGAGATGGGAAAGTCGATATCACAGTGAATGAAACTTGGAGCAAGGATAACCGAAGATGAGATTTCCACCGAGTAACACGAGAGCTTTGATTGAGGGTAACGTCACAGTATGTAGCAAAGATGGTTTGCGTTTGGGTTGAAAAAATTATAATAATCTTCTCACCGTCGTTTGCTCGTTGTTTATTTTCCATTGTCTTTTTATTCCCTCTGTGTCGATGCATATATATATATATATATATGGACGATGCCCGTTAGCATATCGATTCGACTCCACAAAAAGCCCGAAAATCCGAGAGAAGGAGATTCCAACTGACGTGGGTGCGGTGATTTCGCTCTCGTCGCCCACGATATTTTTCTCATTCGAGAACATTTTATTCGGGATTATTCTGTCGGGGAGTCGTATCGAATATCAGAGGATTTGAAACAAACGAGTGTACGACGACCCCAAAAAAAGAATCCACGAATTTTCAAAGTCGAACTTCGTGAACGTTGCGTTTTTTCGATCGTTAGTGTCCTTTCATTCGTTCTAAAGACACAAGAATATTCGGGATTTTGATAATGTTTAAGGTTGTTTAGAAGCAAATCACGTTGAATGAGAAAATCCTGAAAATTTGGTATGTTTTTCAATGAAGTATTTATAAGAGGTCGTGTAAAAATTTCACGACGATTTGGAAGCATGTTATCGAATAATTGAGATTAACAAATTAAATAAAATAAAATGTAGTCCTATGGAAACTGATATAACTTTGCGATAAGTTTTTTTTTTGACCTCTCAATTTTTTAATATCCACAATATACTGAAAGCAACGGAAAGAAAACGAAGATTATTGATTAATATTTTTTTTATTTGTTTCAAAAATTGTTTTTAACAAAACGTTAATTTCTTAATAACGAGCTTCCTAATCGTCGTGAAATTTTTACACGACCTCTTAAATACCTCATACAAAAACATACCAAATTTTCAGAATTTTCTCATTGTTTTTCATTTTAACCCTTAAGGAGGTTGAAGTAATGATGATAGAATTCTGAAAATTTAGTATGTTCTTACATGAAGTATTCAGGAGGTCGTGTAAAAATTTCACTAAGATTGAGAAGCTATTTATTGAACAATTAACATTCAAAGCTTTCATAGCTTCTAAACAACCTTAAACCAAAGCTGGGCAGTACTTGAAGTACTCGTCACTTGCGACGTCCATGACGTACTTAAAAAGTACTGAAGTACTGGGACATACTTGAAGTACTTGAAGTACTAGGACATACTTGTAGTACTTGAAGTACTGGGACGTCCTTGAAGTCTTAACAAGTGCTTTATGTACAATACTTGAAGTATTTAAAAAGTACTTCGAGTAAATTGAAAAAGCACTTAAAGTACAGAAAAGTATTTGATATTTTAAGTACAATACTTGAAGTACTTAAAAAGTACTTTAAGTACTTAAGAAGTAATTTAAGTATCGTAGGTACTTAAATTTTCAAGTGCTTCAAAAGTACTTCAAGTATTGTACTTAAAATATCAAATACTTTTCTGTACGTTAAGTACTTTTTCAATTGCAAGTATCAAGTGCTTTTGAATGTGTCTTGCTGGTGGTTGCATATACAAAGCCTTTGATATACAATTGAAAATAATCGTTCGCGACGTATGGACATGCTGTCCCTCAAGTGTCACCTACGACAGTTTTTTAAAGACCAATACCAAGCTGGAGTAGTTTTGACAATCCGTGTACCATATTCTTACTTCCTCTTTTCCAAACCTGTATCATCAAAATAAATCGTAAATACAATCGTCAATGCTATTTTTGAATTGTTTTTAATTCTTTGTTTAAACACTTCTGTTCCAATCTGCCTAAATGCCTAATCTCAGTGTATTGCACAAGGCAAAAATATGTTTTCATACAAGAAGAACTCGAATAAAAATCAAATGAGAATAAGAAATCAAATGTAAGTACTAGAACTTACGAGATATACTTGAAAACTTGAAAAGTATTTGATACTTGGTACAAGTACTTAAAATCTCAAGTACTTCAAGTAATAAGTACGTTGTACTTCAAGTACTTACGGTACTTTGTATTTGAAGTACTTTCCGGTACTTTGTACTTGAAGTACTTTCCGATACTTTGTACTTGAAGTACGTTCCGGCACGTTGTACGTGTAGTACTTTCCGGTACTTTGTACTTGAAGTACTTTCCGGTACTTTGCACTTGAAGTACTTTCCGGTACTTTGTACTTGAAGTAGTTTTAGGCACTTTGTACTTGAAGTACTTTTCGGTACTTTGTACTTGAAGTACTTTTCGGTACTTTGTACTTGAAGTACTTTTCGGTACTTTGTACTTGAAGTACTTTTCGGTACTTTGTACTTGAAGTACTTTTCGGTACTTTGTACTTGAAGTACTTTTCGGTACTTTGTACTTGAAGTACTTTTTGGTACTTTGTACCTGAAGTACTTTTCGGTACTTTGTACTGGAAGTACTTTTCGGTACTTTGTACTTGAAGTACTTTGCGGTAGTTTGTACTTGAAGTACTTTCCGGTCGTTTGTACTTGAAGTACTTTCCGGTATTTTGCCCAGCTCTGGTTTAAATAATTATCGATCACTTCAAGTTGAGAATCACTCTGAATCCATCGTTGCTGTCGTAAAATCATTCTCAATTATTCGGATGAATGATGAGAGATTTAATTAATAGCCTTTTTTTCATTCGCATCAATAATGTAACAGTCCGTTGACTTTTTGACGAAGCGCGATCGACGTTTCGCCATTAATATTTTTTCGTGCTTCGTCGTGAAATATATATGTAGGCATATATATATATATCGTTTATTTGATTCATCCACTCGGCAGAATGTGGAATATGAATCACGATTTTTCGGAAGGGTGATCGAGTCGAACGTGACGTGAAAACGTGTGGCTTGATGGCAGGCTCGTTGGCTATACGAGATGGCCGGGGAACAATATTCTCGGCAAATGGATACAAATGACGTGATTGGCCCTGACCGATCCATCACGAGACTCTCGCATCTCTCTCTCTCTCTCTCTCTCTCTCTCTCTCTCTCTCTCTTTTTGCTCCGCACCCCGTTTTTTTTCCATTCCTTCTATCGTTTTCGGGCTCACGTACGAAAAGTTTTCCTCCCTTAGAATCCCAATCCACCGAGACCTTTTATCTCGCTTCCTTTTTTTTCCGCCCCCTCCTCGAGGAAACTCGGAGAAAGGGGTTAGAGAGAATGGCGGAAAGAAAAAAGGAGAGAGACACGGTTCAAGAATAAAATCCATCAATCACTTAACAGGCTGCACCTCTTTCGCATCACGTCGATAAACATTCTTCGCGGGTTAAGGTTGCCTAAGGAGCTTCAACTTTTGTTCATCCAACGTACTTCTTCGCACTATTTCACTGGAGACGCATTTTTGCTCGTTCGTATGCAAGTGTTTGAACTGTATTCCAAGTCAAGTGTTTGAACTCCAGTCCTTGTATTTGTATTTCTAATTAGAATCTCCCTTATGAGACCTTAAAGGCTGCAACGATAAGATTGAAAAATAGTTGTATGCCCTAAATCAAACCAACGGGTAGACTTCCGGCCAAAAGTTTGGAAACACTCGACCCGATTCCGCGCCGAACAAAAAATTACACTGCACTTTTAAAAATGAAGATACTTCAATTCAACAAGCGGCGTTTTAAAGAGGACATATTCAGCCTCATTCCGGTTTTTTCAAAAAAAAAATTCGATTTTTTTTTGAAACATGATCATGATCATTTTGAGACATGATGAATCATGATCATTTGGGTTATTTTTTTTCGAAAATTTTTCCTGTCAACGACATATTTTTTTATCTTCAACAGTCCGGTGTCTCTTACCTCATCTACGTGGTTTTTTCATAGAAAAACCTCATCTACATGGCTTTTTTATCGGAAAACCCGTGTGGATGAGGTAAGAGACGCGATTGTTTGAGATGAAAAAATATCTCGTTAACATGAAAAATTTTCAAAAAACAAATTTTGGAAAAAAAGTCTGAAAAAATTTCATTGAATTCAGAACCATTATATGCAACTTTTTATCATCTTAGTGATTTCACGAAAACCCAGTAGTTTTAGAGTTACGCTACATTATATAAATATGGTCGTTTTTTTGTAAGAAGTTGAATATTTTAGTGAAAAAAAATCGTACGAGACTTTTCAAAAAACGAAATTGAAGCTTACACTCCCCCCCCCCCACATGTTTTTCATGCGAAAAACAGTTTAAAAAAATTTGTATAGGCCATGCACCAAAATTTCAACGCCAAAAAAGAGCCTAAAAACCGGGTGTAACAAAATCGAAACATTTTTTTGCAAAAAGCAAAATGAAGCTGATTATGTCCCTTTTAAAACGCCGCTTGTTGAATTGAAATATCCTCATTTTTAAAAGAGCAGTGAAACTTTTTGTGCGGCTCGAAATCGGGGCGAGTGTTTCCAAACTTTTGGACGGCATTGTACGTGCGAACCAAGTTTTAGTGAAACAGTACAGGATTTTTAATAAATTTAAGGAGTTACGTGAGTTTCAAAGCTTAAAAAAGCATATTTTCGCAATTTTTTAAAAATATAACAAATAAATGAGCATCATTTAAACAATATCTTGAAAAGATTTTATAATTCTCATTATTCCGATTATTCAAACTTGTTTGTAGAAAAACTGTATATCTTTGTAACAAATAGGGTAAAAGCCGGATTGTTGCCACACTTAAGGAAAAAGCTCTATTTTACTTAAACATTAAGTATCTACTGGCAATATGCTTCGTGTATATTAAAACATTGGTCTTTAAGCTTTCATTGTGCACTATTTTTGTAAACCCAATTAATATTTTTTTTTATTAAATCCCGTTTCATTTGACCTCTTCAAAGAGGGATAGTTGCCCAACGTGGCGGATAGTCGCCTCACGTCGAAAATACTTCGAAGGAGTTTATAATTAATATTAAGTTACGGATTATTTTATTTCATTATATTTTTTAAACTTTATTTTTTTATTTAGATATTTTATTATCAATTTTATTATTTCATAATTAATAATTTCATTATTTTTCTAAATACCTTTAATCAACAGTTTTTCTTTCTTATCTAGTTCTTTAAACACTAGTGCTAAACTAACATCGGTCTAGCAAGGACTACGCCTGGGTTTTTGTCATATTGACGTTAGGGCGACTAACCGGAAAAGAATTTGGAGCGACTACCCTTTTCGATACGGATACTTGCCCTTTTTATTAAAAAAAATAAATAAAAGCTATTTAACAATATACCGTATCAGACCGTGTAGTTGAAACTCTAATGCCTGCAAGGAAACAAATAGTTGACTGAATCCTCAACCATAACATTATTTATTCAATAAAAATTAGTCACCAATATTAGTACAACGCTCGTCGAGATCTCACCGCGGAAGATTTTCGCTCACACGGACGAAACTTGTGGGCCCTGTCCCATGTTTTTTGGGCACTGAGGCCTGCGAGGGCATATTAATAATTACAGAAAAGCGCTAACGCTATAGGGACATCTCTAACATAGTGTATTAAAAACCGGGGCAACTATCACCCCGGGGCAACTATCCGGATTTTACCCTATATGAAATACATTGGGTACATTTCACTATGTCTCATATAATTAGCATTTTTTTATGATTCGGATGAACGAAAAATAGAAAAAATTTATTCTGTTAAAAAACAACTCTGGGACTTTGTTAACACTTTGGAAAATAAAGTTTTGAATATCTTTGAATATTTCAAATTATTATTTACCAATTATTCGCAGGCTCTTCTAATTTTTCGTTAAATAAATAGTTTTTTTTTATTGTTCGTTCAACTGAACGTTCAGAAATTCAAGTACATTTTTTTTGCACATGTACATTATGTAAGTCGTCGAACTATTTGCTTGTAAAATGGGGAACTGGGAACACTATCATAGAGAAATTACCGTACAATGTCCTAATAGATCAAGAGTAAAGCATGCATGCATGTGCGGCTTGTTTGAGTATTCTCAAGAGGACATATATGGGCACAACACGTGCGCCATTTCGACATCTAGACCTGGAGGATTGAAGTACGTGCTCTGTACGGCAATAGTTTGTGCGTACTCTCCCTCCCTTTGTAGGTACGGAGTAGTATTTATGTGCAGAGGCTATTTAGGAGAGTGATCTTTGGCGAGATGTGCACTTCTGGATTATCCTTGAGTTCCGTGAGTTTGTGTGCACGTGTTTGTGTGTTATGAGCGTAAACACTTTGGTCCGATAGAATGCGACGATTCAGGAAACGTTTGAACGTTCTGCACCGACAATTTCCTCAAGTACGAGCACTTGACCTCTTTATGGAGTTGTAATTACACAAACACAGACCTCAATTTAGCGCCTGCTCCTCTTGCAGTTATCGTAGTTAATTGAGTCGAATAATTGATATAATTTCGGATTATGAATTATTCAGGCATACGCGCTGATATTGACAATTATTTTTTTTTAATAATACGAAAAAATCATCAATAGACGCTTCGTACCAAAATAACGATTGCTTCAATTATTTGAACTATACGTTATTTTAGACACTAAATGTATCGAGAATTTGGGTCAATTTTTAGAATTGATACTGATTAAAGAAGAACTTTTAATTAATCATTTTTTTGTAGAACAAGAAACATGATTCTTTTTTTCTGGTCATAATTTAATAAAAGAATTTTTAATTAATAATTATTTTACAGGATTTAATATTTAATTCCTTTTTATTTAATTTAATTTAATTCCTTTTAATTTATTATTATTATTTAATTTATTTTAATTCCTTTTACTCTCAACGTCAATTACAAATGCGTCGTTATTTTTTTTTTCCTATGAAAACCACATTCGCATGAGTTCGCGGTTTTTTCGCTTCCATTCCGTTTTCTTTCCGGTGCTTTCTCCTTTTTCTTTTGCTAACGAAGCGAAACCAGCTATTTTCTGGCCACAGTCAAACTTGTTCACATACATCCCAAACTGTTTTTTTTACCGCGTACTTTGCGAGCACGCAAACAACGCCCAGTTTGACGTGAAGAATATAACCCTTCCGGACAAGTGCATATATATACAGGGTGTCCCAGGAATGAAGGGCAATATCTCGAGGGTAGATTCGTGACGTAATATCGAGTAGAAAAGTCCTTTGCCATTTTTTGATATTTTGAACCCCTGAATTGTTATTAATTTTATTAATAGCAATTCAGGGTTTGAAAATATAAAAAAATGGCAAAGGACTTTTCTACTTCATATTACGTTCGTAATTAATTAAATTAATAACAATTTCGGGGTATCAAAATATCAAAAATTGGCAAAGGACTTTTCTACTTGATAGTACGTCTCCAATCTACCCTCACGGTATTGCCCTTCATTCCTGAGACACCCCGTATATATATAAATATATATAAAGTGCATCGACAGCAGGGCCAGAATGAAAAATTCCTTCTTTCATCAAAAAATTCGTAATGTGCCGGATAATAATAAATCAAACGCTAATCCCAGAAAAAAGGTCTAGTCGATTTAACTATAAATTCTACTTAATCCAAATAATTTTTTTTATTCAGAGGCCAGCCTACGACGATTTTTATTTAATATGAATAATTTTTTTTCAAACTCAGCAAATATGTATTGTATCAAATAATTTTTTTTAAATACACAATATTTTTAAACATTTCAATCTTTGAATCAATAGAAATGTAAAATACAAATGTAAAATAACATTTCACCTGAGTGTCGCTACACATATGAAGTTTAATTTCTTAAGATCGATCTTAAGATCAAATTTATTATCAAGCTTTCCATTGAACTCAAGTTCGAACTTAAGATCGAATTTACGTTCCAATTGAAAATGAATCTTAAGTTTCAACTTAAAGTGTCATTATAAGTTCATACTTAAGTTCAAACTTTTGTGCGAAGTTCAGATCGATCTTAAATTCAAGGTTAAACTTGGTTTGAAGTTTGAACCTGAGATCGATCTGAAGTTTGTACTTAAGTATGAACTTACAATGACACCTCAGTTCAAACTTAAGATTCATCTTAAATTGGAACTTCAGTTCGATCTTAAGTTCCCACTTGAGTTTGATGGAAAGTTTGATCTCAAGATAAGATCTTAAGAACTAAAAATTCGGGGCTAAGAGAACGTAAAAGAAAATAGACATTTTTTTATGGAAGACCTCTTCGGATTCGACAATCTTGCGTTTTGGCCCAAAGTGTTAAATAGATAAATAGATAAACAAAAGATTATAGTACTTACGACGAGATTTTTTTTCTGGGTCTAACTTTTATCGCGAGAAAAATATCAACGAAGACAAAAAAAATCACGTTACGAAACATGTAAAATCTTTGGAGAAACGTTACAAGATTTTTCCTCTCCCTAACGAACAATGTACAAAAAATGTCACATGTAAAAAACATGGATCAAGTAAATTTCATCAACATCCCGCTGCATTGCTTCCGTTCTTCGACCTTTAATCGCAAATTTTAATTCCGCAAACATTTTTTTTTCGTTCATTTTCATTTTCCTCCATTTTCATCCTCGTTCCGTTCCTTCGCTTTTATGCCTCGTGCTTTTTATTTTTCATTTTATTTTCACAAGCTCTCAGTGTTCGTGCACAATGAACGCCTCCACTCCGAAGTGCAGAGACTTTCATCGTGGAAAAACGAGTTTCGTGTATACTCCAGATGCTGGGAGGTACACTAAAAAGTCGAATTGCATCGAGGGATGGCGAGCTATAGTCGGGTATTACCGGTACACGAGGGCTACACGCCACTTTATACAGCAAGGACGGTTGTATATACTGGTGTTACACGTCGCATGCAGTGCACCTCTGTAAGTACTGTAACTGAGAGCTTGCAAGACTATGCGGTCATATATATGTGTGTATATGGGTCGTTCCATGTCAAATCGACCGACAGTTGGAATCGACCCCTATCAATTTCGGTGAAAGCTGGTCAGAAGTTTTCTTTTATCATGAAACGAAGTTCTACCAAAGGAAAAAAATCAAATTTTTTTTTTCGAAAATTTAAAATTTTTCAATTTTATTTTTTAAATATCTCGAAAACTGTAATAGTTACAAAAAAAATCGTTTGGGTTCGTCTTGAAGAGTGTACTTAGGGCTACAAAAAAAAAATATTCCGAAAAAAAGTTTTTAAAAATGATGAATTTGGAGAATTATGAATTTTTAAAAACCGTGAAAATCCGCGATCAACATTAAATTTTTGGTCCAATTTTTTTTTATACCATACCTTGTACTGATCTTGAAAGATCCTAAAATTTTCAGAAAGGTGTTTTTTTTTAATGAATTTTTGAATTTTGGTAAAAAAAAAATTTTGTTTCACCTCTAAGTGATGTAAAGTTTAGGCAATCATGTAATTTTGTAATTTTGAGCAGTAAAAATTACACGATTCTGCAACTTTACTTTGAGATGAAAAGTTTTTTTTACCAAAATTAATAAAATCATATTTTTGAAAAAAAAAACACCTTTCTGAAAATTTTAGGATCTTTCAAGTTCAGTACAAGGTATTATATAAAAAAAATTGAATCAAAAATATAATGTTGATCGCGGATTTTCACGACTTTAAAAATTCAAAATTCCCCAAATTCATCATTTTTCAAAAATTTTTTTCGGAATATTTTTTTTTCGTAGCTCGAAGTATACTCTTCAAGATGAATCTAGAACGATTTTTTCGTAACTATAATAGTTTTCGAGATATTTAAAAAATATACTTGAAAAATTGAAAAAATTGTGATATTTTGAATATGGCATAACTTTCGAAAAAGAAAATTAAATTTTTTTTCCTTCGGTAGAACTTCGTTTCATGATAAAAGAAAATTTCTGACCAAATTTTATCGAAATTGAAAGGGATCGATACCAACTATTGGTCGATTTGACATGGAATGACCCATATATATATGAGCGTCGTCGGTGAATCGCGAAAGTGCAGGGTGCGGAATGCGCATATGAAATTTACAACCGCTATAACGCAGGAAATGTACACAGGACTCTCTCGATGCTACTGCAGCAACGCCACTGCAAGTACAGATATTCCATTTTCTCTTGTCATCCCTCCTGACACAGGAATACAGAATTATACGAGTTTTGAAAAAATCGATAGACGCTTATTTTAGAAAAACAAAATATTTATCAGTTTTGCTGCGAATGAAAAAACAAAATTCCTAACATTCGAAATAAAAAACAAAAAAAAACTGTAATTCCTAAAACATTTCAATCATTGAATTTTTGGTATTCTTATTGACAACAATTTGTTAGATTTGTTGATTTGCATTCAATTAAGAATCCACACCTTCCCAAACCCAACTTGCTCAATTTCAGCTTTGTTTGAAAAAAAACATTAAGTGATAATCCAAATACCAGCGAGTAGCATGAAAAAATGTATTTCAGCTAACGCACCCGGGAGTGAAAAATCTATTGACCCCTGTGGGGATTTTCCTGGAGTAGAATTTACGATAAGGACTACGAGCATGCAGAGAAAAAGCCCTGTCGTAAAGTGCGAGAGTCAAAAATGGGAAAGAGTGGGGAATGAGCAAACATGGTAAGCGCGAGTTCGGTGACCTCATAAAACCAAAAAAGCTTAATATTCGTTCATGGTTCACATATGGACCAACTGCTTCACGCGAATTCACCTTTATGTGTCTCGCGAGGTACCCGCCAGATTGTTCCCAGAGTGTATTTTTGCGCTTTTCATTCTTGCCAAGAAGCGAGAAGGGAGAGAAAAACAAGAACGTTGAAAGTGCAGTAATAACTGTGAAAGGGCGAGGAAAAAAAATGAAGGACCTGGCAGATTTTCCGCTCCGAGAGATTCAATGAATTTTTTATCGCCTGGACTATTTCGTTCTCACGATACTTTGGCACTTTCAACACTCTTTCTCTCATCTCAAAGTATCCATGAAACACGACAACGATTAATTCAATATTTAACACTAGTGACACTTTTCTTTCTCGCTGTTTTGCTCCTTCTTCTCTCGACGGTTGTTTCAACTCCCATTGAAAAGTTTTTCATCCCGAATGAATTAATGATCGCGCTTTATCCGCTCGTATCGTCCATTTTATTTTTACAATCATTTTATCTTCATTATAAAATTATCACGAGAGACGATAAAATCGCTTTCTCCAATAATTTCGCTACAGTCGTATACAGTTAGGTTTTGCACTTTGATATTTTCGCTGAGGATTAATTTCACCCATTAAAAACACGAGAATCAAGATCTAATATCATCGTCTGCTGCACCAGAGTTCCGAGTCGTTGGCAAATTTTCCGTTTTATCCTGAATATTTTTTTTTTCGACGAATTTTTTGGCACACAGCCGGAACAACGATGGACTGCCAATATTTATTAATTAATATGAGAGCCTGATGCGTGGTATTGCAGCAGTGCGAAAGCCGACGAGAACGAAAGTGGATCCGCATATTGGACCTTACACGAGAGCAAGAGAGAGAAAGTGGATGCGGAAACGAGAAAGATAACGCTTGGCCTTTGCCGAAGAGACGAGGCTGTAAAGATAGGGAGATTTGGGCGATACTCATGAAACGGCAGCGAAAAGAGGATTAGTTTTAATGCGGAATCCATCGACCACCGTGGAAAGTTTGCTCCGTCTCTCTCTCTCCCTCTCTCTCGCTTGCTGCGCAGTGCGCAAGTTGTCGCGTCTGCGGCGTGGTGCCTTAACCCGGAGCGCCACGAGCGGTAGCGTCATCAAGCTCTCTCGACCGCCCGCGATAAAGAGCCCGCGAGTCTCTCACACATTCTCTCCACCTCTTGTCATTCGGTTATTTCTATTATTGTGAATTATCGCTCAAGTCCACACGGACTATGTGAAAATATATGACAAATAGAGGCGCATGATTAAAACGTTCTCAAACGCCCGGAGTTTATCGAAATACAACACGAATATCTCTTCATTTTGTTAATTGACGTAACGAAATAGCTGGTCTTTTTTTTTGTTTCCCGTTCATTAAAAAGCATCTGTAGAAGTGAGAAATATTATTTTTATTCGCTACAGAGAATGCGTGATTCTGCCATAGCGCTTTTTAATAACGCGCACATGGCCCAGCGTGTCGGCTCTTTCTTTTCAACGAACTCGCTCTGTTCTATATCCGTGTGTTTATACTTTTATACGCGTTTGGATTGAAATTATACACAGTACAACAGCCGTACAATACCGTGTTATAAAGTAGAGAGGAACACGCGGTTGCTGATGCCGGAGTGTTTCTCTCGGCGCTGCGGGACCCGCTAGATACATAAACAGGAAACTCTGTGTCTCCACGGGATCTTGCTATACGAGAATTTTCGTGTGGCGCTGTTCTCAGACATATCTATATAACTATGTAGTTATACAACTAGGCGCTAAGGGCTTAATACAGTCGAACCCCGCTTATCCATTTTTCGATCAAACAAGGTTCCGCATTAATCCAGACACTGCATTGATCTAAGTTCATTGTGTAACCAACCTGCATTCGCGGATTAAACGAACATATCTTTGCATAATATATGGGTCATTCCATGTCAAATCGACTAATAGTTGGAGACGAACCCTTTCAATTTCGATGAAATTCGGTCAGAAGTTTTCTTTTATTATAAAATGAAGTTCTACTAAACACAAAAAAATAAAATATTGTTTTTCCGAAAGTTATGCGCAATTAGAAAATTCACAATTTTTTCCATTTTCCAGGTTTATTTTCTAAATACCTCGAAAATTATTATAGTTACGAAAACATTGTTCTGCGTTTGTTTTAAAGAGTAGACTCTTGGGGCTATGAAAAAAAATATTCCGAAAAGAAAAATTTGAAAAATGACGAATTTGGAGAATTTTGAATTTTTACAAATCGCGAAAGTCCACGATAAACATTAAACTTTTCGTTCAATTTTTTTTTACATAATACCTTGTGCTGAGCTTAAAAAATCCTGAAATTTTTAGAATTGCGCTTTTTGTTCTTTCAATTTTGTAATTTTGAGCGGTAAAAATTACATAGTTGGTCAACTTTACTTAACTTGAAGGTAAACAAAAAATTTTTTTTACCACAATGCAAGTATTCTATTTTTGAAAAAAAAACATCATTCTGAAAATTTCAGGATCTTTTAAGATCAGTGCAACATATTATATTTAAAAAATGGAATCAAATATTTAATGTTAATCGTGGATTTTCATGATATAAATAAATTCAAAATTCTCCAAATTCATCATTTTGCAAATTGTTTTTTCAGAACATTTTTTTCGTAGCCCCGAGCATACTCTTTAAGTTGAGTCCAGAATGATTTTTTCGCAACTAAAATAGTTTTCAAGATGTTTAAAAAAATAAACTTGATAAATTGAAAAAAATGTGAAATTTCGAATTTTGAATAACTTTCGAAAGAAATTTTTGAAATTTTTTTCCTTTGGTAGAACTTTGTTTTATGATAAAAGAAAGATTCTGACTAAATTTCATCGAAATCGAAAGGGGTTGATTCCAACGATTGGTCGATTTGACATGGAATGATCGATTGAACAATGAAAAAAAAACCATTAATTGAGCAATGAAAATGTTTTCTGCATCGGAGGTGCGATGTTTCCATATTACGCTGAACGAACGAGGTTCAACTGTACACCAGAAATGTGAAGAAGATTCCAAAGACGTCGTAAAAGGAGAATAAATACAGGAATTAACATATGGACGTGAGAAAAGTGTTTCCGAGATAATATTATCGAGGAATCTTCGAGTTCTTATCGAGATACAAAGGATTAAATTCCTCATATCGGAGATGCGACAACTGCAGCGACAAAAAATGTTGAAATATGAATGTATTTCCCGCTATTTTCACAGTAAATTTTGTGATTTTTCTCCATCGTCTCTACCTCAGCATATTTACAGATCTATCTGTTATTTCTCTACCGGAAATACATACCTATTGCAATCAACCTCTATCTTGATATCTCCATTAAATAAGGACACTGCAAGCCTACCAGATTTAAATTATAACCCTACCAAATCACATCTCTACCGGATATAACCTGTCTCATACGTGCACCCAGAAAAAAGATCTAGTACATTTAAATAAATCCTTGTCAAGCCAAATAAATTTTTTTAGTTGTAGGCCGGCCTAATACAACTCTATTCATGTCAACGATTTTTTTTTTTTGAATCCCCTACTAGGAAAATATATTGCGATCTAATAAATTTTTATTTAATATTAATAAATATTATTTCAAACTGAACAAATATGTATTTAAATGAAATAATTTTTTTTTTAATATTTACACAACATATATTTTTAAACATTTCAATTTTTGGATGTATAGCTACACATATGAAGTCTACAATTTCGTAAAGCTTCGTCGTTTCTTTAACAGAAGGGAAAAGAAAAAAGACCCTTTTTTATGGGAATCCTTTTCGGGGATTCGACCATCTTGCGTTTAGCCGCAATGTTCAATGTATCAAATATCCATACTGAAAAATGAGGATATCAAACATAGACGAGCTTGGAAAGGATATAGGCGTCGAGAGGCAGGTTCGCTTGTGCGAGAGGTAGCCACCTGGCGGATTTTTGGGGTACTGACAAATCTGCAGATATGATCGGATGAAATTACGGGTGAATAGGTATTTGGTAACAACGAATAGAATTTTTCTTCAACGCCTGTTTCTCGATGACAGGGAATTAAAGTAAATAAATATAGTGGAAGTAAATATCGCCCAAAATTGGATGGAAAGAAAATTTTCTTTAAAGTAACTAAAAAAATAATCAAATAAACGATTGTAGTACCGACGACTAGATCTTTTTTCTGGGTGTGATGGCTCTTCCATTTCTCAGATCCACCGGATAAGAAATCATTCAAGAATGAATCCGCAGAGATATTTGGAGTTTTAATTTGTTAAGTATATTCCAGTAGAGTTTCATTGCAGTAGGAGTGTATTTCCGGTAGAGAAATAACCGGTAGAGCTGTAAATGTTCCTGCTTACGATCGTTGCCACCCACGACGAAGTCACAAACTCGCGTGAATCAGTCTGTGCCTTTCAGCGTTGAGAAGACGGGACCACCAATAGGCGTCGTGGTTATAAAAAAAAAAATAGAAATCCTAGAGAATAGCAAGCACAAGAAGCACGAAGTGAAGACCTTCCATCTACTTCACTCGTCGCTCTGTCGCGTTTCTCGTCTTCTTCTCGTGCTCGTTTTACTCCTATTTTCCATCGTTTCACTCTGTCTTGTGCATGGACCAGCTGTTGGAGAACTCTCTCGCTCTCGTTTGCCTCGACATGCCTAATCGTCGTGTTCGTCCGTCGTCAACGACGTCGTGAGACGTCGTGATTCTAACCACGATACCGCGAACTCTGTGTGGCGCCTTTTTGCCTTTTATGAAAGTGTAGGCTTGTGCGGTGTGAAACGAAGCTTTTCTGGTCCAGAAAAGCTTCGTTCACTCGTTCCAGAAAAGCTTCGTTCTGAAGCCAAAAAGCCTCCCGGACGTGGCTGTCAAGGGAGAATCGAGAAAATTCTGGGATTCTAGGAACACTATATATGGGCGCGTTTTGGTCCCAGAAGTATCCTAAACTGCACCTTCCGGATACTCGATCCAAGCACACTCAAACGCTAAACCACGGTATTTAATATTCAGCTTCGGGGAAGAGAGGCAGAGCTTCGTCCATTGAGGCTTGTTCTACTGTGGAATTTTTGAATGTTTTTTTTGTTCCCTCTCAAAAATATTTTCAACCGTTAACACGGAAATTCAGAAAGCCTTAGATATTCGAAACGTTTTTTTAATGGTAGCTTTCGGAGAGAAGAATTTCAAACACACTTTTCTGAAAGCTGAGTTGTTGAAACTGGTTTATGTTCAAAACCGTGTTCTAGGATCCTGATTCGATTTTCGAAAAAAACAACCTGAGTCATCAATTGGACACCAAAGTGACACTTGAAAAGCTCAACTCAATTTCGGTACGATTGGCCGAAGCTATATTTAACCCTCCGTGGTCACACTTATCTGGGTCGATTTGGCCTTGTCCATTTTTGAACAAGTACCAAACTATCGGTCAGAAAAATCTCAAAAAATTACAGAATATCCTTCAAACATTCTAGTTGAGGTATTGAAAATTAGTTTATAAAAAATCTAATGAAATTTTTTAAAAATTCTTAAAATGAAAAGTAGTTGTGGGGTCGTTTTGACCCCATGTGACCACGGAAGGTTAATAAAACAACTATTAATTTTTTACAGTTTAGTCCAATTTACACGTTATTGAGTTGCTGTACAGAAATATTTCGTTGATTTCTAGTATATTTTAAGTAAATAAATTTAGCTGTAACAAGAAAACAATTCGTATTTTCAATCACACCATTTATTTGGTACAAAGATATTTATTTGATTGAACTGAAACTTTGCCCATTCAAGCAACGATTTAACCGATTTAACTAAAACTTCCACTGTATCTTTGTTGAATTACCAAAATGATCTCGTTGAATGTCTGGAAACATATATTTGGTTGAGTCAAACAAATTTTTGCATGTTCAACAACAAAAATTTCTCAGTGTAATCAAGATTTTTTTTGTTAGATGAATATTAGTAAAAATAAAAGGTATGTTAAATTAGACTGATTCAAAAAAATGCGACTATTTTTTGTTCTTCGAAATAATATATTAAACACTTTCGGGGGGGGGGGGTGAAAAAAGATGCCTGTTAAAAGCAGAGCTCTTAATATAAACATTTAGATATGTCGCATCGCAAATTTTAATTTCCCATTTAAATAACACAGGAAAAAAATTGCATACTTTGAAATTTTTAACCGCCTCGGCTTCAAGTCAATGTACCGTATCGATCGATACATATTCTTGCAGAGAATTGAACGCTCTACAAAAAAGATCTCTTATGATTTTTCAATAAACTCACGCCTTCAAAAGTTATTCACCGTCTAATATACATGTATATTAGACTGTGAATATGGCTGAACTACTATTGGTCATTTCTTTAAAAATGAGGTAATTTATGTTAAAAAAAAAAGTGAAATTCACTCTAAATGTAACCTTAACCTTGAATAACTTTTGAAGGAGCGAGTTTTTCAGAAAATCATAAGAACTATTTTTTGTCGAGCGTTCAATTCTCTACAAAAATATCTATCATTCATTTTGGTATATTAACTTGAAGGCGAGATATAAAAATTCAAATTTTGAAAAAAAATGTTTTGCGTTAATTAAATGGAAAATAGAAATTTGTGATGAGACATATCTAAATATTTGTATTAAGAGCTCTGCTTTTAACAGGCATCTTTTTTCACCTCTAATGTAGATTCTAAATTCTGCAACGATTAAAAAAAAATATGTTTTTAAAAAATATGTTTTTAAAATATGTTTTATTCAATGTACTTTTTTAAAATGAATAAAGGCTTTCAATGAACTTTGGCAATCATATTCCTTAATTTATTAAATTTAAAAAACACGTTAATGAAAATTGTTTCAATTAATTTGTCGAAAAAAATTAATAAAAATATAAAAATTCGTATCAGAGAGAATATTTTCTCGCAAATTTTTTATCCACAGACTCTTGCGTATATTTTGCGATCGAGAGAAAATATTCCCAAGGAAAATTCTCCTTGTGCACGCTGTGCGGTAGTACAAGAAGATCGTCGAGGATAGAGAGGAGATTGGATGCTGATGATGATGGGTGTTTGATATCAAGCGGCGCGATATTGCAACGCGGAACACGCAAAATAACGGTATACACCTGGACTATGCAAACGCGTATACGCGCAAAATATACGTCCGTCGATTGCTCATAATACGAATGAATACATGCGCCAAGAAAACACGATCTTTGACGTGTGTGCACATCGAACGAAGAGAGAAAAAAAAAAGATAAGCACGAAGAGAAACGTATATTCGTAAAGGAAACCTCGGAGACGCAGAATCTCACTATTTCGCCCATATATAATAATATATACCTGCCTGCGTCTTTTGGATCTAATATGCTACTGGTAAATGCTTCACGAAACCTTGCACAGCTTCGAGAAAGGATCTGCAATAGAGAACTTGCATATTTTTTTAAAAATTTTTTATTCGAAAGTAGGATAAAAAATAATGTATTTCCCAAGGCAGTTTTTTTTAAAGGAATATTGACGCTGCAAAAAAATATTCTTTGACTCTAATTTTTCTCGAAAAATTTGAATTGGCAACCATATTGTTGTACCCAACTATCAGCGCCGCCAGTGTCGTGTCTGGGAACCACGTCTCATTGTAAACAGTTTCTGCTCTCGGCGACGCAAAAACCTAACCTATAACTTACGTATAACCTACAGTATAATATTCTTCAATATTATTATTTACGTCAAAAGTATCACAGAAAAAATATAAATTGACAAAGCAATTATGGATTCATTCACCCCGCAACCAAACTTGGATTGGTTCATGTCTTGTTTTGTAACATCGTGCAAAAACACAACAAGTACTACACCAGAAAAGATATTTGTCCATGTGCCAAATAATCCAGTGAAAAGAAAGGTTTGGTGCGCGGCTGTTGGTTTTGAGAAAAATAAAAAAATAAAAATAAATAGTTATTGTTGCGAAGATCATCTTGAGGTAAGTCCTTTCTTATACATTTAAAGAGAAAATAATATCAGAGCAGCGTTGCAAAAATATTATTCTTTACAGCTCGAAACTGATTTGAAAAACTACGATGATTATAAGGATTATTTCGATTATCATCGACAACGATATTTTATCGACTTCGGGAGATATGTGAGGCATCAACTTTATTGAATAAAGGTATATTTCGAAATATATATATTAGAGTGCTTCAAAATAAATAAAGGTTTTCTTTGAAGCAGTCTAATATACATACTATGGAACTCTTTAAACAAAATATGTAAGATATTACCAGATACATTTTGTTTACTTCCCATGAGAGCGTATTAAGTTGAGAAATTCAAGTCCTGCTCAATTAATTCGTTTTTCTGCCCATAAGAGGCTATAAATCATCGCAATAATTCTAGATACTTTCTACGCAGTTTAATATTTCGTTCTTTTCACATATTTCGCGGCAATACCTTATCATTATATCGTCGAAACACATTATCTTCTATAGCTTTTTCAATGTATTGAAAATTGTGCTTATCGTCGCCCAAACAGAAACACGTTGGCAAATGTACGTGATACAGTAATGTAATATGCTTTATACGGCCCCGAGAGAGTACGAGAGTGTTGAATAGGGGATCCACTTTGCGGGAACCCCGAGTCTCATTCGAATCTCGTTCCGTATATCGATAAGCACGAAAGGACGAATTGCATCGGAGTGTTGAGTAGACGAGAGAAGCCCCAATTCTTCGTGTATATACATTAGGGCGATTTTTTTTCGACTTTTTTTAATTTTCATCCCTCCACACCTAAAATGCTGTTGCATATGTCTAAAAGAAACTACCCTGAAAGTTACAGCCCTTAATATTAATGTTAAGTACTCGCCCTTCGCGTGAAAAGATTTTCCATCTAAAATACACGTAAATAAAAAACTTTTTTCTTCAAATTGCTATAACTCCGCGGCATTTCATGATATCATATTGTCCTTGGTCGTAATTTACGCAGAATTGAACGGTCTTCAAAAGTGTCCTGAGCAGCATAAGTGTAATTTACACTGGTGAGATGGTACGAGTCACTAAAGTTGATTTTAACCCACACTTTTCGTTTTTTTGCTGTTATTTTTGAAATGATCAGCGTTATCGAAAAATTGCAAAGGAAAGTTTTGTTGGAAATTTAATTTCCTACGAAAAAGGTCCTTTAGACCTACTTGAAAAAATTGATATTTCTTGAGATATTGAACCTTAATTTATTTGCGGTATAAAATTTTTACGGTTTATCGAACCAAAAGTTCTTAATTGTTGATATTCCATATCATTTCGCCACTGGTGATATGATATGTGATATGGTGATATGATATAGAATATCAAAAAATTGAAACTTTTGGTTCAATAAACCATAAAAATTGTATACCAAAACCAAGTTAAGGTCCAATATCTCAAGAAATATCAATTTTCGCAAGTAGGTCTAAAGGACTTTTTCTGTAGGAAATTAAATTTCCAACAAAACTTTCCTTTGCAATTTTTCGATAACGTTGATAATTTCGAAAACAACAGCAAAAAAACGAGAAGTGCAGGTCAAAATCAACTTTAGTGACTCGTACCATCTCACCAGTGTAAATTACACTTACGCTGCTGAGGACACTTTTGAAGATCATTCAATTCTGCGTAAATTGCGACCAAGGACAATATGATAGCATAAAATGCCGCGGAGTTATAGCAATTTGAAGAAAAAAGTTTTTTATTTACGTGTATTTTAGATGGGAAATCTTTTCGCGCGAAGGGCGAGTACTTAATATTAATATTAAGGGCTGTAACTTTCAGGGTAGTTTCTTTCAGACATATGCAATAATATTTTAGGTGGGGAGTGAAAAAAATAAAAAAAGTAAAAAAAAAAAAATCGCCCTAATATACATATATATTTTTTTATATGGGAATGTATGTACATGTGAGGAGAAATTCAGTGAAAAACCACAAATTCTTCCGAGGAATATATAGTGCAAAGCACCGCACGAAGAGCACATAATCTTCGTACTGAATTTCCCTCTTATAGAATTCTCCACCTCCGTCATCCAATGTGCACTTTTCGTTCTCTGCGATTTTGCTCTCTCTTTCTCTCTCGTTTTATTCGAAAATGCAGGACGTGTGTCGTCTCGATCGTGCATACATATGGGTCATTCCATGTCAAATCGACTAAGAGTTGGAATCGACCCCTTTCAATTTCGATGATACTCGGTCAGAAGTTTTCGTTTTCAATAAAACGAAGTTCTACCGAAGGAAAAAGAATTAAATTTTTTTTTTCGAATGTTATGCAAAATCCAAAATTTCTCAAATCGTTCAAGTTTATTTTTTAAATATCCCGAAAACTATTATAGTTACGGAAAATCGTTCTGAATTCGTTTGAAAGAGTATATTTCGGGTTACGAGAAACAAATATTCCGAAAAAAAGTTTTGAAAAATGATGAATTTGGAGAATTTTGAATTTTCAAAAATCGTGAAAATCCAAGTTCCAGATTTTATTTTTGGTTTAATTTTTTTTAAATATAATACCTTGTACTAATCTCAAAAGATCCTGAAATTTTCAGAGAGTTAGGTGTTTTTTTTGTTTAAAAAATATAAATTTTTTAATTTTGGTAAAAAAAATTTTTTTTTAAATCGTCATTAATTGAAATTTGTACTGCTTAGAATTACAGAATTACATGATTGCTCAACTTTAATTAACTTAGAGGGAAAACAAAAAAAAAATTTTACCAGAATTCAAAAAATTTTATTTTTGAAACAAGAACACACTATCCTGAAAACTTCAGGATCTTTTAAGATCAGTACAAGGTATTATATAAAAAAAAAATTAACCAAAAATTTAATGTTTATCGTGGATTTCCACGATTTTTAAAAATTCCAACAATTTATATTTTTAAAACAAAAAAAAACACCTCTCTGAAAATTTCACGATCTTTCAAGATCAGTACAAGGTATTGTATAAAACAAATTGAACCAAAAATAAAATATGGAACTTGGATTTTCACGATTTTTGAAAATTCAAAATTCTCCTAATTCATCATTTTTCAAAAAAAAATTTCGGATAATTTTTTTTTTCTCGTAGCCCCAAGTATACTCTTCAAAACGAATTCCGAACGATTTTTCGTAACTATAATAGTTTTCGAGATATTTGAAAAATAAACTTGAAAGATTTGAAAAATTGTGAAATTTTTTATTTTGAATAACTTTTGAAAAAAAATTGTTTAATTTTTTTCCTTTGGTGGAACGCCGTTTTATTGAAAATGAAAACTTCTGGCCAAATTTCATCGGAATTGAGAGGGGTCGATTCCAACTCTTGGTCGATTTGACATGGAATGACTCATATATATATATTATATATTATACATATAGAAGAGACGAATATAATGCCGCGAACGAAGCGCGAGTGCATTTCTCTGCAGCAAGGAAAATTGATGATCTTAACGACCTATGTATGACGTGCGATGGCGCGTTATATCGTACACCACCTCTCTTCCTACCCTACACGATATGATGCACTCCGAAAAATGCATTCATTTCCAAAGGCTCCGTCGGCAGTACAATGGGAAAGTACGAGAGGGAAGACTACTAAATCTCGAATAGTTCAAACACTGTTCATATACGCAGAATTTCGGTTCCTTTGCGAATGGCTCACTATAGAGTTAACGTTCTCCCTCGTTACTCTCGCTCGTTTCCTCGCTTTTTCATTGCGCCCCCGTGAATTATTATTTCGCGTGAAATACTGCCAGTGTTCATTTTTTTTCCATCAATATATACTTCGGATGTTCAAATTTACATCGTTGCACTGCAATGAAAATATGTTTTATAAATGCATTTTTAGTGAGATTTCCGTTTTGTTTGTGCATTTAAGGATGTTGAGTCCCAAATCGCAAATAATGAGAAAATTCTGAAAATTTGGTATATTTTTGGATGAATTATTCAAGAGGTCGTGTAAAAAGTTCACGACGATTAGGAAGCTCGTAATCGAACAATTAACATTAACAAATTAAATTAAATTAAATGTAGTCTCATGGAAACTGATATAACTTTGCAATAAGTTTTTTTTTGCCTCTCAATTTTTTATGATTCTGAAGTTTGAATCGTTGTAATGCAACGGCTATTATTTATTAATAATTTATTTATCTATGGAATTAATTTTTTCTAAGAATTTTTAAAGTTAAAAATCGTTAAAATGTATTTTAAGGTCTTTATTGAGGTCTTAAAACTATATAAATGCTTCAGCTAAACGTAAAACTCTCTAAAAATAAATTGAAAAAACTCATTTTCGTTGCATTGCAACGATGCAAACTTCAACATCGTAATTTTTTAATATCTACACTATATTCGAAGCAACGGAAACAAAACGAAGTTTATTGATAAATATTTTTTTTTATTTGTTCAAAAAATTGTTCTTAACAAAATGTTAATATTTTAATAACGAGCTTCCTAATCGTCAAGACATTTTTACACGACCTCTTAAATACTTCATACAAAAACACACCAAGTTTTCAGAATTTCCTCATCATTTTTCATTTTAACCCTTAAGGAGATTGAAGTAATGATGATAGAATTCTGAACATTTAATATGTTTTTACATGAAGTATTCAGGAGGTCATTTAAAAATTTCACGACGATTCAGAAGCTATTTACTGAACCATTAACATTAAAAGATTTCATAGGGACTCAACGTCCTTAAAGTCTCAAGTTCTTAAAAAAGACCCCAAAATAAATTTCAACAATTTTTAATGCGAAAGTTTCTCAGGATCGATGAATTTTTCGAAAAATAAATAATCGTTGCATTAAAACGATGCAAACTTCAGCATCACCTTACTGGTATAATGGGTCGTTAAGTTTTTGCAATTGTCATTTTTAAAGAATGAAAGAAAAATAAGCGAAAACTGTATCATTAGAAGTGAACAAAGATCGGTTATACCAAAATGATGTGGCAGTAACTCGATGGTAAAAATTCGTTGAAGGTCAAAGTTTCAGGAAAAATTTGGTATCGTTACAAATAATTGACACACCGACGGAATTTTTGATATTTTCATGATGAAATTATGAAAAGTGCCGATTTTACCGAACATGATGATAAGGCACGACACCTATTTTGTTGAGAAAATATGAAAAATATTTTAAGGGGGTATTCTGGTCTAGAATTTCGAAAAAATCAATTTTCTTCTCCATATTCTTAAAGTTTAGACCTTTGAGAATACATCCACGTAAGAATTTTTTTTACTTCAAATAATTTACGGAGTTATAGCTGTTTTAGTGACGCAGCAACTCACTGTAACAAAATTCTGTTGAAACTTCATTAAAAATATGAAGTTTTTATGCATATACAGTATATTAAATTTCATGTACAATATATTAAATTTCATATACATGGGTGCATAATATTCCAATAAATGTAGTAATATTCCAATATAAGTTTTAATTTTCAGAGTTTATTCTCTTAATTTTAATATAAAAATATTGAATAAGTTAAAATTGTTCATGTTCCAATCCATGTCTATTAATTTTGATTTCGTATACTTGTTATTGAAATTTAATGTACAAAAGACTATGAAATTTCAATAACAAGTATATTAAATTTAATTACATTTTTAACAATTTAATAACGTCACGTCGAAGCATAACTTTAAGGGGGTATTATGGTCTAGAATTTTGGAAAAATATTTTTTTTTGCATACTCTTAAAGTTAAGACCCTTAAGAATATATCCTCGAAAGCAAATATTTAAATTCCAATAATTTACGGAGTTATAGCTATTTTAGTGAGGCAGCAACTACGCTCGTCAGGTCGGAGCAAATCGGACTATGTCAGTTATTTTCATAACTATACTTTTCTCAACACGGCTGACATGATATCTCAAGTTTTACTCAACCAATTTACTTCAAATTTTTTTTTACCAATCTTCAATGTATAACTCTTTATCGCCCCTACCCCTTTTGTATCAAGATTATTTTTGTAACTATTGTAGAAAAATTAAAAACTATGAAAAAAAGAGTCGGAAAACGCCTTTTTTGTTCAGACAGTCGCCATTTTGCGAAATTCTTTTGTCCGATTTCTTTGAGGTAGGGGCTACAACAACATTATTACTAATTAAGAATCTTTTTTTAAAATTTTGTATCGGATGACTAGAAAGATTGCAATCGTGTAATCTCCAACTTTACCAGCTTATAACTTATTTAATTTTCATTTTTTTTCTTGAATTTTCTTTTTTTTTATTGAGCTCGACAAAACGCTCAAAATGTATGTCTCTAGAATACCGCCTTAATGAGAAGTCCAATCGATATAAAAAATTTCCCCAACCGCCCGAAAAATATTATAATATATATAAGATCGATCTTTATATTTAATAAAGGCACCATTATAAAGTCTCTCGGAATATATAAGTCGGTGCACGGTTGGAAGTCTGTCGGAAAGCGCGTCGCATCGACAGGTTCTTCACGTCGTGGCATTTAGCTCTCTTGTCTCTGGCGTGCTTCTAAATATAATGTAGTTGCCCTCGCTTCTTCAAGCTCGTACGTGTATATTTGTGCTGTGCCATGCTTGACAAGCTCCGAAGACTTCGGGACAGGTCACAGGAGCAGAAAGAAGAAGAGAGAGCTAGAGAGAGAAAGGAGAGATAAAAATAAAAAATCGAAGCGCACAAGCAGAGCTTCCGAACGACGCCTGTCTGACATGGCCTAATGCGTTGTCACGAAAGGCAATAATATGACGCGGAAAGAGGAAGAACCTACAGAGGAGGCTAAACAAGCGCACGTACTTCTGTCTCCATAGAGAGTATATTTTGTCCGCAGTCAACTATCAAGCTTGAACTCTCATTTCCATTCTTCATAATCCTCGTACTATCGACCACTCAATTTTCTGCTCCATACTTATCACAGTCATTATTGGATATCGACACACGGAAAAAAATGATCAGTGAGAACTGCTGAGATTCCCATTAATTTTTACAGTTT